>OX422212.1:521178848-521778848 GCA_949130495.1 Sambucus nigra
CATAATGCGATGGAATTCATCCGGTGTGACTGCACTAAATAAGGCTTTTAGACCAGTAGAATAAAATTTTGCAAGTTTAAATTCATTCTCACCCCATCTATCGGTGGGTTTGGGAACACGTTCATTTTTAACTAAATATGTAGGTGGGGACCACCCGTTAACGACAGACAACCAAACCCTCCCATCGAGAGACCTAAGGGTCGAACGCATACGTTCTTTCTAATATGCGTAATTAGAACCATCAAAAATAGGAAATTTTGAAAATGGGGAAAATTCAATTTTTTTCAAAAATATTTGAAGGATCTTAAACACAATAATTTAGCAATCCCTCTCTGATACCAATTTGAAAACGAGAGTTTTTCTAAATCAATGCTCTGATACCACTTGTTGGAAATGATGACCCTCAATTTTTAATTTTACAAAATGTAATTTCAATTTCCTTTGTAGATGCGGAATAGAGATGGTTCAATTAAACATACACAAATAACAAATTTTAATTTTCTTTAAATTAAAACACAACATAAACACAAAGTGAAATTAAATTAATCAATAAATACATTTTTCACTTAAACACATTAACTCAAATCCAGTCCTAGAAATTTGCCTAACAATAAATATTCAATTTTCAATATTAGGCCAAACCAAATTTTATCCAATAAAATTAATGACCTGAATTAAATTAACATTTACCCAAAATGAATTTGCACCAATTTAATTAAATGTGACAATTAAATCAAATTTTATCTTGAATTATCCTAAGCATGCGTTCTAAGTTATTTTGCAAGATAAAAGTAAATCAGTCACACTACGCCGCGATGTTCGAGGAAAAACCCACAACGGAAAAAAATCTCGCACGACCCTAGCCACAAATCCACTAAGTACGGTATCACAAGTACAAGACAGTAAGACTTACAACACTCGACTTGACTCCGTCCAAGCCCCGACGCTCCTTCTTGTACACACCTCTGCCTAGTGAATAACCACGGAGGTCCACTGCGGTCTCGGAATTCGTCGATCGGACTTTTAGGAACCCATCAACCACACACGGTGCCTTTCACCGTATGAGAATGTCGCATCAACAAAACAAGTCTTCTTCTTTGTGGGATGTAGAAGTAAACCCAAACACTATTCAAACGGTAGTGATAAAACCGGTGCCAAAACTCCAAGAAAAGTATATATATTAAGGAACTTGGATAAACTAAACAAATGGGTGTAAACAAAAGTGTTTAAGGATTTTTCTTGAAACACAAACACTTAAAATTTGAACCTTTTCATTTGGAATTGAAACTCTCTAAATCTCTCTCTTGGAGATGGAGGAATATGAAAAAGTTGCTTTGAAATGGTTGGTCCCGCACTTAGTAATTCTGTCAAAAAATTAGTGGGAACATGGAGAAAACTGTCAAAAAAAAACTGCCTAAAAACTGTTCCCAACAAAGTCGTTCGAACGACTTTTTCATTCAAACGACATTATCGTTCGAACGACCTTACAAATGATGTTCCAGAGAAGAAAAAGAAATCTCGTTAGAATTCTCGTTCGAACAACTTGGCAATATCGTTTGAACGAGATGATAGCTCGTTTGAACGACATGACAATCTCGTTCGAACGAGATGCCCGATGGTTCAAACGACGTGTCCGAAACAAAATATAATTTTTAAGCCCAAAACTTTTTTTATGAAAAGTTCAAAAAAATATTTTCTGAGTAAAACAAAGTCGTTAAAACTATTTTATAAAAACTTTATAAAATACACCCAATAAATTTCCAAGCTCCTATATATATATATATAAAATGCATTCATACCTTAGGAGCATTGGAACAATGTTGTTGGCGTAGAAACGAGGCACATTAAACCCGACATATGATGAAGCTTTGTTAACTTGGTCGCTACGTCTTCAACTAACACGTCATAGGCTTCGATGGATATACTTGAACACTATCCTATGACTCAAATGTTTTTGTCCGAAATTGAGCCAACACTACATTAAGACTCAATCGGAGACTGGTGTCCTTACAAGTCTCCCCCTTTGGCTATTCCGGGATAAAAACCAAACAAAAATCCTAAGGGGACGTCAATCTCTACTAGACTTAAAAAAAATATCCCACCCAAAATAAAAAATACATAGCTTCACTCAAAAACCCAAGAATCAATATCTTTTCCGATGAAAGATGCCATTTAGAATAATTCCTGCACACTTAAATAAACTATCAAATGCATAGGGAATGTTAAGAATATTAAATTCACTTAAAATAAATACTCCCCCTAAATTAATTCTCCCATTTATCAACTAAGATCATCCTAAGAAGGTCGCGACTCCCCCTAAGTTAAATCTCCTAAACTAAGATACGAAGTATAATAGGATTAGATACCATTTCTCCCCCTATCATTCTCCCCCTTTTTGTTCAGGAATAGACAAAGGATAAAAACTAATTTTAAATAGGATGAAGCTTAGAGTGAAAAGAACATTAAAGCATATAGGCAACAAGATCATAACGAATCTATACGAATAAAAATGGATACCAACAAAGATGCAAAAAAAATGATATCAATGTGATACATAAGATACTAAGCATGTGATATCAACAAAATATGCCCTAAGATAGATACAAATTTTGAATTTGAAGCATAGATGGATTAGACGGCAAGGCAAAGAAAAAATTACCATATATATGTAGACATAATGACTATCAGTAACACACATGCACATATATATTGGTATAGATACCACACATGACACAAAATACAATAAGGTTTTCACACTCATATGGAAAAAATGTGTCATAAGGAAACGAAAGTGTTGGGGTGTGAACTAGAAACAATTAAATTTATACCTAATCACTTAAAATATGTTCACGGAGTTCTCAATTGATTGCAAACTTCATCACATTTGAATATAACCTCATGTGACAATATAGATTGAACTCAATGAACAAAGATACACAGTGCGTACAAGCCTAAAATTTTGATGATGGTACAAACCAATAGAGTCATGACATTGAAAGTACAACTAGGATAAATAGACATTGTGCAAACCGTTGATATACCATCCAATCTTCCTCAATATAAGCATATTAATTTTTGAATGACTATGTCAAACTAGACAACTAGGCCATGGAAAATGTTTTCTTTTAATGCAATTACTCTTTTAGGCCTTTGGACCACGTATTTCTTTTAGGTTCAAGCAAAGGGTGGCTTACTCGCAAATGATGATTTTTTCTTTCGGAGCCCTTCCCCGTGCATATATAGATATATATATATATATAATAAGGAGTAAGGGTCTTTTTACTGTTCAATAAACATACAAGATATTTAATGGTTTCAGATTGTGCCATGTCACCATTGACACGGCACAATAGGCCAAATCTGATGGTAGAATAAAGAGGCACATCAAGGTAAGCTCCCACCGACCCCATTAATTGTTTCCTCGAGACACACACTCATACACGCATGATAATGATGGACAGAGCACAAGGCTCAAGAAATTAAAAAATCTGTCTAAATCTCCCCTCTCTCCTCTCTCCAAATCCGTTTGAAACCAAAAGAAAGAAACCTTATACAGGTAATGGATTTCCCCTTTCAACAAAAGCACAAGGATCCATCTCTCTCTACAAAATGAATGCGCCATTGCGGCCCCTCGATAAAATGGCCTCCCCATCGCCGCCCCTTTCTCATCTTCCTACACGAGTCTCACTCGCTTGCCACAACTCCTCCCTCTTTGGGGGGTTTGATCCCAGATATCTATTCACAATATATTTCATATAAAATTTTGTTTCACATTTGGGGGGTTTAATTCCAGACGGGTTTTTCCTTAATGAATGATTCTTGAAGTTGGTGTTTCCAAAGGGGGATTAATTCTAGAGGGTTCACACGGTTTTTCCACGTTGCTTTACCCTCCCCGCCTCCATCACCCTTTCTAAGCCCACTGCTTCAGTTCCCCTTCTCCATCACCCCTTCTCCGCCCATCTCCGCCTCACAAATCTACGATCTACGATCTACTATTTCACACATATATGTGTGTTCAATTTCACAGATCTACGATTAACAGATCTACGATTTCTCAAAAAACACCATTTTCTCTACGTTTTCTTTTTTCTTTTATTTTTATTTGCAGTTGGAGCAGATGTCTTTGTTTCAAGTTGATGGAGGTTTCGAGTCTGGCTGAAAATAGTGGGTCCGTTTGCGGCCATGTGGGTTTTATGTCGACTCCGATGAGCAGATGTCTTGGTTTCACATGAGGCCACGTGGGTTTTATGTCGTCTCCGGTGAGGTCTCAAAACTTCTTGATTTTCAAATTTTTGTATATATCTGTTTTTCACGTTTTTATTTTTTTGACTACGGTAGGAAATTTTATTGTACATGTATATTTTTTTTGCTTTCGGTGAATACTGGGTATGTACAGATCTTATGGAGTCGAGGCTGAGTTTGTACAGGTGTATAATTCTATGAGTTTGAGTTGAGGCAGAGTTTCCAATGAGCCCGTTTCTGGATCTAAGATATTATGGAGGTATTATCCTTAGCATAAATATTTAAGGTATGGCTGTGAGTTGTTTCAATTTTTTTAAAATTTTTGCAGGTGAGAGCGTTGAAGGATAATTTTATCAAATAAATATTTAAGGTGAGAGCATTTCTAACTCTTAAATTCTCGATCTTCTCGAACTCAAATAGACATTGTTATGTGGGTTTTTTGAATTTTGTTGTAAGACTTCTCGAACCTCTATGAATTCCTTCGTTGGACGTTGCAGGGTCTAAGAAGAATCTGGAATCGCATCATTGAAGTCGACCTTGAAATCATGACAACTTTCACCTTGAACAGTTCGGGCCATTTGATCGGCATAAAGTTTCATCAGTGGTGATAAAAGAAGATAACTATGATTTCTTTTGTAAAACCTTTTGTGTTTTTCCTATCTTCTCTCTCTAGGTCTCAGAGATCTTATTTTAGGTTTTTGAGTGTACATACAATTGAGGTATTTTTCCTTCATGCGTTTGGACTTTTGTTACTTATTTAGGATTCTAAAATTTTTAATTAGTAATTTTCTTAACTTTTTGGTATGAAAATAATTAGTCGTATTTTTGTGGCTCAGATACATTTATCCGCAAGAATGAGATAGTGGTTCAAATTAGTTTTTATATCTATTTTCTATGTAAGAAGTAGTAGTATTTTTTTATATCTTTTTACTATTTAAGTTGTGGTAGTAGTAATTTTCCTCACACTTTTTCAGGTTGAGTTATACGCATCTCCTTTGTCTATCAGTTCTCTTTTTTTTTCTCCTTCTCTATTGAGTGGTTGTGATTTGATTTTGAACATCAAAGGTATACTACACTCTTACAACTCTCAACTGAGTTTTTCACATGTGGTTAGTTTGTAATGAATATTTTTAGATTTTCAAAATAATTTTTTTGCCTATTTAGGGTTTTCTGAAGTTTTATAATGGTGAGTTGTGTTTTGTTGCATTTTTTAGCCCCGTAGACATTGTATATCGGCCATTTAAATCTACAGTCAAATTTTTATTGTACTACTGATGGCCTTCAGGCCTTTTATTTTCGAATTTTCTATTTTTATTGTAATTTACCTCTTTAATTCTTGAACTTGCAGGAGGGATCACACTCAAATTTAGTGTTGTTTAAACCTCAATATCCACAATCAAAATATTTTTGTAGTGTTACTGAAATTATTTAGATGTGAAGCCATTTTTTATTATTTTTAATAATGCCTTTTTTTAATCTCGACATATTGTCAAAGTTTCTAAAATTCTTTCTGTAATGCAATTTTTGTTTTGATAACATGTGTTGGTGAGGAAAATAAAATATTTTATTAATTTATATTGTAGTTTAACAATTGGTGTTTTATCTTTTTTCCACACCAAATTAATTGAAGACTCAAAGTTTGAATCTATTTATGATGGTGAGAGATTCACACATGGGTGTTTATGTTTAAGACTCAAAGAACTGAGCACATGTCTCTACGTACATGTATTGTTATAAAGGTGATTGCAAAGGCTTCTAATGGGTACAATTATGAAGTTCAAGTGAAAACGCTTAATGGGTTTCTTATAGGTCAAATGAAAACAAGTAAATACAAGATATTGGACAAAAAAATCTTTCTAACAGTTATTCTATATCAGTTATCGTATATATCTTAGACTTACAAAATCTTTCTATGGCCAAAAGCTACAAGTTACTATAACAGTTGGAGGGCACTTCAGATTCGGTCGAAATCACAAAGACTAAAATATTAAACTAACCAACAAATTCTCATGATTTTATCAGATATATTTTATCAACTTTATACAAGAACATTTATTTTTATCATCGGGAAATGCCCAAAGCCGTAGAACACTTCGCTCGATGTACTTTTCTGTAAAGTATTTCAATAAAAGCAACGTTCTAAGTAATGTGTTACATCATGCAAATGGCATGATTTAAACTAAAATCTTTCTTAACAAAAAGATATTGTAAAAACGCTAGGGATACGTAAAAGAAATATAAGTTGAACTAAACCCAAAAAATGTTTTATCTTACAAGATTAAGCGTTATCTCTATCTCAACTTAACAAAAAATGAAATTGAAAAATTGAAAAATTAATTATAGAAAATTTATAAAAGTATGGAAATGTAAAAATGAATTCCAACCCTTCGTTAATAAACTCAATTAATTTTGAATTAACAAATTATAGAAATTTTGAGTTATTTTAATTTCGATTTATTTTAATTTGTTCAGTCTTTAAAAAAATAATTGTTGTTTTTAAAATATTTTTTTATAACGAAAAAAGTTGTTTTTATAACGAAAAATAGTTTTTAATAAAACATTTTTGTTGTATAAATTATTTAAACAATTTTAAAATATAAGTAAATCAACATTAATATTTAGAAAACATTAGTTAAATAAAATTATTGAGGGTCTACACATTAACGTAAAACTTCATGTTAATTCGTATCATATTATTGTGTGTTTTATTTTTTCAGATGGATGCCTTTAATATCATTAAAATTGTATTGTTTTCTAAATTCCGATGGATGTCTTATGTATCATCATTGAAACTGTTTTCAAAATTCACGGATGTCTTATGTATTATTTTATTTACTTACAACTTTTATCTTCTTGCCTAATATTTATTGGTCGAGCGAGGATGCAAAAAATGTTGTAGGCATGCGTACGGCTTTGGAAATTATGTCCTATAATTTTTAAAATTACACTTTATTTCATTGGGAAACAAAATTTTTTCCATTTTGGAATTACGTACTTTGGAAATTTTCAACGTGCATTCAGGCACGGGCATACCCTAGTATATATATATATATATATATATATATATATATATATATATATTATATCTCACACAAATCTCACGTGCAACGAATTTTAACATGCACTAGTCCTCCTAGATCATATAATATGTAGATGACTAGATTGATAGGAGAACACCTCACAAAGCTCAAATATACAGATGAAGTTAAAATTTGAAGTGAGCTCGCACATGTGTGAATTGAGGCATATAAAAATAGAATCCACTATATCAACATAAAATCCAACTACTCCATGTAAGCATGGTAAAGAACATTTTAAGGATTGACAATCTAAACCAAAAGTTCTAGCCACATGGAAGCAAAAAAGATGGGATTCAAATACAAGTATATGCCACATAGATTGTGTTAAACAAAAATACAGGCACAAAAAATGTTTTTAGTTTTTGACAATTTTTAACCAAAAATAAAAATATTTACTCAAAAGACACACAAAAATTATTTATATTTTTCATTAATCTTAAATTACTAAAAAGGTAAAACACAAATGATAAACAAAAATCTTTTTGTATTTTTCATTTAATGCTAACTAAAATGAAAGAACTATAATACAAAAGATAAAGAACAATCATAATTCTAACATGTGATATAGCATGAAGTATAAACTAGAACAATGATTAAGAAGCATACAATTAGCATGATAAATATAGCATGAAGCACAAAAAGTAAAGTAGGCAAACAACTAAAAGATTCAACTTTTAGATTTTGCAAGGGAGGAAGCATGTGAATGTAAATGAGAATAACAAATCCTATTTTGTAAAGCTACGAAGTCGGATCTCCTAACCCAAACTAATAATGAATCACGATCTCGGGGTGTAGGAATCTTGGCTACCTCGGTTGCCTTACGTAGGGATTCTCTAGGACCTCGTTTAAGATCAAAATAAAATTTCCTAAGATGACCTTTTCGACCACAATGAGAGAACCTAAAGACTCGACTAAAAGACTTACCTAAGGAATTATCTATAATATTATTCCTAGAGAATTCTCCTAAAATATTGGTTTTGGCTTTGTGAGTTGATTCATTACAAGTATCGAAGCCTAAACCACACGTGTCATTTTTAATTTGGACCATTCCTAAGATTTTATCTAATTTCTCCTAACGACACTCCAAATCAAATTTGACTTTACTAGAGTCTTTTAATTTATTTTCTAATTCTAAAATGTTAGACTGTGATAAAACATTTCGCTCTTGAAATGCAAAAAGCGCCTTTTTCAAGGATTCCATTAAACCTCTAAGGCTATCTCTCTCGCCTTCTACATATTCAAGATTCTCACGAAGAGCTCTCTCACGTGTCCTAAGATCTTCCACTAATGCACTCTCATCAATGACCTTGGCACGCTCTCTTAAACTAGCTTCTAACTTCAAATTTGTTCTTTTTCATTTAATAGACTCTTCAAATAATTCTTAAAACGCAATTTCAAGCTCACTCACATCAACCTCATTTTCATTTTCACTCTCTCTTTCTTCTCCACTCTCACTACCATCATCTCTTTGGGATTCACAAACAAAGGCCTTGGAAGTGTCATGTGTTAAAATTTCATCAATAGAGGAGTGCTCACTTTCACTCACATGACTTGCCATAAAAGCTACAAAGTTGGGCTTAGTGGGGGAATCGGGTCCCTCTTCCTTATCACTATCACTAAGGGTTGCATGAAAAGAAATTGGTTGCTTACCCTCTCTCCTTAGTTTAGTGGGGCACTCTTTTTCACTATGACCATACCCTTCACAACCATAACACCTATTTGACTCGTCCCTATTTAAATTTTCATTAAAATTTTTAGGATCTTCTCGGCTTTATCATGCTTAGAATTTTAAAATTTCTTAAAATTATTTTTAAATTTATCTTTGTTAAATTTAAGAAATTTTCGAAACTTCCTAGCAAACATAGCCATATCTTCCGAGTCACTCTCACTTCCACTCTCTACTACTTGTTTTTCCTCCTTTCGGGCTTTAAAAGTAACGACTTTATCTATTTTCTTTTAAGTTATAGAGGGAAACATGTCTAGTTCATAGGTTTGTAAATCACCTACGAGCTCTTCTAATTTCGTAGAGGCTAAAGTGGGTAAAGAATTTAACACGGTCACCTTACAAATAAATCAATCTGGTAGGGACCTTAAAATTTTCCTTACTGCACGGTTGTCGGGTATTTTCTCTCCCAAATTAAAAGATGAATTAACTATATCGAAAATTCTATCATAAAATTCATCAAAAGTTTCTTTTTCATTCATTTTGATGGTTTCAAATTGAGTGGTTAGGTTTTGGAGTTTAGAAGCTTTTACGTCACTAGTTCCTTCATGAGTGAGTTGTAAAATACCCCAAGCTTCTTTAGCGATTTCACACGTCATAATGCGACGGAATTCATCCGGTGTGACTGCGCTAAATAAGGCTTTTAAACCACGAGAATTAACATTTGCAAGTTTAAATTCATTCTCAGTCCATCTATCGGTGGGTTTAGGAACGTGTTCATTTTTAACTAAATATGTAGGTGGGGACTAGCCGTTAACGACAGACAACCAAACCCTCTCATCTAGAGACCTAGGTGCCTAACGTATACGCATTTTCTAATATGCATAATTAGAACCATCGAAAATAGGAAATTTTGAAAATGGGGAAAATTTCATTTTTGTCAAAAATATTTAAATAATCTTAAACGCAATAATTTAGCAATCCCGCTCTGATACCAATTTGAAAATGAGAGCTTTTCTAAATCAATGCTCTGATACCACTAGTTGAAAATGATGACCCCCAATTTTTAATTTTACAAAAAGTAATTTCAATTTCCTTTGTAGATGCGGAATAGAGATGGTTCAATTAAACATACAAAAATAACAAATTTTAATTTTCTCTAAATTAAAACACAACATAAACACAAAGTGAAATTAAATTAATCAACAAATACATTTTTCACTTAAACACATTAACTCAACCCCAGTCCTAGAAATTTGCCTAACAATAAATATTCAATTTGCAATATTAGGCCAAACCAAATTTTATCCAGTAAAATTAATGACTTGAATTACATTAACATTTACCCAAAATGAGTTTGCACCAATTTAATTAAGTGTGATAATTAAGCCAAATTTTTTCTTGAATTATCCTAAGCATACGTTCTAAGTTATTTTGCAAGATAAAAGTAAATCAGTCACACTATACCGTGATGTACGAGAAAAAATCCACAACGGAAAAAACCTTGAACGACCCTAACCACAAATCCACTATGTACGGTATTACAAGTACAAGATAGTAAGACTTATAACACTCGACTTGACTCCGTCCAAGCCACGACCCTCCTTCTTGTACACACCTCTGCCTAGCGAATAACCACGGAGGTCCACCGCGGTCTCAGAATCTCCCGATCGGACTTTTAGGAACCCATCAACCACACACGGTGCCTTTCACTGTATGAGAATGCCGCAACAAGAAAACAAGTCTTTTTCTTTGTGAGATGTGGAAGTAAACCCAAACACTCTCAAACGGTAGAGATAAAACCGGTTGCAAAACTCCAAGAAAAGTATATATATATATATATTAAGGAACTTAGATAAACTAAACAAATGGGTGTAAACCAAAGTGTTTAAGAATTTTTCTTGAAAAATAAACACTTAAAACTTAAACCTTTTCATTTGTAATTGAAACTCTCTAAAACTCTCACTTGGAGATGGAGGAATATGAAAAACTTGATTTGAAAAGGTTGGTTCCCGCACTTTGTAATTCTGTCAAAAAGTAGTGGGGAAAAGGTAGTGGGAACATGGAGAAAATTGTAAAAAAGCGCCCAAAAACTGTTCCCGCCAAAGTCGTTTGAACTACTTTTCGTTCGAACGACATTCTCATTCAAACGACCTTACTAACGATGTTCCAGAGACGAAACAGAAATCTCTTTAGAATTCTTATTTGAATGACATGGTTCATTTGAACGACATGGCAATCTCATTCGAACGAGATGCCAAATGGTTCGAACGACGTGTCAGAAATAAAATATTATTTTTAATCCCAAAACTTTTTTTATGAAAAGTTCTAAAAATATTTTCTGAATAAAACAAAGTCGTTAAAACTATTTTATAAAAACTTTATTAAATATACCCAATAAATTTCCAAGCTCCTAATTATATATATAATGCATTCATACCTTAGGAGTGTTGGAACAATATTATTGACCTAGAAACGAGGCACACTAAACCTGACATATGATGAAGATTTATTAACTTGACCGTTACGTCTTCAACTAATACGTCATAGGCTTGGATGGATACACTTGAACACTATCCTATGACTGAAATATTTTTTTTCGGAATTGAGCCAACACTACATTAAGACTCAATTGGAGACTTGTGTCCTTACAACCTGATATAATACACACACACACACACACACACACACACACACACATATATATATATATATAGCAATAGAGAAAAGAGATGCAAGAGATGGGTCATAATCCGATGTGTAAAAATATGTTTTAGCTAGTATTTAAAACTGCCTTAAAGTAAGTATTATGTGCATGTTAGATTCACGCTCTCACACGATGTTCTCACCTCTCTTCTATTGTGCACTCCTATCGCATCTTATATTTAGTACTAGTAATTCTACCCAATTTAACTAGTTCAAAGTCACGTAACACTATCCACATTCAACAGCAGTATTCCCGTATCGCCCATACAATACCCCGTAAATAGTCTATCCCATTTTACTACCTTTCATGTTCACTCTTAGAGTAATTGAATCTTTATCTCATTAAGATTGTTTCATTTGTCATCGTTGCCATAACTACTGGTTTCTCTTAGTAGAATATATCATAAATAAACATATATGTATATAGTCCCAACATCCCTATACATATATATTTTAGTTCTGCACCCCAGGTTTAAGCCCCATTAGTGCTATAAATAAAATGATCCTGCACCTCCGGGGTGTCACCCATTAGTGCACTTATAAAAATATCCCTGCACCCCCGGGTTATCACCGATTAGCGCACTTAATAAATAACTTTACACCCCGGGGTTATCACACTTTAGTGTATTAAACAACATAACCTTGCACCCCCGAGTTATCGCCCATTAGTACACTTAACAAAATATCAAATAATAGGCATACACACATCCTATTAAAATTTATAGGTATTCTCCCAACCTAATTGCATACACACCATACATATTTTATTCTCATTGTTATGTATTGTATAATATTATTAGATTACCATAACTCTCTCGTAATCTCCAAGGTAAATCTTCTTTCCGAAATATTTAAAGTATAAATCTTACACCTTTTATCGTAAACCTGTCTTGTTTTAAATTTGTTAACTGGCAGTTTCCCTCACTCCAATAAACTGAAAATTCCAAAAATGGACCCTAAGAAAATCCCCAAAAATTTACCTCATCGCTCGAACCAGATGGCAATGTTATTTGAATGACTACCACATGTTGCTTGAGCGACTTCGCGCGAGATGTCTATCTCGATCGAACGACTACGCGCGACATCGCGCGACACGCACTGTCTCGTCTTCCTGCCCAGAATTCTGCGTTTTCCACCATTTTTATCCCTAAAACTCTACAAATTTTCTCCCACCGTCTCATCATCAAACCCAAACAATAACACAATGTATATACAATAATTCTAAGACCCTAGGATCAATAATTCATCATCAATCATCAAGAATATATGAAATCCTCAATTTAATTGTATAAGAACCCTAACTCTTAAATTTTGAGTTTCAATCAATAATTTCCCAGATTTTTAATCGTCAATACACATCAAAATTCCTAATTAAAACCTATCTACATGGATATATCAATTGTCAACATCTCAGCCCTATAATATGCAAGAAACCCTTTATTTTTCATCATAATTATCATCAAATTTGTTAGGAAATTTATCTACTCTAACATAAACACAATTATTGCTAAAAAGGAGCAAGTAATAAACACTTGCCTCAAGTCAACCGTCTAATTTCTTGATGTTGTTGGTATGGGTGTGTTCCTCTTGTTCCAATCTACACGATGGTGGTGGTGGTTGTGCAAGGTGGTGTTAATTGGGCCTTCCTTTTTGAAATTTGTTCTCCCTCACACACTCTATGGTCGTTCCTTACTTTTGTATATCTTAACCCTAATGAACCTCTCGTGACTGATATAATAAACTCCCAATTTTCGTCCATTTAATTTTTCCAAAAATAAAAATTACAAAATTACCCCTATGGGGTGCCGATTTGGCCTAAAATCTCCCGGAGTCTAACTATCTCGATCCTTCCGGACTCAACGGCGCACTCAAAATTACCATACGAGTTACTTAAAAATAATTTACCTTTATATTCCATTCAATTAGTCCCTACACGACTCACACGCATGTCCTGACTTAAAATATCAAGTTGTCGTATATTTCACTCTCGACAATTTATCAGATTCAAAAATTCCATATTACTTATTCAGTCGGTAATATTCAATAATTCTCATTAATAAGTATTAACCCTTGTCACGCTAGTTAATGTTTATTTTTGAATCCGAATTAATTATCAATTAATTCTCGCATATCAATTTAATTAATTCCACAATAAT
Organism: Sambucus nigra; assembly: GCA_949130495.1. Taxonomy (NCBI): domain Eukaryota; kingdom Viridiplantae; phylum Streptophyta; class Magnoliopsida; order Dipsacales; family Adoxaceae; genus Sambucus; species Sambucus nigra. The sequence goes on from OX422212.1 coordinate 521,192,696, forward strand.
AATTAATCACATAATTATTTAAGTTATAAAAAATACGGGGTGTTACATACTTCCCCCCTAATAACGGAATTTCGTCCTGAAATTCGAAAAGTAAGGCATACCTGGTACAAATAAATATGGATACTTCTCACGCATATCCGCCTCTCGTTCCCAAGTGGACTCCTCCACATTGTGATGCTGCCACTGAACCCGCACAAGTGGAACTACCTTTGACCTCAGTTTCCTCTCACTGTGATCTAGGATAGCCACTAGACTCACCTCATAAGAACTGTGGGGTGTAACACCCCGCCCGCCCGGGGAGAGCGAACGGAGCGCTAATGCGATAAAATAAATCCAAATCCACAAGTGACAAGGTATAGAGCATATAAATAAACCCACAATAATATAAATCCACTAATCTCAATCTCTTCAATTACAACAAGTCTCTCGAATTGAAAAAATACAACAACTAACTCGAAAATAAAATACAAATCTCCAAAGCTCTATACATCAAAATAATACAAATCTTTCCCAAACAATCATCGCTAAAATCAATCCCCATAGCACCCCAAAATTCGCGCTAACCTGCCACTAAAAGAAAATATGGGGAAGTACACAATACGACAGGAAAGATGCTCAACAAATATATTAACAATAAGGCGTAACGACACGAGTACGAATATTCAAATCAAATGCAAATCTCAAAGCATTTATCAATATAATTTTTCAACAACACATCAATGGGTAACCATGCCTCACCCCATTCGCATATGCTTTATCAAGCCATAGCCGGGAATAGGTATTTTGGTGGGTACTCAACATCCGTGCCATATTAAAATCTCATGACAACGTGCTCAACAACAATATAGTGATACCACATGAATCAAAATAATTTCAACAATTATTTCCTAGATTTCAATGAATTTAACAATTCAAATATGAGTTCAATTAATAAGAAATCAAAGAGAATGACACTCGCGAGATTTAAGGAGCATATTGTGTAAAACCCCATACCTCAAACCATGATGAGAAACCAACGATCACATCCTCAAGATCAACACAAAAGATCTACAAAAGATCCTCTAATAACCTCCAACAAAATATCCCCAAGAACACCTCTAATATAAGGTTGAAACTCACAAATCTCAAGGGCCAGTGTGTATATAAAAAGAAGAGGAATATAAAATATATTTGTTGCCAAAATTTGTTTCAAAAGTAGGTTAAAAAGGGTTGCCCATGACTCCTTTTATAATGCAAAGAAATGAAGAGTTGGAATCCAAAATACTCCTTTAAATAAGGCAAAGAAATGAAGAGTTGGAAGTCAAAACAACTCTTGAAAATTACTTAATGTTTGCCGACTTAGAATTCCAAGAGTTAAAAACATTTAAAAATCATTTTAAAATCCGTTTTAACTCCGTTTTCGAAACCGTTTGAAATTGTCGTCTTAAAAAATAATAACCAACATATTTGAGCAATAAAAATAATTTTATCAAAAACTTTATTTTCCTCCATTTTCCAAAAATTAATTAAAATAGCCCAAAATTATGCGGGTTGTTACACTTCCCCACTAACAATGGAATTTCGCCCTCGAAATTCGCCGAATGCCTAACTCTCAAAATCAGGCCACTACACTAACTCAAAAAAATAAATCACGTCTCCCAAAAATAAATTCCTCACCTCTAATCTCGAAACTTATCACGAATATCATCTAAAATTGTCTATCTCTAAAAATTGTTATCCACGCAATGAACCCAAAACCCAAGACCCGAGGGTTGCCGTATACCTAAGCTCTGATACCATTTGTAACACCCCGCCCGCCTGGGGAGAGCGAACGGAGCGCTAATGCGATAAAATAAATCCAAATCCACAAGTGACAAGGTATAGAGCATATAAATAAACCCACAATAATATAAATCAACTAATCTTAAACTCTTCAATTACAACAAGTCTCTCGAATTGAAAAAATACAACAACTAACTCGAAAATAAAATATAAATATCCAAAGCTCTATACATCAAAATAAAACAAATCTTTACCAAACAATCCTCGCTAAAATCAATCTCCATAGCACCCCAAAATCCGCGCTAACCTGCCACTAAAAGAAAATATGGGGAAGTACACAATACGACAGGAAAGATGCTCAACAAATATATTAACAATAAGGCGTAACGACACGAGTACGAATATTCAAATCAAATGCAAATCTCAAAGCATTTATTAATATAATTTTTCAACAACACATCAATGGGTAACCATGCCTCACCCCATTCGCATATGCTTTATCAAGCCATAGCCGGGAATAGGTATTTTGGCGGGTACTCAACATCCGTGCCATATTAAAATCTCATGACAACGTGCTCAACAACAATATAGTGATACCACATGAATCAAAATAATTTCAACAATTATTTCCTAGATTTCAATGAATGTAACAATTCAAATATGAGTTCAATTAATAAGAAATCAAAGAGAATGACACTCGCGAGATTTAAGGAGCATATTGTGTAAAACCCCATACCTCAAACCATGATGAGAAACCAACGATCACATCCTCAAGATCAACACAAAAGATCCTCCAAGAACCTCCAATAAAATATCTCCAAGAACACCTCTAATATAAGGTTGGAACTCACAAATCTCAAGGGCCAATGTGTATATAAAAAGAAGAGGAATATAAAATATATTTGCTGCCAAAATTTGTTCCAAAAGTAGGTTAAAAAGGGTTGCCCATGACTCCTTTTATAATGCAAAGAAATGAAGAGTTGGAATCCAAAATAATCCTTTAAATAAGGCAAAGAAATGAAGAGTTGGAAGTCAAAACAACTCTTGAAAATTACTTAATGTTCGCCGACTTAGAATTCCAAGAGTTAAAAATATTTAAAAATCATTTTAAAATCCGTTTTAACTCCGTTTTCGAAACCGTTTGATATTCTCGCCTTAAAAAATAATAACCAACATATTTGAGCAATAAAAATAATTTTATCAAAAACTTTATTTTCCTCCATTTTCCAAAAATTAATTAAAATAGCCCAAAATTATGCAGGTTGTTACATGGGGCTGCAAATTGATCTCCTTTATCGCGATGTGAGTGTGGGCCAACTCATCCCGAAGATACCGCCTCAATGACCGTAAGAACATATTTTTATAAGTCCATTATCAATTTAGTACGTCATATACCGCTACACCATCGAAGAGCTTTCAAGAACATTCAAGCATCAAAGACGTATACGAATATCAAGTTCTTCATAAAAAAGACTCCGTGAAGTTTACTTTGATAAGGTTTTGTTTTAAATACCTTAACTTTTCACTTAGAGCTTTTGGGATATTTTTATAAAATATTTTCTAAGTGTTGGAGCAAACTTTTTCGTCAAAATTTGAGAATGAGTATTTTTTCTAAGTATTGGAGGGGACATTAAAATAATAATTTTTTGATGCAACTGTCGTTCAAACGACATAGCAATGTCGTTCGCGCGAGATAGGCATGTCGCGCGATCTCGTTCGAGCTACAGTTGTCCTTCGTTCGAGCGACATGCCGATATCGTTCGAACGAGCACGTATTTTGAGGTGACGAATTTATTTTATTATAAATACTCATTAAATGGTTTCGTTTTCTTTAAGAAGTCCCAGCGTTTTACAGAACAGAAAAACTACGAAAGTAGAATCCTTTTTGACTTCTTCTTTTAGGGTTTAATCCCTCTTTGTCTACAATTCACAAAAATCCCAATATGTTTTAGTGAATTGTTTTGGTGTTGAAGAACACACTTTGCTGTGGTTTAATATTTATGGGGAGAACTCTACAACTGGAGGACAGCGTGCTATTGTGGAGGGAGTCCTTATAAAGTTCACATTTGTGGAGAAGCCGTTTCTCTTCTTCATTGCTGACCACCTGGAGTTCTTGCGGGAGATTCCAGCTGACGTTATTTCTAGTCGTTGCTTTGGAGGTTTGACGAAAACACCTTGCGTTACACTTGTGGGCCATTATCCGGTTGTATGTAAGTCAATGGTCGTGTGAATTCTTCAAAGTTCTATAAATAAAAGATTTTGCCCTTCGGGAATTTTTTCTGAATATTTGTATCACATGCTTTATTTATTTATGGGTTGACACACGCACACACATGTTTGAATGTTTAGGGGATGATTTGATTTGGTTTAAATTGACTCTAATTAGATAAGTGTGCCAAAATAGAAATTTGTGAATTAATTTAAATCGGTATCACACACCGCGTTTATTACGATTTTTCAAATTGGTATCAGAGCGGGTTATGCTAATTTATCGCGTGATCCTGATTTTTCTAGGATTTTTTTTATTCAATTTGACTTGTCACGTCGTCAAATTGGTATCAGAGCGGGTTACGCTAATTTATCGTGTGATCCTGATTTTTCAAGGATTTTTTTGATACAATTTGACTTCTCACGTCGTCAAATTAGTATCAGAGCAGGTTAGGCTAATTTATCGCATATTTCTATTTTCTGCAAAATATGTGTGATATTGATATTTTTTAAAATCAGTTTTGTGAAAAATCATAATTTTTCCAATGGATCACTTATCTAATCGGATGCCCCTCTTTGATGACACGAGTCAGAGTTTTGATGATATAAATCGTTTGAATTTGACGTTTGCTAAAAGTATTGATTTTTTGGAAAAAGAAAATTCTCGTTTTAAATCCCCGTTGGATCTTTTGCAAACGGTTCAAAATCAAAGAGATTTCTATCATGAAAAATTTGTTTCCTTGGACCATGACTTTGTTTCTTGAAAATTATCCAAGAAGGAGGGTGATGATATGGTCCTATTTTTAGAAAAAGAATTGGAAGACCTTAAAAATTTGATGGTTTGTGTTTGTGCCAAAGATAACACAAATAATGAGTTTGTGGCACGTGAAGAGACTCTTAGGGAGAAGTTTGCTTTAATTGAGGGGGAGCGTGATAAACTGTTAAGTTTAATTGAAAATTTAAAAAAGGCATCCCTTAAATTGGAAGAGTCTAATTATTTGGTTGAGTAAAAAATTTGGAAGTTAAAAAATGATTTGACAGACTCAAGTAGGTTTGATAGTGATTGTAATGGCTCATCTTGTTCTCATGCTTCTAGTGCTAAAGCCAAGACCATTATTTGTTTTAGAGGGTCAACCAATTTCAAGGATGTTACAAAAGGTCAACACATAGGTGTCGTTCCACCCGTTTACTCATGTTTATATTGTGGTAGGAAAGGTCACCTTAGGCATTTTTGTTTTGATCTTGGAAAAATTCCTAGGAAGTTTATGTCTAGTGTTCCCGTGGTTCCCAAACCCCCCACGCGACTTTTCACATCTATTTGGGTTAGGAAATCACTTTTAAAGGCACTAGATTTTAGACAAGTTGATTCCCGTTTGCTTGCACATGTAATACGCCGTATTTTTATGGCTTTTAAATTTAGGGATTAATTAAATTTAATTGAGATAGATTAATTTAATTTTAATCCGGAATGTTGTTTTAAATATTTACTAGCATGACGAGAGTTAGTAATTATTGAAATTTGTTGAATGTTACTGGAAGAGTATAGTAATATATGAGATTAATTTTATAAAAATTGTCACGTGTGAATAAAATGGCAATTATGGAAATTTAGGTTGGGACGCGCTTGTGTCGTGTCGGGACTAAATTATTATTATTATTATATAAAGTGAATAAATTATAAGTTGCTCGTATGGTTATTTTGAGTTCGTCAAAGTGTCTGGAAGGGTCGAGATAGTCAGAAAAGTGTACCCGGGGGTTTAGTTTGGGTCTCGGGGCATTTTTAGGCTTAATTAGTACCCCGAGAGGGCGTTTTGGACATTTCGTAATTATGGGTAATTAAACCCACGAATTTGCAAGGATTATATCAGATGTTAAGTGTTATATTCTAGGGTTAACACAACCTAAAAATAATGATGGCCATTGGAGAGGAAGGGGAGGAGCTTTCTAAGGAGTTCTAGGCCAAGAACTCCTCCGGTTGCACCGCCGTCACCGCCAAATCGTAGATCGCGCGAAGGAGATCACAACCACACCTTTTTCTTCCACAAATCAGAGACTAAATTTCCAGGCAAGTATCCATCTTGCTATTATCAAGTTAATGCATCCTTTAATATTAGTTTAAGGTTGATTAAAATTAGTGTTCTTGAAGAAAAACGTTAATTGGAGACAAAAATTACATGTTGTAGAGATAGAGATCATATTTCTGGAAATCCATTTCACATGTAGAGTTTGAACCATGAATTTCCATGGTATTAGTGATAGAAAATCTAGAAAAAGAATGAAAGAAACTAAGATAAAGAAAATATTAAGGTTCATGAGAATTATATAGAGTTTGGCCCTTTTAACCCATGATTCTTGATGAAAACTCGCATGCCTTACGTAGATTATTACTCATTTGGGTTTATTATGTTTGTGGTATCAATTTCTGAGAGTTTGGGAGTTAAAAGTTTGGAATTTGATGAGTTTGGATGATAGAACCCGTAACTGGTTTTCTGCAGATTTCGCCATACCTATTTGATCAATCGATCGAGCCCAGAGCATCGATCGATCGACCCCTTTCTATTGATCGATCGACCCCTTCTGGAAAACTACATTTTTGCTCGTGTTAGCTTAATCCGATTTTATGCTTAGTAAACCTTGATTGGGGTTGCTAGAACATAATGGAACATAAAAAGGACCAGTAGGGTCAAGATAAACCCCGTTAAGTGGAACTTTAAGGTAAAGGGATATAAAGGGTAAACGGGGAGATATTTATACTTAGAAAATTATATGTGCATTGATTTAATAATCAAAATGTCTAGGAAGTTGGAGTAGAAGGTAAGTGAGGGCCTACTGAAATTGTACTTAATTAAAGATAATACTTCGAGAGACGAGAAGTGAATTTAGAATAACTTAATTATGAGAATAAAACGAATAAGTCCGCTATACGAGATAATTGAGTAAAATGTGTAATAACGGATAATTATAATTATGGGTCATGAGCGCACCTAATTTAATAATGTGGATGTGAATACATATATTATATATGACAGTGTGATTGTGCATATATTATTTCTGTGTAAAAATCGTACCCGTCTACTTGCTATCACGGGGGTTTCCGCGCTGGGACAGTCTTATCTCGATGGGACCTTTATGGGTGATATTGACTTGTACCCAAGAGCATAAGATTCCTAGGTATAGGCTATCTGATTGATAGTTCAGACGGTACTAAGAGACGCGTGGGTATGTGCTGACCTCTTAGGGCCTGGAACTATGCTTCGCCTCCATTTGTATGTGTTTGTGTTGTTGCAGTTCGAGAGTGATTCTGAACTAGCATTTCCCTTGGTATGTGTGATACAGGGACTTGATAGTAGAGTATTCCAGCGCCATAGTTTTATGTGGGGTACCGTTAGTATATATATAATTTATTAGTGATTAGTGTATATATATACTTATATATGGAAGCCGAGCACCATAGATTTTATGTGGGGTGCTGTTTGTATACATATTATACGAGTAATTAATATATATACGTGTATCTATATGAGAACTTTCTACTGAGTAAAATAGTAGTTAAGTAAAGTATGAAATTCATCAACTTCACTATAAGTATTCGAAAACGTTATAACAGTACAAAATTATTCTAAATAACGTAAGAAATCTTGAATAGATAAATTTTTCTAAAGTGAATATCATAACCTTAATTTCACGTGCTAAGTCTTATGGAGAATAAGTTAGAGAGGTATATGGGATTCATTAGTACGTTGGACGTGCACACTAGATGAGAGGTGAGAATTCTCAAAAGAGTGTCGAATACTAATATGACTGTTGCATTAGCCGTTAAGCATTTTAAATACTTGCAAAACTATTTTTAAAACTGTTTTACATTCGGGCTCTGACCCGTTTGCTATTACCTATGATCTCTTGTGTGTGTGTATATATATATATATATATATATATATATATATATATGTATTACAGGTGCCTAGTCATAGGGGAGTCATGCTTAGGATTCTTTGGATGGAATGCGCTGTAGCTTTTGTGGGAGTTGCAGGCCATTGCTTAGACGACCTCATTGTTGACTCTTCTTCTAGTTCAGTTTTATACAGTGGGGGCATGTGTCACCCTTTTCCATTATTTAGTTGGTATTGTCAGAGATTGTATTTCTTTTATATTCAGCATCTTTATTTCGGGATTTATTACTGTCAGGATGTTTTCCTTTAATGCTTTAAAGTTGGGACTTGTTATTTATGGTTAAAATCTTGAATGTTCATTTTTATTCTACTTAATGTGTGACTCTTAAAATAAATGGTTGAAGGTTTTATAATTGGATTTAATAAAGTGGAAATAAGGTTTTGAATGGTTTTGACACTTAGCGTAATTATTTAGGGTGTTTAATTGGAAAAGTTATTTTTGCGACAGTGATGCTAAGAATGAACCAACTGTTCACCTTTATTTTAATTTAATAAAGGAGTGATCGCTCGGTATTTAATTAGGCGGGGTGTCACAGGTGGTATCAGAGCATCAGGTTCTAGTGTCCTTTAGGATCTGTGCGGCTTATTATGCTTTCAGCGTTGCTTTGTTTGATATAGAGCCCTATGTTAAGGATTGTCGATTTCTTTGATGAGATTTCGTTCTCCTACTATAACAGATGTATCTTAGTGAATTCTAATTTCGTTCGGATGTGTGAGTGTGTCGAGCAATGACGGATGTCAGAAGAGGACTGTTAAGCGGACATCAGGAGGCAGGGCTCAGTTGAGGTGGTAAAATATATTCGAGGATGATGACCGTAGTTGAGGTCACCTCCATTAGGGAACGGGAAGCCAAGACTAGGAAGGTGACTAAGGCGCAGCCATGATTTCCAAATGCAGCTATAGTCAAATGAGGTGCGAGAGTAAACTCACCCAACGTATTACAAAACTTGTAGAGAACTATCAGTGGGAAATTCTAGAAAACGCGGGAATTGTGTGTGTTTACCAAAAGAGGTAAAGTATCCAAAGGTTTAGATATAGGACGGAGTGTGGCTAACTGAAAGCGAAAATTTAGAGAAATTTTTTTCTTGGTTGTTGGAAAGAAGTTATAATGATGGGAGTCAACCAACAATTTAGAAGTGGAATGCTATGTCTATAGGAGAACCTTAGGTGCAGTGTTGACCGTATGTTCCTTCCTCAGTTGTTCATGATTAAAAGCGAACGTTGTCCTGAACTCATCGCGGGAGGGCGTGACAGGGATCCATTTATAAATATGAATCCTAACCGTTAGCGAATTTTGTATCGAAAGATGTAGATACAAGTGGAGGAATCGACTCCAAGTGGGAGACCGACTCGTAATAATAGTTGATAACACTCAAAGAGTAAATTCTGATGGACGGCCGATTCAGAGGTTGACAATGTCGTATTTTGTCAATATAGATAATAACGCTTCTTTGTGGGGGAAGCTAAAAAGAACCAAAGGATTTAGTCGATAATAAGACTGAATACAACGGTGGTGGTGTAGCACCACAAAGGGGTGTGGATACACATTAGGGGACCCATCTAAATGAGTCGGATAGTTGAATTCTTACCAAGTAATGGTAAATTCAGTAAGGACTATTATAAACAGTGACATGTTCTTTAGAGCCTAAAAGGCTAAGGGAATAACCGAGGAAGTCAACAGGAATCGAGTCTACTAAAGTCCGAGAGAAGGACAATCCTAACTTGGTTAGTAGGACAAGTGATAAGTGAATTATGTGTTGAGGTATTTTGTGCAGAGTGAGATCGCTCGCGATAATATGTTCTGAAGTGAGTAAAGGGACAAGAATACGGTGCCTAGTAAAAGACAACGATTAAAGTAGTTTTGTTTGGTTTGAGTAGACGTGTTACCTTCGAAAACCATTTGTGCAGTCAAGACGATTGCCAAGGTGGAAGTATAAGTTGTATCCTCAGAGGATGAGGCGTGTTTATGTGACACGAGCGAGTCACTATATTTTTTTCATTGCTAGATTAGCATGTGAGACGAGTTTAATGCATATAATTATAAACGTTATTATTATGTGGATATTTTTCCCTAGTGTAGCGGGAATTTTTCTTTAGTACTATCCGCGGAGGATAAATGAGTATATTAAAAGTGTTATGTACTTTACTGAGGTTACTCGTTGTAGTGATGCGATACGCGAGTATGATATTATCTTTGTTAAAATGTTATAGAAATGATTAGTACGATAGTGGGCATTTATTGCAAGGCTATCGGAGTGGTTGCATTAGTGCAATATGTTTTTGTTCTGGCAAGGCTTCACTTGCAAGAAGGTCGGACTCGCACTTATATTATCTATCCTAGAGACTTCGGAGGAGATAGTGGGCTCGAGATATTCGATGCCAATGTGTGTATAGACTTTGTCAGTATGATTCAGTATATATCGGGTTTACCGTTGAGCGAAAAGATTTAATCCAGTATTATGTTTAACACTCAGGACTTAGTAATAGGAAGAGTGCATTGTTATATATATCCTCTAGAGATGTGGGAGTTAAGAGTTCTACCCTTATTATTAGGGAAAGGAATTTCGAGAATTCCGATTGTATGTATTCGAGGTTTATGGAATGCAATTACCACCAAACAATACTGAACGGTAGTGAAATTGGTAAAACGTTCTTTGTTGAGTGTAATTACGGGAAGAAATGTAACTTTTCTGTCAAAAGACGGAATAAGGGGGTACATGCTATGGACGGAGGACCTAACGAATTTCAATAACCGACAATGCTAGGTAATAGTGTATCGAGGGGGTTCCTTGTTTGGATTTCTCTTTGCGATACATCCCACGCATAAAACTTAGTGTAAGGTTAGAAATAGGGAGACGTTTGGTCACTATTCCATGAGTTCGGTACCCCAATCGAAATGGGATCAAGTAATTATATATGTAAGTTGGAAGTCGAATTTTTTTTTAAAGCCACTAGAGCCGGATTTTGTGGTAAGAAATCATTGAAAGTTATCCCCACGAGTTGAGGGATGGAACGATGATAAGGAGGATTTAAAATTTCGATTTCTAGGATGATTGAGAGTACCCAACTGTCGTAACCGCGTTCAGAACACAAGGCGAATAAAGAGTTGGAATGATTTTTAGCATGGATTATCTGGAAAGAACTTTACAATACAAAAGAGATGACTTGTAATTATTTTGATGAATAGAGCGTTAGTGATTTGTTTTGGTAGTTGTACCTATTTGGGGAAAATTGTTGTACTTATTTGAAGAAGTTTGAGATTTGTTGTTTCCCTTTTGTTGTCATGGAATTTAAATGCCCTATTCCTTATATGTTGTTGGATTTAGTTAGTTCTACAGATGAGTAGCACGCCGTTCGCTCTCCCAGGGCGGTTGGGGTGTTGCAAAAATGTGGGCATCTTGGTTATCTAACAATCGAATCGTCCGAGTTGAGGGGGCGTGGGAATGGAAGTGTGGAATATATGTTTGTGGGACTACCACAACGAAGTGGAAGTGATAGAGTGGATTAAACGTCACATGAGGGGAGATAACCCATACTTAAGTGTGCAATTAGAATAGCACACCCTAATTTGATTGGAAGGCTGTGGGAAACCATTTAAGAACGGGTATTCCTTGAATAAAGTAGAATTTAATTATTATGAAGAACACTCAGAGCGGAGTTGTTATTAGTCAAGTGTGAGAGCAAACTTGCACATGCAAAGAGTGATGATGATAGTATGGTATAAAAGACCCAGAAGTGCGCATCATGGAGGAAAGAGCACGTGTCGGAACTTTCAGCATACACCAAGGAAGGAAGGGGAGTATTACGTGTCACTTAATGTGGGACATTTCAAGGAAAAATTGATGTTTAGCGGGACGTAGTGAGTAGTCTCTACATGCACCTCCCATAGGTAAGGTTCAGTTGGAAGAGGAGAATCAACCAGAGGATTTTGTGTTTATCGACAATTCTTGAAATTGGAAGTGGTCGGTGAAGTCGGTAAAGTTCTTGGATGGGTTGCCATCCTCAAAACACAATCAAAGGTTCATTCGAACATGTGATTTAAGTCGCCCGAGAAGGAAGTAATTGATATTCCTTTGGGGTAGTTTAAAATATTAACTAGTATGCCCCAAACTTCCTTTGAAAGGAAGGATCGCGCACGTACATGGTACGACACAGTATTAATTTCTGAATTGGGATGAGATTTGTGAATCCCACCTTTGATATGTGATTTCAGGAACCAGCGAAGTGAAGGTTTCGTTTTGAGTAGGATGTATCACCCTTAGCCAGGGAATAGGCGCACGGTGATTAAAGATTAGTGGAGCCACGTGAAGGAAGTTTTGGAATCTTGGTACGATGATTTCAGGAATGCTCTGTAGAAGCACTCAAACCTATTTGTCGTGTACGAGGTGCTTATTAAGGTTTTGGTATGAAAGAACCTCGACTATTCTCCTAGAGGTGAGTGGATAATTAAAATTTTGGATCGGTCGAGAGTAATCCGATGACTATGGTGGAATTCCACGACTGTTTTAGGCGAACAAGAGTGGTCAAATGTTCGTATGATTTTTCTCAGAATGGGAGTCTTGTACATAAATAAATCCGAGTAGTTGTCATGTAGTGAGGTAAGGCCTCCCAATGATAGTGAGATAATGGTAAGCTATAATAGGCGTGACCTATGCGAATGTTGTCAGTTGGGAGCACCATGAGAAGTGTCTCCAATGAGAATGTTAATCAAGCTTGCTGTGAGGCAGGGGCTATAGTGCTTAAATGCCTTATTATGTAAATAGTTTACGTACTAAAAGGATACCAGGAATTGTCCAACCAGGTAAGCCTTATTTTCCGAATTTCGGGACGAAATTCCGTTAATAGGGGGGGAGTATGTAATACCCTGTATTTTTATGACTTTTAAATTTAGGGATTAATTAAATTTAATTGAGATAAATTAATTTAATATTAATCCGGAATGTTGTTTTAAATATTTACTAACATGACGAGAGTTAGTAATTATTGAAATTTGTTGAATGTTACTGGAAGAGTATAGTAATATATGAGATTTATTTTATAAAAATTGTCACGTGTGAATAAAATGGCAATTATGGAAATTTAGGTCGGGACGCGCCTGTGTCGTATCGGGACTAAATTATTATTATATAAAGTGAATAAATTATAAGTTGCTCGTATGTTCATTTTGAGTGCGTCAAACTATCCGTAACGGTCGAGATAGTCAGAAAAGTGTACCCGGGGGTTTAGTTTGGGTCTCGGGGCATTTTTAGGCTTAATTAGTACCCCGGGAGGGCGTTTTGGACATTTCGTAATTATGGGTAATTAAACCCACGAATTTGCAAGGGTTATATCAGATGTTAAGTGTTATCTTCTAGGGTTAATACAACCTAAAACTAATGACGGCCATTGGAGAGGAAGGGGAGGAGCTTTCCAAGGAGTTCTAGGCCAAGAACTCCTCCGATTGCACCGCAGTCACCGCCAAATCGTAGATCGCACGAAGGGGATCACAACCACACATTTTTCTTCCACAAATCAGAGACTAAATTTCCAGGCAAGTATCTATCTTGCTATTATCAAGTTAATGCATCCTTTAATATTAGTTTAAGGTTGATTAAAATTAGTGTTCTTGAAGAAAAAACGTTAATTGGAGACAAAAATTGCATGTTGTAGAGATAGAGATCATATTTCTGGAAATTCATTTCACATGTTGAGGTTGAACCACGAATTTCCATGGTACTAGTGATAGAAAATCTAGAAAAAGAATGAAAGAAACTAAGATAAAGAAAATATTAGGGTTCATGAGAATTATATAGAGTTTGGCCCTTTTAACACATGATTCTTGATGAAAACTCGCATGCCTTACGTAGATTATTACTCATTTGGGTTTATTATGTTTGTGGTATCAATTTCTGGGAGTTTGGGAGTAAAAAGTTTGGAATTTGATGAGTTTGGATGATAGAACCCGTAACTGGTTTTCTGCAGATTTCGCCATACCTATTTGATCAATCGATCTAGCCCAAAGCATCGATCGATCGACCCCTTTCTATCGATCGATCGACCCCTCCTGGAAAACTGCATTTTTGCTCGTGTTAGCTTAATCCAATTTTATGCGTAGTAAACCTTGATTGGGGTTGCTAGAACATAATGGAACATAAAAAGGACCAGTAGGGTCAAGAAACTTGTTAAGTGGGACTTTAAGGTGAAGGGATATAAAGGGTAAAAGGGGAGATATTTATACTTAGAAAATCATACGTGCAGTAATTTAATAATCGAAATGTCAGGAAGTTGGAGTAGAAAGTAAGTGAGGGCCTACTGAAATTGTACTTAATTAAAGATAATACTTCGAGAGACGAGAAGTGAATTTAGAATAACTTAATTACGAGAATAATAGGAATGAGTCCGCTATACGAGATAATTGAGTAAAATGTGTAATAACGGATAATTATAATTATGGGTCGTGAGCGCACCTAATTTAATAATGTGGATGTGAATACATATATTATATATGACATTGTGATTGTGCATATATTATTTCTGTGTAAAAATCGTACCCGGCTACTTGCTATCACGGGTGTTCCCGCTCTGGGACAGTCTTATCTCGATGGGACCTTTATGGGAGATATTGACTTGTACCCGAGAGCATAAGATTCCTAGGTACAGGCTATCTGATTTATAGTTCAGACGGTACTAAGAGACGCGTGGGTATGTGCTGACCTCTTAGGGCTTAGAACTATGCTTCGCCTCCATTTGTATGTGTTTGTGTTAATGCAGTTCGAGAGTGATTCTGAACTAGAATTTCCCTTAGTATGTGTGATACAGGGACTTGATAGTAGAGTATGCCAGTGCCATAGTTTTATGTGGGGTGCCGTTAGTATATATATAATTTTTGAGTGATTGGTATATATATACTTATATATGGAGGCCTAGCACCATAGATTTTATGTGGGGTGCTGTTTATATATATATTATACGAGTAATTAATATATATACGTGTATCTATATGAGAACTTTCTACTGAGCAAAATAGTAGTTAAGTAAAGTATGAAATTCATCAACTTCACTATAAGTATTCGTAAACGTTATAACAGTACGGAATTATTCTAAATAACGGAAGAAATCATGAAGAGATAGATTTTTCTAAAGTGAATATCATAACCTTAATTTCACGTGCTAAGTCTTATGGAGAATAAGTTAGAGAGGTATATGGTACTCATTAGTACATTAGATGTGCACACTAGATGAGAGGTGAGAATTCTCAAGAGAGTGTCGCATACTAATATGACTGTTGCATTAGCCGGTAAGCATTTTAAATACTTGCTAAACTATTTTTAAAACTGTTTTACATTCGGGCTCTGACCCGTTTGCTATTACCTCTGCTCTCTTGTGTGTGTATGTGTGTGTATATATATATATATATATATATATATATATGTATTACAGGTGCCCAGCCACAGGGGCGTCATGCTTAGGATTCTTTGGATGGAACGCGTTGTAGCTTTTGTGGGAGTTGCAGGCCATTGCTTAGACGGCCTCATTGTTGACTCTTCTTCTAGTTCAGTTTTATCAAGTGGGGGCATGTGTCGCCCTTTTCCATGATTTAGTTGGTATTGTCAGAGATTGTATTTCTTTTACTTTCAGCATCTTTATTTCGGGATTTATTACTGTCAGGATGTTTTCCTTTAATGCTTTAAAGTTGGGACTTGTTATTTATGGTTAAACTCTTGAATGTTCATTTTTATTCTACTTAATATGTGAATCTTAAAATATTAATGGTTGAAGGTTTTATAATTGGATTTAATAAAATGGAAATAAGGTTTTGAATGGTTTTGACACTTAGCGTAATTATTTAGGGTGTTTAATTGGAAAAGTTATTTTTACGACAGTGATGCTAAGAATGAACCAACTGTTCACCTTGATTTTAATTTAATAAAGGAGTGATCGCTCGATAATTAATTAGGCGGGGTGTCACAGCACATGATTCTTCTCTCGCCATATCATATAGATGATTGTGTTTGCATGTTTGTCATACACTAGTTGTGGTTTCATGATATATATTTTCTAGTTTAATGACATGTACTTTTTGTATTAGATTTTTATTTTTGAAAAATTTTGAAAAATGCAAGAAGATTTTATTTTGATAAATTTTTTGAAAAATCCAAAAAGAGTTTTGTATTTTGTTTACACCTTTTGTGGATAGACACTTAGGATGATCGAGTCACAATATCATTCCATTTATTCATGTGACTATTTGATAGTGGTTTGAGACAATATATCATGTCATCTTTGTGCTTTATAATATGTGGAGTTATTAAGATGTAATTAAGTGTTACTTCCTACATGTTTGACTCATTATTTCCTTTATTGCACACATACACGGATTTGTTTGATTATTGTGCTTGCTTTATCACATGTTGGTTGGGTGTTTTCACTTTAATCATGTCCTTAAAAGTAACCAAGCGCAATAAAACTTGATAAGAAAGTTGTGCATGCAAGAGCCGTTTGTGAGGTTTGTGTGCTTTGTTTGAAAACGGTGAAGGGTTGCGAAAGTTTATCATTTATCCTTTGCGATTAAGCCGCCATTTAAATTGGACCTAAAAAATTGAGGAATTTTATTTTTCGGGGTTCAAAGAGGTTTAAAAGAGCCCCAAAAAATTTAAAGGCAATAAAAAGAAATTCATGCCAATTAGGTTTTTGCACCAATTCTCCAAAGTTTGAGAATTTAGTTTAACACCTCTAAAAGAAAATATTTTTGAGGGAGTTTGGTTGGAGAATTTTATAACGGGTTTGCATGTCCTTGAAAATCTTGAAAAGCACTAAATAGTTTTGGATGTTATTGGTGTGGAAATCACTTTGACTTTGATTTGTTGATTTGTATAAGACAATGTCATCTAAATTCAACAAATTTTTACACCTAAGGATACTTTTGATGTTCATTCGTTAGGAGTACACATATGCATCATGCACATATGATTGATTGAGTTTATTTACCTATCGAATGTGTTCACACCCATTCATTCCATTTTCATGACTTGGTTATTTGAATTTAAATCCATGGTGTGATTTTTATAATCTTATTTTTTGTATGAAAATTTTGAAAAATCAAAAATAGTTTGTGAAATTTTTAAGACATACCTTTACATGAGCGTAGTTTGATCCATATTTGCTATGCATTTTATCGTGACACTCTATCCTATTGATTTTTTCTTCTTATCTATCTATTTGGGGACGTCATAAAAAAGGGAGAAAGAATTCTCATGTTATGGGGGAGTTTTTGCATTATGGGGGGGATTTGATTTATTAATGCTTTATTCTTATATCATTTCAAACTCGATGCGTCACGAAGGTTTTTGATTTATCTCATGTGTGTAGGTACGAAGATTGAAGATCATTATACCGCACACCCTGATGAGAAAAGCTTTGAGAGTTGACGAAGATGTTTGAAGAACAGTTTGAGATCTTGCAAATTTATTCATGGGAGGGTAGATTTGTATAGGAATTTTTATTTTTGATAATTCAGATGTTTTTATGTATGTACCGGCATAGACATATGGGGAGATTTGTAAGGACATATTTTTATAAGTCCGTTATCAATTTAGTATGTCATATACCGCTATACCGTTGAAAAGCTTTCAAGAACATTCAAGCATCAAAGACGGATCCGAATATCAAGTCCTTTATCAAAAAGACTCCGTGAAGTTTACTTTGGTAAGGTTTTGTTTTAAATACCTTAATTTTTCACTTAAAGATTTTGGGATATTTTTATAAAATATTTTCTAAGTGTTGAAGCGAACTTTTTCGTCAAAATTTGAGAATGAGTATTTTTTCTAAGTATTGAAGCCGGCATTAAAATAATAATTTTTTGACGCAAAAGTCATTCAAACGACATAACAATGTCGTTCACGTGAGGTAGGCATGTCGCGCGATCTCGTTCGAGCGACAACTGTCCTTCATTCGAGCGACAAGCTGATATTGTTTGAACGAACACGTATTTTGAGGTGACACATTTTAATTATAAATACTCATTAAATGGTTTCGTTTTCTTTAAGAAGTCCCAGCGTTTTACAAAACAAAAAAACTGTGAAAGTAGAATCCTTTTTGACTTCTTCTTTTAGGGTTTAATCCCTCTTTGTTTACAATTCAAAAAAATCCCAATATGCTTTAGTGAATTGTTTTGGTGTTGAAGAACACACTTTGATGTGGTTTAATATTTGTGGGGAGAACTCTACAATCGGAGAGCTGCGTGCTGTTGTGGAGGGAGTCCTTATAAAGTTCACATTTGTGGAGAAGCCATTTCTCTTCTTCATTGCTGACCACCTGGAGTTCTTGCAGGAGATTCCAGCTGACTTTATTTCTAGCCGTTGCTTTGGTGGTTTGACGAAGACACCATGCGTTACACTTGTGGGAGATTATCAGGTTGTATGTAAGTCAATGGTCTTGTGAATTCTTCAAAGTTCTAAAAATAAATGGTTTTGCCCTTTGGGGATTTTTCCTGAATATTTGTGTCAAATGCTTTATTTATTTATGGGTTGACACACGCACACACATGTTTGCATGTTTAGGGGCTAATTTTATTTGATTTAAATAGACTCTAATTAAATAAGTGTGCCAAAATAGAAATTTGTGAATTAATTTAGATCGGTATTACACACCGCATTTATTACGATTTTTCAATGATGATATGTGAAACACATCATGAATACGATGTAAGTGCTCCGGCAATCCAAGTCTGTAAGCCACTAGTCCGATCCTCTCGATAATAGAAAATGGTCCTACGTATCTCGGAGCCAATTTCCCCTTTTTCCAGAACCTTATCACCCCTTCATAGTAGATACTCTCAACAAAACTTAGTCCCCCATTGTGAACTCTATAAAGGACCTCTTAGCATCGGCGTAGCTTTTTCGTCTGTCCTGGGCTACCCGTATGCGAATTCGAATCATCTCGATCCTGCTCGATGTATCCTGAATTACCTCAGACCCAAGTAACTTGTTGTCTCCCACCTCTTGCCAGCAGGCTGGAGAACGACAAGGTCTCCCATATAATTCCTCGAATGGGGCCATGCCAATCGTGAACTGGTAGGAGTTGTTGTAAGCAAACTCCACGAGTGGAAGGTACTGTTCCCAGCTTCCCCCAAAGTCAAGGGTACACATACGCAACATGTCCTCAAGCATCTAATTAGTACGTTCAGTCTTTCCATCGATCTGTGGGTGATACAACGTACTCAACCGCAACTCGGTACCCATAGCCTCCTAGAAACTCTCCCAAAAACGAGACACAAATGTCTTATCTCTATCTGACACGATATCAAGAGGCACACCATGCAGTATTACTATCTCCGTGATAAATATCTGAGCATACTGTACCGTTGTATAGTCTGTCATGACTGGCAGAAAATGGGCTACTTTTGTCAATCGGTCCACAATAACACATATTGAATCGTTCCCCCTCTGCGAAGTAAGCAACCCAGTAATAAAGTCCATTAAAATGACCTCCCATTTCCACATAGGTATCTCTAACGGCTGAAGTAAACTTGATGGTCTCTGATGGTCCACTTTTACTAGCTGACAAGTGGTACACTTGGATACGAACTCCACGATATCCCTCTTCATCCCACTCCACTAGTACTGTCGCCTAATATCCTGGTACAGCTTATACCCGCCGGGATGTACCATAAATCTGGACCCATCCAACTCCGTCATCACTTCATGTCGAAGGTCCTCCCCCTCTGGAACCACGAGTCTCCCGTTGAAATGAAAGCCTCCCTCGGAACTTACCGAATAAGACTCGGCTCCACCGGCTAAGAGTTGTCTAATCCTTTCCTAGAAAAAAGGGTCTATTACCTGTGCCTAGACCACCCTCATCACTATCTACGGTGTGACGGTCATAACTGACATAAATGATCTGGCCATAACATCCTGGTGCCCTTGCTCCTTCTATTTCGTCTTTCACACCTCGACTGTCTCATCTACTAGCCTATGGCTCAACACATCTGCAATTACGTTAGCCTTTCCCGGGAGATAGTGTATATCAAACTGATAATCTTTTACAAACTCTAGCCACCTGCGTTGATGCATATTCAGCTCCTTCTGCGTGAACAAGTACTGCAGTGACTTGTGGTCTATAAATAGGCGAAATTGTTCACCCAAAAGGTAATCTCTCCAAATCCTGAGTGCAAACACGATTGCCTCCAACTCTAAGTCGTGTGTGGGGTAGTTATTCTCATGAGGCTTAAGCTTTCGGGAAGCATAAGCTATAGCCTAGACCTCCTGTTGAATCAAACCCCAAGTCCTAGTAAGGACGCATAAGTGTAGACTAGATATTCCACTCTCAGCCTGGGCAAGTGCTAAAACTGGTGATGAAGTCAGCTTGTCCTTCAGCTCATGACAAGATAACTGACAAGAATCATTCCAGAAAAATGGCACTCCTTTACGAGGCAAATGAGTCAATGGACCCGCTATCTTTGAGAATCCCCAAATAAACCTCCTGTAATATCATGTTAGGCCTAAGAAACTATATATCTCCGTCAGCGTCGTGGGTTGTCCCCACTCCCTCACTGCTGACACTTTCCCCGAATCTACGGATATCCCTCTATTCGAAATAATGTTCCCCAAAAACTGAACCTCATTCAGCCAAAATCCACATTTCTCATATTTTGCATACAACTCGTGCTGATGCAGTGTCTACAAAACCTGCCTCAAATGTTCGACATGCTCCACTTTCATCTTAGAGTAAATCAAGATGTCATCTATGAAAATAATGACAAACTGATCCAGGAAATTTTTGAACACCCTGTTCTTCAAGTCCATAAACACGACTAGGGCGTTGGTAAGCCCAAAAGGCATAACCCTAAACTCGTAGGAACTATATCTTGTCAAGAAGGCAGTCTTCGACACATCCTACTCCCTGATCCATAATTGATGGTATCCCGACCTCAAGTAAATCTTCGAGAAGAAAGAAGATCCTCTCAACTGGTCGAATAAGTCATCTATTCGGGGAAATGGATACTTATTCTGTATCGAGACCTTATTCAACTCACGGTAATCGACACACAACCGTAATGATCCATCTCTCTTTTTAACGAACAGTACTGGGGCACCCCAAGGTGAATTACTCCTACGAATAAACCCCTCACCCAACAACTATTCTATCTGATCTCGTAACTCGCTCATCTCCGCTGGAGCCATACGATAAGGTGCGCGGGCTATCGGTCGAGTGTCCGACATCAAATCTATAACAAAGTCTATCTCTCTACTAGGTGGTAATCCCAGAATATCCTGGAACACATCATCGTACTCTCGAACCACCGGTATCGAATCAAGAGGTATCACCACCTCCTTAGAGGTCTCCTCCTCTATATAATACAAATGCGTGGAAGATCCTCCCTCAGAACGAGGCATCGCCACCAGGAACATCTCTTGACCAGGTATAACAAATATAATACTCCTACTAAAATAATTGATCATGGCCCTATATGTAACAAGACAATCTATACCGATAATCGCATCATACTAGGACATCTCTAATACAAGCATGTCGGCAGGTAAAGTAAGTCTCCTAATCTCTATACCCACCCCTCGACATTTAAAGAAAATCAGTGAGCCACTACCCAAAGGCGAATCTACACATGTAACAGTACTCTCTGTTGTATCTAATAATCCCAAAGCATGTGCAAACCTCGTGTCAATAAAATAATGTGTGGCCCCCGTATCAAATAAAGTATTCCCCATAGTCCCCTGAATATAAAACATACCCTCAATCGTGGGTGGAGCCTGTGGGACCGCGACCTGATGGAGGTTATAGACCCGTCCATACTGAAGTTGCCCCTGCTGCACCGGAGCAACGGGCAAGTCTGGAACTGGCACTGGAGCTGGTAGGGCGGAGAGAAAGATGGGTATCTAGGGCCCCTGGTGAGCACCCTGCTGCCAAGGGGCCCTATCCCTGTCGGGGAAATCTTGCTTCTTATGGCCAGTCTTGACACACGTATAACATTTATCGACGAAATTCCCTCCCCTCTATCCCTGGTAATCTCAGCCGTGCTGGACGTTACCACCCCTACCTTAACCCTTATGACCCTGTTGTCCTCCCTGCTATTGGCCCTGCTGCCCTTGTCTGAAGTCCCCGTGACCATGCCTAAAACCGCCTGAACAAAACCTCTTAGTAGAATCCCCTTGATGGGAACTCTATCTCTGACTCTGATCAGTTGGTGCCCCACTGGCACTACCTCCCCCTGTATTGCCCAACTGGTTGGGCTCTCCTCCCCACTTGCTTCCCTTAGCATGGAAGCAGTTGTCCTGACAATGCAATAATGCTTCATTTAGGACATCTGTGTAGGAATGTAGGGAAAGGTTACCCAAAAGGTATTGTCGTATCCTCCAAGTCAAACCATCCATGAACAGATGGATTCGTTTCTCCTCAGTAGGAACCTCGTCTGGTACCATATTAGTCAATCGCGTGAACTCCTCCTTATATTCTGCAACTGTCTTCCCTTCCTGGGTGAGGTCTAAAATTATCCGCCTCATCTCAGTGTTGACGACAGAAGGAAAATACTTGCCGTCGAATTGCACCCAAAAATTGGTAATCGACATCAAATACCGTTCCTCTGAAGTAGTAGTGGACTCCCACCACTATAAGGCTGCCCCTGTCAGCTTAAGGGTAGCCAAAACTTACATATGAACCTCAGTGCACTCGTACATACGAAGGTGTCTCTGTAAATCCTTTTTCCACTGACTCGCCATCAGTACATTAGAACTGCCTGAGAACTCTGGAGGATGCGCTTTCTGAAAGGCATCCCTGACTCTCTCCCATGCAGTAGGGAAAATGGGAACAGGTGCTGGTGCCACTACTGGTGCCGATGGTGGTGCCTGCTGTACCACTGCCAGTGCTGCATTCACTGCATGTGAAACGGTGATAGCAACTTCTGTAGCATTCATCATTCCCTGAGCTGGATCTGGTTGAGGCTCTAGCCAGGCATTCCTATCCCTTGGTGCACGTCGAGGAGGCATCTTAGATTAGAAAGAAGTTTATTAGTCCACAGTTATTGTTAAATCTCAAGTAGCTGAAGACGTGATCGCATAAACAAGAATACAACAGTCCTAAAGATAAGGCTCTATATGAACGAACGCTATGCTGAAAGCACAATAAGACGCACAGATCCTAATGGACTATAGAACCAGATTCTCTGATACCACCTGTGACACCCCGCCCAATTAAATACCAGGTGGTCAGTCCTTTATAAAATTTTAAAACAGAATGTTCGGCTGGTCCATTCTTAGCATCACTGTCGAAAATATTAACTTTATTAATCACCTAATATAATTAAGCTAATGCCAAAATACTTTCCTTTTTAAATTGTAACCAAAAATTATATTTATAAAGTCTAAGAATTTAAATATAATCCATTCACCATTCAACTAAATAAAATAAATAATAAATCTAAATCACGTATTGAAATAAATACGACTGGATAAAACATTCCAGTTTAAAACTCTAAACCACAGATCCATAGTAAAACTAAATCCAACTAAAATGAATAGAATGTAAATTAAATACAATCTCTAATAAAATGTCTAAGGAATGGGCAATACATGCCCTATATGAAAAGTCTAGATAAACTGAGAGAAATGATAGGAACGCCTAATGTAAAAACCTACAGCTTCCACATCAGCCATAGAATGCCAAGCAATCCAAGTCTCTAAATATGGTGTTCCTGTGGTTGAGCACCTGATATAATACATATATATATATATATATATATATATATATATATATATAGCAAGAGAAAAAAGAGATGCAAGAGACGAGTCAGAGCCCGATGTGTAAAAATATGTTTTAGCAAGTATTTAAAACTGCCTTAAAGCAAGTATTATGTGCATGTTTGATTCGCGCTCTCACATGAAGTTATCACCTCTCTTCCATTGTGCACTCCTATCACATATTCTATCTAGTACTAATAATTCTACCCAAGTTAACTAGTTCAAAGTCATGTAACACTATTTACATTCAATAGTAGTATTCCCGTATCACCCATACAATACCCCTTAAGTAGTCTATCCCATTTTACTACCTTTCATGTTCACTCTCAAGGTAATTGAATCATTATCTCATTAAGATGGTTTCATTTGTCATTGTTTCCATAACTACTAGTTTCTCTTAGTAGAATATCTCATAAATACACATATAATGTTATTAGATTACCATAACTCTCTCATAATCTCCAAGGTAAATCTTCTTTCCGAAATATTTAAAGTATAAATCTCACACCCTTTCTCGTAAACCTATATCTTTTTAATTTTGTTAACTGGCAGTTTCTCTCACTCCAATAAACTAAAAATTCCAAAACTGGACACTAAGAAAATTCCCAGAAATTTACCTCGTCGCTCGAGCCAGATGGCAATGTTGTTTGAACGATTTTCACGTGTCGCTTGAGCAACTTCGCGCGAGATGTCTATCTCGCTCGAACGACTACGCGCGACATCGCGCAACACGCACTGTCTCGTCTTCCTGCCCATAATTTTGCATTTTCCATCCTTTTTTTATCCCCAAAACCTCTACAAATTTTCTCCCATCGTCTCATCATCAAACCCAAATAATAACACAATGTATATACAATAATTCTAAGACCCTACAATCAATACTTCATCATCAATAATCAAGAATATATGAAATCCCCAATTTAATTGTATAAGAACCCTAACTCTTAAATTTTGAATTTCAATCAATAATTTCCCAGATTTTTAATCGTCAATAGATATCAAAATTAGTTATTAAAACCTATCTATATGGGTATATCAATTGTCAACATCTCATCCATATAATATGCAAGAAACCCTTTATTTTTCATCATAATTTTCATCAAATTCGCGGGGAAATTTATCTACTCAAACATAAACACAATTATTGCTAAAAAGGACCAAGTAATAAACACTTGCCTCGAGTTAACCGTCTGATTTCTTGATGTTGTTGGTATGGGTGTGTTCCTCTTGTTGTTGGTGGTGGTTGTGCAAGGTGGTGTTAATTTCCATTCGAACATGTTTATATATTTTCGAGTGTCGTTCATTCTAAATACTCCTAAATTCATACCCCGGATTCGTCCCTATCTAATCCAAAGATACAATAATGTTTCTTAATACTTTTCCAAAGTCCTTCACTCATCTACGGACATCTCCAAATGACCCAAATTTATTTCTTCCTAAAGATATCAGTCTCACGCACACTTTTGTAGAAAAATAATATCAAATCCAAAAAAAATAAAAAAAAATACGAGGTCGGCATCCATGCGACCGTAAAGAAAAGATCTACAATCTCATATTTTATAATAACTTAAGGGGTTGATCGATCAACTCCTTAACGATCGATCGACCCGATATCCATCTTCTTCCCCGATTCTATTTCCACCATTTTTGAACCCTCAAACTTTTTAATTCTCTCCCAAACATTTATCCAATCACAATCACAATCAACATTCAATTCATGAAATAGTAGGTTCTAAATACTGTAGAAACCTTGAATCATCAATAAATTTACATAAATCTAATGTTTACCATATTGGGTATTTTTCGGGTTTTATTCCACCAATTTCAATTCATCATTCATATTCGAAATTAGTCATCAATACTTACTAATTTTCACCCTACAATCTGATTTCAACAGTCCCATATCATACTCTCACATCAATTGAGTAATTAATCTACACATATTACTCTTATTCGAAAGATCCATTTTAATTGTCAACACACACCCAAAAACGGATTTGATTATACACATCACCATAATATGAATTAGTTATCACAAAATTACAACTGCAGCAAATTAACCACTTGCCTTAACAATCGCAGAGTCTGATTCCTTTGGTGTTGATGATGGTTCCATAAAGAACACCCCCAATTGCTCCTTGATTTGTCTCCCAAAGACTCCTTGTTGATCCCCAATTGCTTCATCCTCCTTGCTCTCAATTTATAGGTTTAGAGTTATGTTAACTACCGTTCCATACACTTACAATTAGGTTTATAAATTCGAATCCTGTTTTTAGGCTTATGGGTGCCCAAATGACCCGAACACTCCCGTGTGGGCCCGGTTATGCCTAAAAATACCCCGAGACCTGATTAATACCCCGGATACTCTTTTTCGACTATCTCGAACCTTCCGAAAATAACCGTGCACTCAGAATTGTCATTCGAAATACTTTATAGCATTCACTAATTTTCGACCTCAAAAATGCGACACAACAATAATCTGAATAATTAAATCTAAATTCGTCAGATTTAAATAATTCCTCCAATTCAAATAAACTCGTCAAATTATAAATTTAAAATTCTCCAATTTAAATAAGTTTTATTTCTCTAAAAAATAATTAAATTCTAACTCCTCAGAATTACGGGGTGTTATAGTACCCATGTAACTTATAGTAAGCATGCTTTGTATGGACTGACGTGTCACAGTAAGTGCAACGTTCCTTGGCCTTGATGTGATGGGGATATCCATTTGACTTGTAGCAGATCTCTTTTGTGTGGCCAAGAGTGTTGCAGTCAGGGGCGAAGCCAGGAATTTATGTTGGTGAGGACCGCAATTCACCGGGGGTTCGGGGGCGGGAGGCCCCGAGGCGAATTTTTTTAGGCTTATTTATGATTTTATGCAATATTTTAGCATTAAAAATAAATTAATCATAAGCATTTTTTCCAACAATATCTTATATACTCACCATCAAAATATAATTGTTGCACCACATACAAAACACATGTTTTCACCATAACTAAGATCTAGCAATTAATAATACTTTAACAGTTAACATTTGGAAATACTCTAGCAGTTAACATTTGGAGATATACCTTTGAATAAATATTAAAATATAGAGATAACTTTGAATAAGCATTAAAATATGGAGATACTTTTGCTTTGAATAAGCATTAACATATTAAAATATTATAATTTCTAACAATGGAATATACCTTTGCAATGGAGAAAGTGGAGAAAGTCGGCTGCTGCACAAAGTGAGAAAGGGATGTTTTGTTTTTAGTTAACCTAACCTTTAGTTTAAAGATAAAATAAGGTTTGGGCTCGGGCTTTTTTTATATTGGGTTTAAAAATACAAACATATTATATCTAGGGTATTTTTTTTGAAAAGATTGGCAAGGCCCTCCACAGCCATGGCTCAGCTTCGCCACTGGTTGCAGTAAGAGCAACGGTCCTTAGAATTGGGCCTCATGATGGTATTGGATGCGTTGTCACCTGGCATGGCTTGTGTTTACAAAAGACATTGTGATTCGTCTTGCTGCTAGATAGAGTATGCCCGACCCAAATGGGGTAAAGGATCCTTCAAAAGTATTTGGCTACGGACGTGGGCATAGGTATTGTTGGAAAACAGCTGTCAAGACAGCAGTTATTTTTAAAGTTGCAAAACAAAGTTCAAAGTTTGGCTTTCTCTCCGTGTCCCACATCGGTGGGATAGTTCAAAAGTGTTGTGTATATTTACAATTTTTTGGGAACAAAGGTTCAGCCCTTTGGGCATTCAAGTTTTCTTGGGTATGTGGGGCAGACCCAATGGGCCAAGTCACACACGCGCGCGCGCGCCGCCGTCCGTCCGGCCCGGCCCGGCCCGTGCCCGTGCCCGTGTCCGGGTCCGGGTCTTGGGCTTGGGCTCATTAAGAATTAATTTTTTGGACAAATAAATTAACGTTTTTGGGCTTTAAAAATTATTTTTTTAACGGTAATTAATTCCGAAAAAACGTGGGCCTTTAACTGATTGAATTGTTCCACCCACGTTTCCAGATTCCTCTCCACGTTTTAGCCCACTAACGGTAATTTCTTTTTGCATAAAAAGAGGTTGATACCTCCGTTTTCAACACAGTTTTTTCACAGTTCTGATTGGAAAAAAAAATACAGTTCCCAGAATAACTTCTTCCTTTCTCCCAGAATATTTTTCCCCAGAATAATTAATCTCGTTCGTTATACAGATTAATTATATTATTTAGAATCGAGCAGTTAATACAGAATGAGTGTATACAGACCGGATTGATTCTTGTGCTTCATCAATCCGTAATTTAATTTTGGAGGCTGTTTTATCCTGGGGGTGACGGGCTGTACACTGTCAGCACACTTTGGGCAGAGCCGCGAAACACCTTAAAGAGAGCGACATTGTCCGCGACTCAGCCGTGTTCTTGACTGTCCACTTCGGGATTTCGGGATTTCTTATATTTATTCTGCCCCGGAATTATTTGCTCCAAAATTGGGTAATTTCGTTCCTGAATTTTAATTATGCATTTAATTATTTAATTGCTGCTCCAACAATTTTAAGGTGTTCTTATTCTGCCATGGACGAAATTAACTCTAGTAACCTAAATAAGCCTTTCAAATATGAAGGCACTCATTTTAAACGTTGGAGCAAAAAATTGCTATTTTATTTAACTACGAAAAAGGTCGCATCATGTGTTCAATTTGACAAACCCGTAGTAAATAATCCACCTACTGTTGAGGAAAGCAAAACAATTAGAACTTGGGAGGAAAATGATTTTTTGTGCAAGAACTATATTCTGAATGCTCTAAGTGATGAACTTTATGACTATTATGCCAATTATAAAACTGCGAAAGATGTTTGGGACGCACTTTTTAAAAAATATGACACGGAGGAGGCGGGTGCTAAAAAATATGCCGTCAGCCGTTATTTGAAATTTCAAATGACGGATGACAAATCTGTTGTTGCTCAAACCCATGATTTGCAAATGATTGCCCATGAAATTATTTCCGAGGGCATGGCCTTAGATGAGCAATTTCAGGTGGCTGTGATTATTGATAAATTGCCTCCACTGTTCAAAGAGTTTAAAAATAATTTGAGGCATAAGTCTAAAGAATTCTCACTAGAGTCATTAATTACTAAATTGAGAATTGAGGAGGAATCCCGAAAACAGGACTATAAAGATGAAATTCTTATTGTGTCTAACAACAAAAATCAGAAAAAGAACCACACTCCAGTTGTTTTAAAGGCAAACGGAAAAAATATGAAAAATCAGAAAAAGAGCCACAACCAGAATTTTAAAAATCAGACTCAGACTCAGAATAAGTATAAGAACCCTGAAAATGGACAGTCTAGCAATTCGGGACAGTTTCTCTGTTTCAAGTGTGGCAAGCCTGGCCATATGGCTCGCAAATGTCGCAATGTGCCACAAGCACAAGCGAATTTGACCGAAGAGGACCTATGTGCTATGATTTCAGAAATCAACATGGTTAGCGGTGTCGAAGGGTGGTGGTTGGATACTGGCGCTTCCCGCCATATCTGTTATGACCGTAGTCTGTTTAAGACTTATTCTGAGACTGCAGATAAGAAGGTGTTGTTGGGTGATTCTCACTCCACTGAGATTGCTGGTACTGGAAATGTGGAATTGAAGTTCACTTCGGGAAAGACTATTATCCTCAAAGATGTTCTTCACACTCCCGAGATAAGGAAAAATTTGGTTTCGGGCTATCTTCTCAACAAAGCTGGCTTTACTCAAACTATTGGTGCTGATTTATTTACTTTGACCAAAAATGGAATTTTTGTAGGCAAGGGTTATGCCACTGATGGGATGTTTAAATTGAATGTTGATGCAATGAATAAAATTTCTCCTTCTGCTTATATTGCTTGTTCATTTAATATTTGGCATGCTAGGCTTTGTCATGTTAATAAACGACTTGTTAAAAATATGAGCACTTTAGGATTAATTCCCGAATTATCATTAAATGATTTTGAAAAATGTGAATGGTGTAGTCAAGGAAAAATCACTAAGACACCACATAAATCTGTTTTTAGAGAATCTAAACCACTTGATTTAATTCATTCAGATATTTGTGAATTGGATGGTGTCACAACTAGAAATGGCAAACGTTATTTTATAACTTTTATTGATGATTGTTCTGATTATTCATTTGTGTATTTAATGAAAAATAAAAGTGAAGCGTTTGACATGTTTAAAATTTTCCTAAATGAAATTGAAAATCAATTTAATCGGAAAATAAAAAGGTTACGTAGCGATAGAGGCACCGAATATGATTCTGGACTATTTATTGAATTTTATAAAACCCACGGTATTATTCACGAAAAAACTGCCCCTTATTCGCCCGAAATGAACGGTAAAGCCGAAAGAAAAAATAGGACATTAACTGAATTAGTTGTTGCTATTTTATTAAATTCAGGGGCTGCCTCACCTTGGTGGGGTGAAATTATTTTGACTGTGTGTCACGTGCTTAATAGAATTCCTAAGACTAAAATGAAAATATCTCCTTATGAAATTTGGAAAAATATTAAGCCCAACGTGTCATACTTTAGAACGTGGGGGTGCTTAGCCTATGTACGTATACCCGACCCTAAAAGGTCTAAATTGGCAAGTAGAGCATATGAGTGCGTTTTTATAGGCTATGCTATTAATAGCAAAGCATACCGATTTTATGACTTGAAAAATCAAGTAATTATTGAATCAAATGACGCCGATTTTTATGAAGATAAATTTCCTTTTAAATTAAGGAATAGTGGGGGCGAGTCATCCACTAATATTTCTTTAAATAAAAATAAAGAAAATAATGAATCCATTTTAGAAATTCGAAAAAGTAAAAGGGCTCGTGTGGAAAAAGATTTTGGTCCCGACTTTTATGCTTATACTTTAGAGGAGGATCCTAACACTATTCAAGAAGCCTTATCTTCTTTAGATGCCGATTTATGGCAAGAGGTTATTAATGATGAAATAGATTCTTTGGAAACAAATAAAACTTGACATTTAGTGGACCTTCCTCCTGGATGTAAAACAATTGGGTGTAAATGGATTCTTAAAAAGAAATTAAAACCTGATGGCACTGTTGAAAAATATAAGGCACGTCTTGTTGCTAAAGGTTTTAGACAAAGAGAAAATGTAGACTTTTTTGACACATTTTCACCCGTGACTAGAATAACGTCTATACGTGTACTATTTGCTATAGCTGCCTTAAATGATTTAATTGTACACCAAATGGATGTTAAAACTGCATTTTTAAATGGAGAATTAGAAGAAGAGATTTATATGGATCAACCTGAAGGTTTTATTGTACACGGTCAAGAAAATAAAGTGTGTAAATTAGATAAATCTCTTTATGGACTCAAACAGGCACCTAAACAATGGCATGATAAATTTGATAGCCTAGTCATCTCTAATGGGTTTAAAATTAATGAAAGTGACAAATGCATTTATTATAAATATGTTGAGAACATTTTCACTATCATATGTCTTTATGTTGATGACTTGCTTATTTTTGGTTCCAATAATCATGCCGTAGAAAATGTTAAATCATTATTATGTGCCAACTTTGATATGAAGGATTTGGGTGAAGCTAGTGTAATATTAGGAATTAATATTACTAGGTCAGAAAAGGGACTTTCTTTGGATCAATCTCATTACATTGAGAAAGTTCTAAAGAAATATAATTACTTTGACTATAAACCTGCTAGTACTCCATTTGACCCTAGTGTAAAGTTATTTAAGAACACTGGCGACGGTGTAAACCAAAATGCTTATGCAAGCATTATTGGTAGCTTACGTTATGCTACAGATTGCACTAGACCTGACATAGCTTATGCTGTGGGAGTACTATGTAGATATACTAGTAGACCTAGTATGGAGCATTGGCATGCTATTGAGAGGGTCATGCGGTACCTTAAAAGGACGATGAACCTCGGATTATACTATAATAAGCATCCCGCTGTCCTTGAAGGATTTAGTGATGCTGATTGGAACACCCTATCTGATGATTCTAAGGCTACTAGTGGATATATATTTAGCATCGCTGGTGGTGCAGTTTCTTGGAAATCTAAGAAACAAACTATTTTGGCTCAATACACTATGGAGTCTGAGATGATAGCACTAGCTGCTGCTAGTGAAGAGGCAGGTTGGTTAAGAAACCTCCTGTCAGATATCCCATTATGGGAAAGACCGATTCCAGCCGTTTTGATTCATTGTGATAGTACCGCGGCTATTGCAAAAGTTGAGAACCGTTATTATAACGGTAAGAAACGACAAATACGTCGTAAGCACAGTACTGTTAGAGAATTTATCTCTACGGGTGCTGTGAGGGTGGATCATATACGGTCTGAACAGAACTTAGCTGATCCTTTGACGAAAGGACTAGCTAGGGAGAAGGTGTGGAACACCACGAAAGGGATGGGACTAAAGCCCTTGGATAAATGAGTCATTTGTGATGGTAACCCAACATATAGACTGGAGATCCCAAGAAATATGTTCAAAGGGTAATAACAAGTCACAAGTGATATGGGTTGAATCATGCGATTATTAATTAATATAGAACGGGGTTTTACTCCGAGTCCATCCCTATGGAGCATGATATCCTGAAGCGAGTTGAGGATGAGTTATTATAACTCTTAGTGAGATCTATAGCTTTATTTTGAGTGGGGTACTTAGCTACAGGAGTATTCTTGATAGACTCACCTATGTGAATGTGGAAGTGTGGCCGCTTCCTATGGATATTTTGGACAAATTCCTAAAGCGTTCACTATACTGGGATAGAAGCACATGGCCGTAACGTGCTAGCTATTAGATTTACACCCAAGTAGGGTTGTGTGTGGGATGTTGTCAGAGATAGAGTTCAAAACTACGGTTACTCTAGTATATTCTGAATCATCTTTACTACGTAAAGGTTCAAGTCGAAAGACACCTTTGCTTATGCACAATTCTATGAATTATTGCTCGATAAAATGTTTTCAAGTTTTGCAAGTGGGGGATTGTTGGAAAACAGCTGTCAAGACAGCAGTTATTTTTAAAGTTGCAAAACAAAGTTCAAAGTTTGGCTTTCTCTCCGTGTCCCACATCGGTGGGATAGTTCAAAAGTGTTGTGTATATTTACAATTTTTTGGGAACAAAGGTTCAGCCCTTTGGGCATTCAAGTTTTTGTGGGTATGTGGGGCAGACCCAATGGGCCAAGTCACACACGCGCGCGCGCGCCGCCGTCCGTCCGGCCCGGCCCGTGCCCGTGCCCGTGCCCGTGTCCGGGTCCGGGTCCGGGTCTTGGGCTTGCGCTCATTAAGAATTAATTTTTTGGACAAATAAATTAACGTTTTTGGGCTTTAAAAATTATTTTTTTAACGGTAATTAATTCCGAAAAAACGTGGGCCTTTAACTGATTGAATTGTTCCACCCACGTTTCCAGATTTCTCTCCACGTTTTAGCCCACTAACGGTAATTTCTTTTTGCATAAAAAGAGGTTGATACCTCCGTTTTCAACACAGTTTTTTCACAGTTCTGATTGAAAAAAAAAATACAGTTCCCAGAATAACTTCTTCCTTTCTCCCAGAATATTTTTTCCCCAGAATAATTAATCTCGTTCGTTATACAGATTAATTATATTATTTAGAATCGAGCAATTAATACAGAATGGGTGTATACAGACCGGATTGATTCTTGTGCTTTATCAATCCGTAATTTAATTTTGGAGGCTGTTTTATCCTGGGGGTGACGGGCTGTACACTGTCAGCACATTTTGGGCAGAGCCGCGAAACACCTTAAAGAGAGCGACATTGTCCGCGACTCAGCCGTGTTCTTGACTGTCCACTTCGGGATTTCGGGATTTCTTATATTTATTCTGCCCCGGAATTATTTGCTCCAAAATTGAGTAATTTCGTTCCTGAATTTTAATTCTGCATTTAATTATTTAATTGCTGCTCCAACAGGTATCACTAAGGTCGATGAGGAATTGCATTAATTGCCTTTGATAGTAATGATCAACGTATCGTTGGTAGGCACCATATGTGCACGTTGGTAATGGATCGTGTGTCGATAACTCGTCCCAGTACGCCTTGAGAGAATCGTAATACTTTGCAAGAGTGTGATTGTGTTAGGCATGATTGGCAATCAGAAGCTCCAATTGAAAAATGTGAGGGTCGTTTGATGGAGAGAACCGATTGTGAAGGTCTTTCCAAACTTTGGCAGGGGATGTAGCATAAAGGACTGATGGGGAAAGATCACGATAAAGTGAGTTCAATAACCAAGATAGAACCATGTTGTTCACACGCAACCAGGTGGAATAGTGAGATTCCAACAGCTCTGGTTCGGAGATGGTTCCATCAACCAATACCAGTTTGTTTCTGGTTGAGGGTGCCATTGTCATGGCACAACACGAGGTATGGTAGTTGTCACAAATAAGGAGAGGACTAACTAATATTGTTTCTGGATCATTAGAAGAATGAAGAAAATATGGATTCTCCATACCATCAGTGGAAGTCATGGATGAACTGCTCACAGAGGAAGATGAGTTTGAAGAAGTCATGATTAAACTGGGTATGTAAAAAAATTTGCATATGCAACTATGGAAAAAAGTAAAGGGATAGTTTGCTACTGCTGTGATACCTACCATGTAAATTGACGAAATTATATAGAAGAATTTTGTTGTATTTTATTCATCTTTGTTCGACTTGATTTATAGTAACGGTAGATTAGAAAGATATATATCAGTTTTTTCCAATAAATTAGCTATCCTAGTCAAACTAAACTTATCGCCAAAATAAGAGATAATTAGAATTAAATTTCAAACTACTGATACACGTCATCAATAATTGAGTAATTCTAAGTAGCATTGTATTGTGACACGATTTAACTAATACACTTATATTTCCTGATTAATTTTCCTGTGGATTCTCATTATAGGCATAGTTGGATTGGTGAATGCCTTTATAATGAATTACTATGGCAATCAAATTGCCACACAATATTGTGACCTCCGAAAATGACTTATATGTCCAGATTACTGGGGAAATGAATTTTTCAGAGGAATCATTTTATCCTAAGAACTGAGATTGTTCAACATTATTATATCCGAAAATGACTTGAACCATGCTCGGGCTCGCATTGGACCATAGGCCATGCAAATGAACTCAATTCCCCAAATACAATGTCGTCCCCACAGGCAGAGCTACTTGAGCCCTGAAAATCGAAGTATGTCTCTATGTCATCCGGGAAGAGCCGTGGTGGTAGTGCCTCCATCTCTGGCGGTGTCGGTGGGAAATTATCGGGGGATGTCCTCCCTACCATTTCCTCAAATTTTGGATTAGGTCCTGACTGGGGTTTGGTAGTATTAATGTAGTTTAGTGGCAGCCAATTGATGTAACAGCTGAGGTCAAAGTTGGTAAGGGCATTAATCCCGCGGTACTCTATCGCTGCCTTGTCGTATGCAGCTGCTGCTTCCTCTTGGGTAGCTGGAGATAACAATGAAGAGTCTCAGGGGTAGAGTTGGAATTAAGAAAAACAGACACAATAAATTCAGGATTCTATTTCCTTATTTGCATGATAAATTTGGTGAGAGGATTGGAAATATATGCCAGTGAGTTTGATATCTTAAATAGCAGACCTAAAAGTAGATGAGGGGTGATCTAACTTAGATTCTATATATAAATCAACCAACTGTATTTTTTCATCTTTACTTCAGCATTTGCCATTATATGTTTGCACTGGGAAAAGCCTTCCTTTACAGTAGTTGACATAAAATTAGTACACACGAGATAGAAACTCAGAAAGATACGAACTTGTTTATTTAATTTGCTCATAAACAATCTCAAATGTCAAGACTCAAAACAATGATGATAAGATTGTTTTTTAGTGAGAAAGGTTAATCAAGATATCAAGGAAAAAGAATGAGTGGCAGAAAAAAATAATTACCATATGTTCCTAGGTAGAGATATTTGTTGTCACGCACCCTGCCAATTCTAGCCTCCCATCTTCCATTATGGTGGTGCCTATGCATTTAAAATATGTTAATAAACTTAAATTCCCTTAACTAAGAAATCAAGGGGAAGAGTGCCGCGTTCATATAAAAGAGTTATATATGTTTTGATGATATCACGCATTAATTTTCATTACTATTAAGAGCATGACATGAATATATGCTCTGCCACCTTGAGAGGGCTTTTCTCTCTATTCATAAATAAATTCACCTCTTTCTAAAAAAAAAAAAAAAGAAAAAAAAGACATGTATATATGCACATATACTTATAATGAAGACCTTAGGGTCCGTTTGATTGACGTTTTTTATCTAGGTAATTGTCAAAAAGTTGACAAATATGAAAATTTGCTCACATTTTGATTGTTTGGTTGCACAATTTGCCGTGACATTATTTTCCACCTCATATGCACAATCTGTGGGCAAATTTTGCTTACCTATTTGAGTGGAAAATATTTGCCAACAAATTTGCCAACTTCCTAAACGGTTTTAATGTTTGAAAAAATAATTTAAAAACTGTTTTAAATAATTAAAAATCTGTTATGAATATTTAAAAACTGTTTTGCAATGTTTTAAAAATTGTTTTTAATATTATAAAAAATTGTTAAGAAAATATTTTACAAATTTTTTTAAAAACCGTATCAACAAAATATTGTAAAAACTGTTTTTAACATTTTTAAAGACTGTTGTGAATATATTATAAAAACAAGTTTAAAGTTTTAAAAAATAATTTTAAAAACTGTTATAAATATTTAAAAACTGTTTTGTAATATTTTGAAAACTGTTTTTAATTAGAAAAAATTGTTAAGAAAATGTTTTACAATTTTTTTTAAAAAACGTATTATAAAAATATTGTAAAAACTATTTTTAACATTTTTAAAAACTGTTTTGAATATATTATAAAAACTGTTTTAAAGTTTTAAAAAACATTTTTTAAAACTGTTTTAAATAGTTTAAAAAAACTGTAGTGAATGTTTAAAAATTGTTTTGTAGTATTTTAAAAACTGTTTTTAATATTATAAAAAATTGTTAAGAGAATGTTTTACAAATTTTTTGAAAAACCGTAATATAAAAATATTGTAAAAATAGTTTTTAACATTTTTAAAAACTGTTTTGAATATAATATAAAAACAGTTTTAAAGTTTAAAAACAAAATTAAAAAATATTTTAAATAGTTAAAAAAAACTGTTGTGAATATTTAAAAATTATTTTGTAATATTTTAAAAACTGTTTTTAATATTATAAAAAATTCTTGAGAAAATATTTTACATTTTTTAAAAAAATTATAATATAAAAATATTGTAAAAACTGTTTTTAACATTTTTAAATATAATATAAAATTATTTTTAAATAAATTAATTAAATTAATTTTAATTTCATCTAATAATTATTTAATATCCTCATATAAAAAAAATTAAGTAAAATTTGTATCCCACCCATATCATATCGTAGTAAAGATGTGATGTGGATGTGGTGGACTAAAAAAGTATAGCTTTTCATCACAGTAAAGATGTGATGTGTTCTCTCCATATTAGTAGTGGTGGTGATGGCACAGCCAGTACTATTTTGACAAGATGTAAGGTATCCCATGTGGTACACATGTTTTCAGTTTCATTCACTTTTCTCAATCACGAGTGAATATGAGATGAATATAAAACGATTTAGAATGAATTCCAAAGATGCCTTTCAAATCCTCTTCAAATGATGTTTTATTGTAATGAATATTGTACAATCTCTTGTAATAATAATAGAATACAATACTATTATACTATTTAGATTATTGAGAGATTTATTTGAAACTCGTAACATTATTTAAAGATTTATATTGACACCAAAATAGCACATATTTTTTGAGACACTACTATATATTTTTTGAGAAATGCTTTTGGTACCGGGGGTTTTGCATCGGTTTTATCAATCGGGTGATGTGGCCACCAGCTGGCACCCACCAACACAACACAACTTAATCTCTTGCTGTAACAGAAATGCTTTGAAGTTAGCCACATCATTAAAATTTACTTTGTCCTTATAGATTTTTTTTTGTTTTTTGCAAAATATAACTTAGAAGTTAAAAAAAATCAGTCCAACCAAAAAATATAAATACACACTATATATAAATATATGTAAAAAATATATGTTAAAATTATAATTTGTTAAAATACAACAAGATAAAACACGAAATCCGTTTTTTTACTTAACACAAACTAATTAAAAAACTAAACAATGCGATTATGAATCTTTTATTTTTTAACAAACACGATCACGATCCAAATAAAAACGCTACGTGACATTGAGTCGTATTTTTTTCATAACGTTGACGCGGACCATTTTTTACTATTCTAAAAATAGTAAAAAAAATATTTTTTTGTGAAATAGTAAAAACAATAGCACTGCTCTTTTTGTGTGGCCAATAAGACTGCTCTTTTGTGACAAAAACAAAAAAAAAAATTCAATGATCAAAATATTTTTTAGTAAAAAAATATTTTAAAACTAGTTTTAATGCAAAAAAATAGATTTTAGCAAAAAAAATGTCATGCGGAAAAATAAAAAACGCCTCTTGTCAAAATAAAAAAAAAAAGTTTTAAAATCAAGTTGTTAGCGCTGCTAGCGCGACCCACATCCATTAAGTGATGCGGATCCGCGCCAGTGACAATAACTGATCGCTGACCATTTTTTTTAATATGTTGGTCCGCGCCAGTGACAATAATGTGGTTACTGTCTTATGAATGTGGCTCCGCGATAGCAACAATAACCAATGTCGTAATCGACACATAAAAAATCATGAGTCGGCATAAAAAAATTATTTTTCCAATCAAATGTCAGCGGTATGTTTAGGTGGTCGGACTCCCTATGCATACCGCTGACGCGGACCAACATATTAGAAAAAATGGTCCGCGCCAGCAGTATGTATAGCTGGTCGGACTGCTTATTCATACCGCTTGCGCAAACTATTTTTTTAAATGTAATAAACAGTTTTTTTTTTAATGTTGCGTATGGAAAAAAATACAACTCAATGCTATTGGCCACACAAAAGAGCTGTGATATTGGCCACACAAAAAGCGCTGCGATATTATTTTTGTTAGTTTTTTTTGCTAAAATCAATACGTTAAATACACGCAATATATAAATATATGTAAAAAAATATACGTCAAAATATAGATCAACGTTCGGTTATTGTCGCTGGCACGGCTCCGCATCATTTAACGGATGTGGGTCCGCGCCAGCGGCATTAATAAATCAATTTTAAAAATATATATTTTTTTGCTAAAATCTATACGTTAAATACACACTATATATAAAAATTGGTCGGCGCCACCGGTATGTACGTGGATCCGTATTGAGATTGGTTATTGTCTTATGAATGTGGATCCGCGTCAGCAATAATAACCAGTGTCGTGATCGACACATAAAAATCTTGAGTCGACATAAAAAGTTATTTTTGTTTTTTCAATCAAATTTCATTTTATGAAAAATACTGTTGTTGAACATGTTAAAAATTTATTTTTTTGATTAAAACCTTTTTTATTTGAAAAATAATAATTGCACCGGTTTTGTGCATTTATGTTTTTTATTTTTCGATCAAACTGTTTTTTTACTTAACACGAACCAATTAAAAAATTACACAATACGATTATGAATCTTTATTTTTTAACAAACACGTTAACGATCCAAATTAAAATGTGACGCAACATTGAGTCGTACTTTTTTATACCGTTGGCGCTGACCATTTTTTACTATTTAAAAACAATCGTTTTACTATATTTAAAAAAATAGTTTGCCCCGTAATATGTATAAGCAGTCCGATCATCTATACATATCCTTGACGCGCATCATTTTTCTAATATGTTGTGTATTAAAACTAGTTTAAAAATTGTCTTTTACTAAAAAAAATATTTTGTGTGATTTTTTTTGTGTTAAAACTGTTTTTTTTGTAAAAGAATTTTCTCTATCTTTTTTTTTTTTTTTTTTTTAGAAAATAGCATGTATATATATATGTGGCCAACTCATGTGGCCACATCAGCCGGTGGAGTTATCCGGTTGATTCACCCGGTTCCATTAGCAGCGCTCATATTTTTTATTCTTTTGGATGATGTGTGAAGTGCATAACATCATTCACTAATATATAGAGAAAACATGTCCTTTGTTGTAATTAATGGGATAACTTTATACAGTATTAGTAAAGAGCGTTATATGGAATTTCATTTTTGGTTTAATTACAAAACAATACATTTTAATATGCTCATAGTTTCATTTTGTATAGTATTGTGTTTTCCCTAGACAACCTCAAACTATGGTTATGTTATCATAATAGATCAACGTTTTCTTTCACATGTCGTCCATTTTTTTTTATATAAAAATGATATACTAAATTCTAGACATATATTATCTTTTTCATTGGGGGATTTATTAGCAATTTGTTTTGTTTTCTTCTTATTTTCTACCAATTTCACGTCAAAATATATAAATTAAAAATTCACATTAGAATAACTAACATCATTCTTGCATCCTTTTAAGGGTCCGTTTGATAGCAATATTTACCATGACAAATATGAAATCTTTCGCATTTTTTATCTTTTATGCACATTTGATAGCATTTATTTGTCATGACAAATAATTTTAAGTTACACTAAGGTACCAACACCTTATGCACAAAAATCAAATTTATCATGAAATTTAATTCTTTGAGAGGATTAAGAATTGAATTTCAACTTTTTAATGACTTTAAAATAAATTTCAACCTATTCTATCAAACGGATCCTACGTTCTTTTCTGTTTTCTCTCAAAATGTTTACATTTGGTCTAAAAGTAAGTTGAAAAAGTTGAGTATAACTCTGAAGGAAGCCGTCATTGTTGCCAAGTGAAAAGGGCTAGCTTGTGTACATTTGCTATTATTTATTTTTATTTTTAAGTCATTCATGTGAGGTACGCACTGTCCATTCTTTTCCCTTTAGGTGAGAAATGATCTTTTGGACGCGTACCAAAATATAAAATAAAATTCTGTTAGGGAATCTTACCTTGCTACACCTCTATATTTAGAGACTCCTCGAGAAAAACCGTTACTTTTTCTGCAAAATATGATCCGAACCAAAAAAAAAAAAAAAAAAATATTCTGAATAAATTTTAGGCAATGACAACAGTTCAAAAGAAAGAAAGAAAAGGAACTATCTTCTAAAGTTAATATTTACCTTCTCAATGATCCAATATACTCCTCTTTTGATTGACCATCCATTTCCTTAAGCTCTTCTTGATATGTTGAGAGCTGCAAAATCAGTGTAAATTAATTATACCATCATCAACTGAATAACAAAAAACAAAAAAACAAAACAAGGATCTTAGGATGAAAGCTTACTGGGAAGTTGAGGATAGTTTCATGTCCCCTGTACTTCAATGCTGCCAAGTCATAAGCATGTGCTGATGCTACTTCATCATCATAGGCCCCTGCATATATCACATATTTCATATACTCAAAGTTATTTTACTAATCTTTCTATCAAATCTGTATCATATGTGTATATGTACATTTTGAGAAAAAAATGTTTACCATATAACGCAGATAGTGATGGCTAACTTACCCAAATATACTGCATTTCAGTCAAATTCCAGCAGCACATCATTACCAATAGACCAAGGAAACATCAAAATAGAACAATAATTGATAATTTAGTTAAATTACATAAAAGAGAGGTTTAAAAGTAATTATATAAAAGGTTAAGAAATGATTATGGACCTTGTCTTCCTTTCTTAGTGTCTGCCTTATTCCAGCAACTCTTATCCCACAGATGAGCTTCATAACGACCCGTACACCTATGCCTGAAAATGATCAGCAAGCACCCATAGTATAAATAATCAATATGAACACAACCCATTATTTTGAGTTGAATTTGATATACCTGGTGACACCCTTATAGATTGAGGTGCGCTGGGGTTGAGAAACTCGTGGAATTCTCTTGCGTATTTGCTTAGCCTTGGCAATGGATTTGTTGCTGCTGTTATTGTTAGTTTCGTTTGATGTGTTCTGCAGGCTTTCTTGTGAGATTTTCGCCATTACACTTCACTAATAAGAGAGATGTGAAAGACTGATCCATATTATAAACGCTTATAACTACTATATAAAAACCTCAACTGATTTTACACGTGGTTGTCTTTTTTCCCAATCTCTTTCCCAATTTTACACGTGGTTGTCTTTTATGATGAAATGGGTTATTCATTTACCCTAATTTACTCTACCCACTTTTTCAACTCTCTAGCTTCCGTCCATTCCACTCCCTCTTTAAAAAAACCCATTTAAATGCACCTTCGTAGATCCTTTCTTTCATTTGGTGTTGATCATCAAATAAAAATTCTCACATTGAAGAGAAAGAGATGGAGAAACTGTAAAAATGAAGTGGGTCTTACTAGGTCTTCTACCGTCTTCTATTCTACCCTCTTTTAATTTTGTTCTCTCCTCTATCGCCCTTGATTAAAAAATATTGTTATAAAAAAATTAGAATTTATCACTTAAAAAGGGCCCAAAAATAAACTCACAAATATTAAATATTTTTACCACACTTAAAAGACCTTTAAAAAAGTTCAAACTCTCACTAGTACTACACTAATAAAACTCAACCCACCCTTAACACACTCACCCATTCATTAAACACTCATGTTAGAATTATTTTATATAATTCTACATTATATGCTCCATAATTATATTAATATTAAGAGTCACTTTGATTAATGAAATGGTACTATAAATATCAAGAGTCAAAAGGACTATTGGACATTTACTTGATGGACGGTTGATATTAAGTGACTGTTGAAAATTTAAGTTATGTCCCTACCTATAAATAAGTGACTGATTTTCATTATTCGGATACTGAAAGACAACATAATGAAATTATAGAAAATTGAGAGAAATCTAAATTCTCATAAATTTCGAAATAGTGTTTTGGCTATACAAAAAGATCTAACCGCTAGAATGCGTTGAAATTGGAATATGTTCTTGTCATATAGAAGATGAAGTCATGTTCAGAAATTCAGCCCGATCGGACATCATTAAGGTTGACTGCTCCATCAATCTTTCTAGTTGTGACATGATAGAGGTATGTTATTTTAATACCATTTTAAGTTCTGCATAATTTTTAAATGTTATGATCATTTCGTGAATATTGAATGTATGAATATATTTTTTAGACTAATATTCTTATTTTATGTGCATTTAAATGCTAAACACAAGTCAACCTATTTCATATGGTAGGATATTCGACTTGTATTATTATTAATATTCATATTTTGATAAATCTCGTACCAAACATGTAACACCTCATAAATTCAAGGACCTTTAATTAAATAATAATTGGGAGAGAAAGAATTTATTTTATTAGGAGGAATTTAATTCGTGAGTTGTGATATTTTTAATTTGAGGAATTTATTAACTTTGCAAAGTAAGGATTTATTATTTGGATTATCTTGTGTCACATTTTGAGGTCAAGAATCTGGAGAATGTTATAAATGAATTCAAATGCCGATTTTGAGCGCACAGTTGACTCCGGTATGGTCGAAATAGTCCGAAATGAGTGACCATATGTATATATTGGGCTTTGGGACCTTTCTCGACATAATTGAGATCCAATTTGAGAGTTTAGGCCCTTTTTAGAAGATCCATAGGTCCAAAAACGGGATTTGAGTTTTTAACCTTAATTGTGAAAGGGTAAGGCAACTTAAAATCATTTTAGAAGACAAAAATTGGGGAGAGCACAAGAGGAGAACCATTAGAAGAGAATTTGGAGATTTTAGGAGATTGCTTCAAGAACAAGAAGAGATCCTTGAATTTAATCCAACATATTCATCCATAGACTTTGATGAAGAAATTAAGGCAAGTGATTTAATTTGCAATTGTTAATTTGCATTTACCTATTCATATTAAATCGGGAAGAATGGTGTAGAAATTGGTAATGTCATCAAAATTATGTAGAGGTATAACCACGTCAAGAATACTGGAGCTAAACGTGAGGTAAATACGGTTACGTGTGTGATGATCAGAGGTTTGTGCAAATATGCACAAAATGGAGGGTTTATGGGCATCCTGGGAGGATCTAGAGTCTCTATGGTGCAGATATTTAGCAGATTCGAAGAGAAGACGCAAAAGAGATAATTTTGAGTACGATCCGAAGGAATAAGAATAAGATGTGCCTCGGGTTACGAAACGTTGAAGTGTGGGGGTGTTTTTGGAAGTGACATTAAGTGTGTCACAACCTATGGTTTGTTACCACGAGGATTCACAAGTGAGATGGATATTAGTGGGTGTGTTAGTCGAAGTAGCTATAGTGTGTATATAATTAAGTATCGTCGGATGGTGGGATTCTTTTGTGTTAGACATAGGAGAGTGGGAGGTACACTAGGAGGAAGGTTGCATTGTTCGAGAGATTGTTACTTTCGAAAATTATGGGAGTAACATGGATGTTTTCCAAGTTTCAATTGTGTTGCTATAGTTTGAAGTTATAGTGCATAGTTGTAGCAAGTCTGGGTGTTCACGGTACCAGGGTATGAATTGTCATTGCTATGTTTCACCTGAGAAAGAGTCTAGCGTATATGTATGGTTATGTATGTTAAAATGTGTTACATAATTGTTAATTGAAATCC
This sequence comes from Sambucus nigra, assembly GCA_949130495.1. Classification (NCBI taxonomy): domain Eukaryota; kingdom Viridiplantae; phylum Streptophyta; class Magnoliopsida; order Dipsacales; family Adoxaceae; genus Sambucus; species Sambucus nigra. Next base: position 521,236,930 of record OX422212.1, read on the forward strand.
CGGGGAAGAGGAACATTTCTGATGTGATTTAGGGTGGTGGACTTATTGTCGAGCAGGGTGTTATAGCACGAGGGTAAAATTCACGAAAGAAAACGGGTGATAGTAAGGGCGTGGTAGTGTATGTTGTGTTTAACATAAGAGTGGTTATGTATACCTTTAAGACAAAAGGAGCGTAATTGGAATGTTATGACTGTGAGATTAAAGTTATATTCCGGTTTAGAGACTAGTAAAAGCCGAGTTTTTATTTCGTGCAGTTATGCGTGGGTACAGGCTGTATGGACGCTCTGGTTAAGTACGTTCACTTAAGGACTATGTATCATGGCTAAGAGTAGAGTATCACGGAGCTAGTTAAGACTGGGAGTACTAGGCTTATCCGAATTTTGATGACAAGATTCCATTATAAGGGGGGAAGTATGTAACACCTCGTAAATTCAAGGACCTTTAATTAAATAATGATTGGGAGAGAAATAAATTATTTTATTAGGAGGAATTTAATTCGTGAGTTGTGATATTTTTAATTTGTGGAATTTATTAACTTTCCGAAGTTAGGATTTCTTATTTGGATTATTTTATATCGCATTTTGAGGTCAAGAATTTAGAAAATATTATAAATTAATTTGAATGCCAATTATAAGCGCGTGCTTGACTCTGGTAGGGTCGAAATAGTCCCAAATGAGTGGTCATATGCATATATTGGGCTTCGTGACCTTTCTAGACATAATTGAGCTCCAAATTGAGAGTTTGGGCCCTTTTTATGAGGCCTATAGGCCCCAAAACGGGATTTGAGTTTTTAACCCTAATTGTGAAAGGGTAGGGCAACTTAAAATTATTTTAGAAGACAAAAATTGGGGAGAGCTTAAGAGGAGAACCATTATAAGAGAATTTAGGAATTTGGGGATATTGCTTCAAGAATAAGAGGAGATCCTTGAATTTAATCCAACATCTTCATCCAAAGGCTTTGATCTATAATTTAAGGCAAGTGGTTTAATTTGCAATGGTTAATTTGCATTTACCTATTCATATTAAAGGAGGTGGGAATCAATTAATATGTTAGGATTTGTGTTCTTTAGAAATTGGGGATTTCTTTGATTGGGAGTTATAAATATGTAAAGGTGTTAAGATTTGATTAATTCGATGCTCCAATTGATGTGGTTAGATTGAATACAGTAAAAGAATGGATTTATGGTGAATCTTGAGAAGTTTTGATGAAGAAATCTGTACATAATGGAGGTTTTAATATTTCAATGGAGAACTGGGTTTTTCTTGACATATTAGAGAAGAAGATGATACAAGGGTCATTCGAACGACTTGGTATCTTGTTCAAACGACAGCCAGTGTCATTCAAACGACATGGATGGTCGTTTGAACGACCTGTTGTGCCCTGTCTGATTTTCTCTTTCCCCGATTCAGACATGTTATGTGTTTTGATCAAGGTTCTAAAAAATGTGGAGCGTGATCGAGGGGTAGAGGCCAAGCCTTAAGCCTTAGAAGCCTAGGCGGGCTTAATATATTTTAATATTTTTTAACCATAACAAGGCTATTAAAATACTAAAATTGTACATATCATAAAAATATGTCTGAATATTTGCAAATTAAAATACTATTTCATTATTTTGGATGAGATAATGGTCCGGTTTGTAAAAAAAATTCTTTAAAAATCGATATCGTTTCACTAAAGCATTATTGTTTTTAGAAAAAAAGTGCGCCTTAAGGGCTTTACGAAGAATAAGGCGTAAAAAGCTTAAGGCGGGGCGTTTTTTCCAAGCCTCAAGCCTAGGCGTGCGTAGGTGGAGCCTAGGCGTGCGTAGGTGGAGCCTAGGCAAATTTTTTAGAACAGAGGTTTTGAGATACACAGTTTCTGCATTGGTTGATTGTACAATTATGGATATATTCTAGGGTTTAAATTTGTGAATATTTACCCTTGGATTAATTAATTTAAAGAATTAAGGTTCATGATTGAGTGATTTGAAACCTTATTAATTAAGTGGGAACACTAAATTGAATGAAATTAAATGATGGATTGGAAATTATGAATTTCGGGCCGAGAGAGAGAGTCGGGGTATAATTGGTAGGGTGACACCAAGATAATGAAATTAATTAGTGCATAATTAATTGAAATGAAGTCGGACCATAGACTTGCATGTTTTAGGCTTGTGAATGGAAATAGTACACTGGTAGCCTGAATTTCTATATATATTTACGGTGATGTGTAATATATATATATATATATATATATATATATATATATATATATATATATATGATTTATAAATATTTTTTTGAATAATATTTATAATAAAGCATACCAATATTAATGCTATCTTAGGAGGTTGAGCGATGTGGGTGAGTCACCTGGCTAGCGAATGCAGGGTGAGTATAATCCCCAGGTCATAATGATGTTTATAGGGGTGGGCTGTTATGGTATGGAACGAGCACTTTCGGAGGAAACTATGGCGGCCTCCTACGCGTGGGTGATAATATTTATATCCGACATGCGTGTGAATATTGAGATATATGATACGTATATATAGTTCAAAATTATATATGAGTATATACATGGTGTGAAATGTATAAATGATATGACTTGTGAAACGGTTATATGGAATTAAATGAGAATTTATTTAAATAAGCTAGTGTGAATAATAACTTATAACGTGTATGCTAAACTCACTCGGGATAGAGTAGTTGAATATATGGGACAAGACTACTTACGGGGTGATTATCTAGGTGGGTCATGTATAGAACGTTAGGCGTGCACATTAGTGGAGGGATGAGGTGTCCTCAAGAGAGTGTATGACACTAACTTACATAGGAAGAACATACTTGCATTTTAATTTCCCGCATTTAAATTCACTTGCTAAATATTTTTAAATGTTTTGGGTTTTAATCCTTGGTATAAAAAAATTTCAAAACCTTTTAGGTGTCCTACCACAGGCGAACCAGGCCTGATCTTCTTAAAGGGTGCATAGTTGCAGTATATGTGGATGCTGCGGGATATTTGCTTAGACGCCTAGATAAGGGCATTTCAGTTGTAGTTTTGGACTTGTAATTTTATACTCGGCTTGTCATGTATTACTACTCTCTTTTATACTTTGCATTTGATGGATTGCTTGTATAGTCGACGTTATTCAGCTAACACTTTTATTAGTTGTTTGGCATGATTAGATTTTCTCTTGTGTTATTTATTTTTGGCTTTCTATTATATTTGTTGATTTTGGTGTAATTCATAAGATACAATTAAAGACTAGGTAGTTAGTAATTAATGATATTGCGACAGTGATGCTAAGAACGAACCAGATCTGTTTGATTTGATATAGGACTTATCACACAGTATTTTATAAGGCGGGGTGTCACAGATGGTATCAGAGCATCAGATTCTAGTGTCCTTAGGATTTGTACGGCTTGCTTTAGTTTCAACATTGTGTTCTTTGAGATACAGCACTATGAATAGGATTGTTGACTCATCTTTATGTTTTTAGTGATCGCACTTCTGCTATTTTAAGGCTTGTATTAATCTTGAACTAATACAACTTGTCCTACTTTTCAAATGCCACCCAGAGAAGGGAAAGGTGGGCCCTCGAGTGTAGCTGCCAAAGGCGGTGAGAGAGAGGCTCCTCATGAGTCTGACATTCCACAGCCCCACGTACCACTGGTGACGATGACAGTCACATAGATAGACGAAATTGTAGCACAAGCAGTCACTAAAACACTATTGCAATACCAAGATAGTCAGGACCAAAGAATCGAGAGCAGGGGAAGTAAAAGGAGTAGAGAACGGAATCAGCAAGGAAAAAATAATGGGTGAGCTACTAGTGGAGCACTACAGGGATAAGATAAACACCAAGGGAATCCTGCTAAGAAATTTCAATTTGGAGGACCGATATTCAGGCAGGGCCAACAGGGCCCTAATCAGCAACCGGTTCCTCAAGACCATCAGGGCCCGTATTAGAGGGTGCCCTGAGGCCCTGCTACATTTGTGGCCAGTCAGATCACTTGAAGAAAGGGTTCCTGAGTAGGAACCACCAGAGCCAACAACTTATACGCCTCATCAGGACCAGCAGGGCCGCCGCCTAGGTCACTCGCATCAGGGTCCGCAGGGCCAACATTAGAGGCACTGTTACGTATGGGGTAAAATAGGCCATGTGAGGAAGGAATGCCCACAGAGAGGTAGGGGCTAGAAGCAGGGTGACCAGCATGGCCATTGGGTGCAGGGATCACCAGCTCCCCAGATTTCACAGCAGTTGGGTCAGTGGCACTATAGACATCTGTACGACGCCTACAATGTTCTGAACTCCCCAGCACCATAGGCGAATGAATTTTCTTATATGGGTACGTCTCTTATTCAAGAGCATGATAGTAAAATTCTTTTGATACTATTGCATCACATTCATTTGTTAGGACCCATTTTATTAGAGTCGTTGGATTACTAGATACGACTAATAGCCTACTCATGTGTGTGTGGAGTCACCGATTGCTAATTCACTTTATTTGTAGGGGGTAGACATAGTGATTGGAGGACTACGATGTTATCTTGGGCAGATATTGGTTAGTCGGTTACGGGACGATGGTGAAAGGTTAAAACCCCAAGAGTAGACAACAAGGGGTAATGGTCAAAGAAGATTTTTTTTCAGATGAACGATCCGCTAGAATTCGAGAGAGGTGCGGAAGAGGTGGTTTACCAATGGATGGAGAACATCCAATTGTGAATACATATGGGGGGGTGTAGTGACACTCAAGTCTAAATCTTAGGCAATGAAGTTTGATCCTAGAAGTAGTATGGGGTAATGGGATCCAGTCAACATATTTATGGGGAGATACCATAGATAATAAAGAATTTGGGGTACGGGTTATTATGAATACTCCCACTAGAGGTAAATGGAGAGATAAGAGAAATTGTAGACATATATTTTTTTCTTCCAGGAAGGGTTTGTAAGTTAATAGTAGACCGTGGGTAGATAATTTAAGCACGGATAGAAGATCTGGCTCGGATGATTGGTGTTGTTGTCATTAAGGTTGCACCTTTATATTTGTATCAATGCTCTCGAAAGAGGGGAGCTAAGGGAGTTGGAGAGTCTATTAGAAGAGTAAGATTGGATTTTGTGCTAGGGAAACATCAAGGGAAGTAATACCCAATATAGAACCCAGATTTATTATCAAGATCAATAAAAATTCTACCAAGTTACGATGGGTTCAGTTAGGGTCGTCAAGGCCATAAAACAGTCCTAGGGGATCACAAGATCCAGAGCAATGCAGGGGTAGCAATCAGGATTAAGGCTACCCGGTCATGTTCGGTGGGACTAGCGACGGAGGAATGACACAGAGATGTGTCTTATATGTAAAAGAGTAGAAACACATGGGTGGATCTTATCTGTAGAAAGGAAGGGGACATGAGTGGGATGTCTATTAAAGACATCAATAAAAAAGTTTCGGGATCAGTTAGGACGAGGGTATTATATCTAATAACCTTTGAGCCGTCGGTGTTATGGGAAATCTGAAACTATGATTTTTATTCCGAGATGATTGGAGTTTGTTTTGTGTGACGCAAATGGATCACAGTAATGTAGTAGTACTAGAGTTGCGTGAGAAACGGATTTAGTGGAAGTATCGTTAATATCAATATTATGTGCATATGTACTAAGGAGTAGCGGGACGCTCTTCAGTTCCACCTATAAGGGAACCAACGGGTACACTGAGATGATACATATTTTATGAGGATTAGCTCATTTGAGAGGTGATATTCAAGGAATGGGTTCTAATCATGCGTATAAACGGGTTCGTAGTGGTGCGAGAGTATAACAAGACTATCATGTTTGTTGTTCCAAGGCAGGAGGTATATTTTTGTGATATCCCACCTGAAAGAGGCTTGAGCTTGCGACAATATTGTGTGAAGTAGACTTCATCAAGTACAGTTGTCTAGTTATATTAGATTCTGATGCGTAAGGACTTTTACTGATGAGATTCAGGGTATGATGGGTTGTCGTGGAGCGGAGAGCTTTAGCTCATTAGTGATATTTAGTTCTAAGGAGTTAGTGATAGTGCGAGCGCATTAGTATATGACTCCTTTAGAGACGCAGGATTCCATGATTTGTCAAGAGAGTTTAGCATTATAGTTGGAGTGTTTTGGTTGTGTAGGCGAGAAGTGTTACGAAAGAAATACTGCAAGGATTTATGCCATGAGTGGGTAAGCGTGGTAATGTCGGGAAGAATGGTGTAGAAATTGGTAATGTCATCAAAATTATCTGGAGGTATAACGACGTCAAGAATATGGGAGCTGAACGTGAGGTAAATATGGTTACGTGTGTGTGATGATCGGAGGTTTGTGAAAATATGCACAAGATGGAGGGTTTATGGGCATCCTAGGAGGATTTAGAGTCTCTTTGGTGTAGATATTTAGTAGATTTGAAGAGAAGACACAAAAGAGATAATTTTGGGTATAATCCGAAGGAATAGGAATAAGATGTGCCTCAAGTTACGAAACGTTGAAGTGTGGGAGTGTTTTTAGAAGTGACATTGAGTGTGTCACAACCTATGGTTTGTTACCACGAGGATTCGCAAGTGAGGCGGATACTAGTGGGTGTGTTGGCCTAAGTAGCTATAGTGTGTATATAATTAAGTATCGTCGGATGGCGGGGTTCTTTGGTGTTAGCCATAGGAGAGTGGGAGGTACACTAGGAGGAAGGTTGCATTGTTCGAGAGATTGCTACTTTCGAAAATTATGGGAGTAGTATGGATGTTTTCTAAGTTTCAATTATGTAGCTATAGTTTGGGGTTATAGTGGATAGTTGTAGCAAGTCTAGGTGTTCACGGTACCAGGGTATGAATTGTCATTGCTAGGTTTCACCTGAGATAGAGTCTAGCATATATGTGTGGTTATGTATGTTAAAATGTGTTACACAATTGTTAATTGAAATACCGGGGAAGAGGAACATTTCTGATGTGATTCAGGGTGGTTGGACTTATTGTCAAGCAGGGTGTTATAGCACGAGGGTAAGATTCACAGAAGAAAATGGGTGATCGTAAGGGCGTGGTAGTGTATGTTGTGTTTAACATAAGAGTGGTTATGTATACCTTTAAGCCAAAAGGAGCGAAATTGGAATGTTATGACCGTGAGATTAAAGTTATATTCCGGTTTAGAGGCGAGTAAAAGTTGAGTTTTTATTTCGTGTAGTTAAACGTGGGTACAGGCTGTATGGACGCTCTGGTTAAGTACGTTCACTTAAGGACTATGTATCATGGCTAAGAGTAGAGGACCACGGGGCTAGTTAAGACTAGGAGTACTAGGCTTATCCGAATTTCGATGACAAAATTCCATTATAAGGGGGGAAGTATGTAACACCTCGTAAATTCAAGGACCTTTAATTAAATAATGAGTGGGAGAGAAAGAAATTATTTTATTAGGAGGAATTTAATTCGTGAGTTATGATATTTTTAATTTGTGGAATTTATTAACTTTGCGAAGTAAGGATTTCTTATTTGGATTATTTTGTATCGCATTTTGAGGTCAAGAATTTGGATAGTGTTATAAATTAATTTGAATGCCAATTTTAAGCGCGTGCTTGACTCTGGTAGGGTCGAAATAGTCCCAAATGAGTGCCCATATGCATATATTGGGCTTCGTGACCTTTCTCGACATAATTGAGCTCCAAATTGAGAGTTTGGGCCCTTTTTGTGAGGCCCATAGGCCCCAAAACGGGATTTGAGTTTTTAACCCTAATTGTGAAAGGGTAAGGCAACTTAAAATTATTTTAGAAGACAAAAATTGGGGAGATCTTAAGAGGAGAACCATTAGAAGAGAATTTAGGAATTTGGGGATATTTCTTCAAGAACAAGAGGAGATCCTTGAATTTAATCCAACATCTTCATCCAAAGGCTTTGATATATAATTTGAGGCAAGTGGTTTAATTTGTAATGGTTAATTTGCATTTACCTATTCATATTAAAGGAGGTGGGAATCAATTAATATGTTAGGGTTTGTGTTTTTTAAAAATTAAGGATTTCTTTGATTGGGAGTTATAAATCTATAGAGGTGTTAAGATTTGATTAATTTGATGCCCCAATCGATGTGATTTGATTGAATATAATAAAACAATGGACTTAGGATGAATCTTAGGAAGTTTTGATGAAGAAATTTGTACATAATGGAGGTTTTTAATATTTCAATGGCAGACGGGGTTTTTCTGAACAGATTAGAGAAGAAGATGGTACCAGGGTCGTTCGAACGACCTGGTATCTCATTTAAATGACAGTCAGTGTCATTCGAACAACATGGATGGTTGCTTAAAGAAACTTTTGATCCCTGTCCAATTTTCTCTTTCCCTTGATTCAGACATGTTATTTATTTTGAGATACACGGTTTTTGGATTGGTTGATTATGCAATTATGGATATATTCTAGGGTTTAAGTTTGTGAATATTTACCCTTGGATTAATTAGAGGATTAATAAATTTGAACAATTAAGGTTCATGATTGAGTGATTTGAAACCTTGTTAATCAAGTGGTTATACTTAATTGTATGAAATTAACTGATGGATTGGAAATTTTGAATTTCGAGCCGAGAGAGAGAGTCCGGGTATAATTGGTAGGGTGATACCAAGATAATGAAATTAATTAGTTCACAATTAATTAAAATAAAGTTGGACTATAGACTTGCATGCTTTAGGCTTGTGTATGGAAATAGTACATTGGTAGCCTGAATTTCTATATATATATATACGATGATGTGTAATATATATATATATATATATATATATATATATATATATATATATATATATGATTTATAAATATTTCTGTGAATAATATTTATAGTAAAGTATACCAATATTAATGTTATCTTAGGAGGTTGCGCGATGTGGGTGAGTCCCCTAGCTAACAAATGCAGGGTGAGTATAAACTCCCGGTCATAGCATTTATTTATAGGGGAGGGCCGTTATGGGATGGAACGAGAACTTCGGGGGGGAACTACGGTCGCCTCCTACGCATGGGTGATAGCATTTATATTCGACATGCTTGTGAATGTTGATATATATGATACATATATATAGTGCATAACTATATACGAGTATATACATGGTGTCAAATGTATATATAATATAACTTGTGAAATGGTTATATGGAATTAAATGAGAATTGATTTAAATAAGTTAGTGTGAATAATAACTTATAACATGTATGCTAAACTCACTCGGGATAGAGTAGTGGGGGAAGTAGTGGAATATATGTGATAAGACTAGTTATGGGGTGGTTAGATAGGTGGGTCATGTATAGAATGTTAGGCGTGAACATTAGTGGAGGGGGGAGGTGTCCTCAAGAGAGTGTACGACACTAACTTAAATATGAAGAGCATACTTGCATTTTAATTTTCGGCATTTAAATTCCCTTGCTAAATATTTTCAATTATTTTGGGTTCTAAACCTTGCTATAAAACCTTTTAGGTGTCCTACCACAGGGGTTCCAGGCCTGATCTTCTTATAGGGTGCGTAGCTGCAGTATATGTGGATGTCGCGGGATATTTGCTTAGATGTCTATCTCATTTTCTCTAGATAGGGACATTTCAGTTGTAGTTTTGGACTTGTACTTTTATACTCAGCTTGCCATGTATCAGTACTCTCTTTTATACTTTGCACTTGGTGGATTGCTTGTATAGTTAACGTTATTCGGCTAACACTTTTATTAGTTGTGTGGCATGACTAGATTTCTCTTGTGTTGATTATTTTGGCTTTCTATTATATTTGTTGATTTCGGTGTAATTCATAAGATAAAATTTGGCATAAACTTAATTAAAAACTAGGTGGTTAGTAATTAATAATCTTGCGACAGTGACGCTAAGAATAAACCAGATGAGATCCCTGTTTAATTTGATATAAGTCTGATCACTCGGTATTTTATTAGGCAGGTGGTCACAAAACACAGGCCACCAATTCATATGATTGAATATTTTGTTATTATTAATATTCATATTTTGATGAATCTCGTGCCAAACACAGGGCAATGATTCTTATTATTAAATATTATGTTATATTAATATTCATATTTTGATGAGTCTCATGCCAAACACAGGCCAACGATTCATTTTATTGAGTATTATGTTATTGTTAATATTCATATTTTGATGAGTCTCGTGCCAAACATAGTCCAATAATTCATATTATTGAATATGATGTTATTGTTAATATTCATGTTTTGATGATTCTCGTGCCAAACACAGTCCAATGATTCATATTATTGAATATTATGTTATTATTCATATTCATATTTTGACGAGTCTCGTGCTAAACACAGGCCAATGATTTATATTGTTTAATATTATGATATTCATGTTTGAATGAATCTCATTTTAAACACAGGCCAAAGATTCATGTAGTTGAATTCAGAATTATTGTTTATTCTAATGCTAGTTGAATTAAATATCAAACACCAATAGCTTAATGTTATAATCGTATTGTGTATTAGTATGACTATAAATTATTTGGGTCAATATTTATGATTTGTTACTCATACATAAGTGATGAAGTGTAAATGATTCATGTTTTCCATTTACTATTATTGGTGTAATATCTCATGCAAACTCATTGTCTATTTGATTTTCACATTATGTCTAGTTTTTCGTGAATTTCAAATTAAGAAATAAACAATTATATCATTTATTCATGTATTATGGGTATTTTGCACATGTATGCTTATCTCATATATTTATATAATGTAAGGACTGGTGTTTGTTAAAGTACTCCATTCCATAACACATAAATATTGAACTAATGCGTTCATATCATGCATATTTTGGTTGCCTACCGGTCCATGCATGATATTAAATGCTAAGATTTATGATGTTGCATACATATTATTATTTATTCAATTATTGTGATTCGGTAGCCTACAAATACAATTACAATTATTGAGCAAAAATTAAGTGGTGATATATATTTTGAGAAGACAATAATGGTCATTAAATACTGATGGCATTGTTTCTTTCATCAAGATATCACCAATTAAGTTTATGAAACCCAAACATGAATAGATTAGTTCACAACTCATGCGATATTTAATGAACATAAATGAAAATTTTATTGACTTGTGTATGTAAGTATTTACTTAATGTAATATTCATATTATGAAATATTTGGTAGTCACCACAGTGACCCAACTATGATGAAAATGAATATTAAAAGTAAAGATGATAGCAGTGGTAACCTCTGATGCTTATAACGGTGGAGTATATTGAGTTTAATCATCAGCCAAGATTATTCCTTACAGGGAGTTGATTTTGACCAATTGAATGAACTCTATATATCATGTATATTTAATACTCCAGTATCTAAAAGCATCATATAATTGCTAATCAATTGTTACTAATGAGAAAAATAAAATGCACATTAGGTATTAGGGAGATATTAATGTATGTGTTGTCAACTCAAAGCATTAATGTAGTGAACAATTTATCTCATATATTTAACAAATTATGATCTGATTTTGTTTCTCTCGATTATTATGTTGGATTTTTTAGCCCACTATTGATGATCAATATTGTGTGGAACACTCCATATAAAGTTTGAAGAAATTAAACAAATTAAGTTTGTTTGCATGTTGCACACTCGAACTAATAATGATAGAGATAATATGTCTATTTTATGGTTTGAAACGAGTTTTCATCTTCGTAGAGTTTGCAAGTTAAACTTACTGTGTTACAGAAAGTATTTTTGATGCAAGGATTATTTACAAAACAAACTAGAAATGAAAATAAGATTTCTTATGTTTTATTCTTGGGGAATCAAGTCATTTGTTTTTTCATAATATCTCAATGCTTCCAAATTTCTTGAAAAATATTTGTCTAGACTTAATTGCGAGGGATATTTATTTTTAAAGAATTTTTCAGTCCTTCTCAAAGGTTATGGTTTTCCTTTGATGTTTTGTATAAAACAATGTTTCGATATATTTCTTTTAAATATTGTTTTAATCCCACATAATAATCATAGTATTATTGATGAAACTCTTTAATCTTGTACCAAATTAAACCTAGACTCCTTTTGATAATTTTTTTATGGACAAGATTTTTGGTATATCTCTTATAAATATTGATAGTCAAGCGATGCCCTTAAGGTATTACAGTATCTAATATAAGGATGACCTATGTGGCCCAAGTGTGAGATTATGAGAAAATTTCCTTAAAGTGGACCTACATAGATCATATAATCATCATTTACATGTAACTTATTGCATTAAAGAAAATCGAATGTAAAATTCATTATGAATAGTGAAATTAGTGGGATTTGAAAATCATGAAATATGGTTATAAAGGAAGGTCGGGTACTTATCCCATTAACGATAACTTACTTGAATACTTTTTCTTTTAGTTGTTGGATTGCTAAAATAACAAAGAACAAATAAATGATCAACCACTAAATTATGAGACAAATGTAGATAAAATCATAAGAAATAATATTAAGAAGATCCTAAATGGAATCTACTATCCTAAATAATTATGTGGCATATCTACATGAATATAAATTTAGTATAAGGATAAATAAATATTTTGTTTTGTTTTCACAAATCATAAGATGTAAACTTACTAGACTATGAGATCATATTACATCACATTTAAGATGAGTATGAAGAGCTCATCAAGACCAAACACGATGTTAATTGTAATTAAATGAATAAAATTAAATTGTAGTAAAATATTTTATCTATAACGAGATTACAATTTAATGTCATCAAGACCAAACAATAGATTGTGTTGCACTCCTTCATCATATATAAAATTAAATTGTAGGTTATAAATGAATCTTCTCACCTTTTCCAAGTACGCCATTTTTTCAAGGACGTAAAATTCTTATGAGAAGAGTAACTCATTATGAACAGAGTTACATTTAGTGTATATGAAAACTATTATGCTTATGATATTTTACACATGTTATATAGAAATGATTGTATAAACTTAATTAAGTTTCCCACCTATGGTATTTTTAGAAGTGATACCATTATATATTTTCTAATCATTGTATATTGAATTTATACAACTTATGATCAGTGGGAGTACGTTTATATATTGAATTTATTATAAGGTAGAGAAACAAAATATTACATGAATTTTTAATATATAATGGATGAAGTTATGAGATACTAAAGGATAATATGCTCACATTAAAGTTAACTGTTCAATTTTGTACGATCAGTTATTACAACTCAAATTTACTGGCTTTATGGAAAATATGAAGTTCACTCTTATCTACTTATGTCTATTTTGGTTTAACGACCAATATAATGAAGGAGTGCAACACAATCTATTGACTATTATGGAAATCTGAGTATGTAGCATGCTTTGATGCTACAACTTACTGATTATGGAAATGTAATTTAAATTTCGGGACTTGGAGTTATCGACGCTATTGCCAAGTTGCTGAAATATTATGATACTATCGTTGCAATCTTCTTTATCAAGATACATTAGGTATTATGTGAGTAAGTAAGCACGTTGAATGTAAATATCTTTTAAAGAAGAAATGCTGAAACGGATGTCATTTAACACATTTGTACAAGTATTAACATAGAAAATCCACATGATTGGGCTATCATGGAAGACATTAATGAAGCATGCTTAAGATACGAGTCTTAAAGTATAGCCGATTGAATGTTGATGTGGTGGATTTTTAGTGTTTATTTTGACACTACCATATGATATCTTACAGTGTTTCAGAATCATTTATTTCTTTCGTTATTGTACACATGCATGTTAATGAAAGAATGTGACAAAAATAGTCTTTTGCAAAGACATTATTGGACCATTATGGAATAACCCTAATTAGATGCCTTATTATATGAGTTGTTAATGTTGTGGTACATGGAAGCGATCATTCTCTTGAATTAGTGTGTGAGCTCCATGAATCGCATTAATAAGTTATTTGATGAAGGTGTTTATGGAAAACAGTTAAAGGATGACTCAAAGATTATTGCACATTTTATGATAATTATGGATCAAGTGAGAGACTGTTAGAATTATTTTATATAATTATACATTATGTGCTCCATAATTATATTAATACTAAACGTCACTTTCGTTAATGAAATGGTACTCCAAATACTAAGACTCAAAAGGACTCTTGGGCATCTACCTTGACGGACGGTTGATATTAAGTGACCATCGGAGATTTAGGTACTATTCCTACCTATAAATAAGTGACTGATTTCCATCACTCGGACATTGAAGACAACATAATGAAATTATAGGAAAGGGAGAGAAATCTAAATTCTCAAGGAGAGTAAATTTCGAAATAGTGTTTTGGCTATAAAAGAAGATCTAACCGTTGGAATGCGTTGAAATTGGAGTATGTTCTTGTCATATAGAAGATGAAGTTATGTTATGAAATTCAGCACGATCGAACATCATTAAGGTTGACTGCTTCATCAATCTTTCTAGTTGTGACATGGTGGAGGTATGTTATTTTAATACCATTTTAAGTTCCGCGTAATGTTTGAATGTGATAATCATGAAGATCCAAGATCCTTTTATTAAGAACATTTGTAAGTGAAAATTTAATCAAATTAATGTCTTCTTGATTAATATTATAGTGTTCTGAAAAATGGTTTTACAACTCAATCATAAAATTTGTTGATTTTTATTATTAATTGGGTGAAAAAAGCCCTAAAAATAATGTTTAAGTTGAATTAGATAAAAACAATTGTTGTTATAAAATGTGTATTAAGTTGATAACCACTTGTATTTCAGTCCATTGGTCTATTGAATTACTTTATTTTGGAGGAGTAATACTTACCAAGTTTCATTCACTTGATCAATGAGGGAAAATATTTTTTCACCGAGTCAATGGTTTCGAAAGTTCTATTTTTACAACTCAACATATTAAAAGAACAAATATACCCTCAAAATATCTTTGACAGTTGTTACCTTATTTTTTACAATAAAATATCAAATCTTTAAAAGTACAAAACTTCAAATCTACAAATCTAAAATTTACGAAATTCGATTTGGAATCTACTCGTCAATATCTATAAAAAAACACCAATATTCGATAGTTTTTTATGAAAAAATAAAACAGATAAATTTACCATTTTTGTAAAACCTCCATTTTTTCGGTGAATACTCTTCTTTTTCGACTCGGGCGATGGTGTCATTGGCGCGGACCAAAAAATAGAGATAGATAGATAGATAGATAGAGAGATAGAGAGAGAGAAAGATAAATAGTCCGACTAGAATTTCGGTAGCTTTCGACGAAATTTTTCGATGACCTATTTTCGACGAGTCTCCGATGGGATGGGGTGGGGGTGGAGGTGGGGCTGCTAGAGAGAGAAAGAGTGTAAGATTATGTGTTTATTTTTAGAGAAAGAGCAAAGGGGTTTAAGATAGGTATATGTGGGGGTACATTTTTCTAAATATATGTAGTCTATAATAAAAGAGGACTCGGTGCATTAAAAAAGCCAATGGAATTTGATGCATCTTTGATCCAATATATGGGGCTTGCGTTGACTTATCCCTATTTTGTACTATAAATATAGGTCATGCCCATTTAGTATTTACTTATCAATGAAATGAAAGACTTATTCTCTCGAAATTATTTTCCCCTTTATTTTACAACATGTTATCAGTACGAGTGCCCTAATATTTTAATATAATTCATTGTATTCATGAATCACACACAAGCATCTTGCTATAAATTTTTAAGCACGAAACCCCTTTCCTATAGAGTGACATTACCCATGCTAATTCTTAATATATATATATATATATATATATATATATATATATATATGTGTGTGTGTGTGTGTGTGTGTGGTCCTTCTTTGATTGGGTACTTATAAAAACCAAGCATTTGGTTGGTAAGTCTTCATCTCTTTTTGGATATCTAAGGTATAACTCATCCATATCTAACATATTTATTCTTTAGCTATCTACTGATATATTCTACCATCCAATTGTTAATTTTTGGAAGTTGAAATTTTCAATGACTAGTTATATTTGGGGCTTCAAGCTCTCAATTTTAGTTAGGAATGAGAAGTTTCTAAATTATGTAAAATTGGGATTTGAAGGTCTCAATTATTGTTCAAATTATTTGACATGATAATAAAATATGACATAATATCAAACCTGAAGTTTTGATTATTTCTATAATAGAGAAAGAGATACCAAAAGTTCCATAATAATTATTTATAATTTGGACTGGAAGATCAAATAATTTTGTAATCAAACATGAAGCTTTAATTATTTATATAATAAGGGTAAAGATATTAAATGTTTCATAATGATTATTTACAGTTTGGATATAAAGTTCCAAACAATTACCCCTTATCAAATTTGGAGTTTGAATATAATTGGGCGGAGCATTTAAAGTCCCTAAATATTTAATGTTGTGATATGAAGTTGTCCTTATAATTTACATTTGGGACTTGAAGTTTCCCAATAATTATTAAAATATGGGAATTGAATTTTCTCCATTGAGATTTTGAGATGTGGAGTACGTAAGTTATTTAGACGTAAAGTGTCAAAAGAAAACATATTACAGTCAAATCTGAAGTTTAGATTGTCAAATTGAAAGAGTATAGACCAAAAGTTCCTTAGTTATCTCTTATTTTTTATATGAAGATTCATATTCAGTATTGTGATGAGATGTTCACAAAATATTATTTGTTATTAGGATATAAGATATGTGGACCCGAAGCTTAACAAAATATACCGCAAATAAAAACTTGTAGTTTTAATTATTTACGAGCTATGAATTTTGAAAGTTGTCAAAATAATTATTTATAAATTGAACATGAAGATCCAAAAAATATTTTTTGGGGAATTAGTTTCAAAATAAATTGAGTATTTAAACATATCTTTTCAACTTATTGACTTTTTATTTTCTCTAATAAATGAAATTTTGGTTTAAATACTCTCATAATAATTAAGTGTCCCTTTAACTATCATATTAATGATTTCTCCATTAAACCTTTGTCTCTTGGTGTTTCGCTTCATTTGAGTATTAAATTACTTTTAATGATATTTAATTTTAACTCATTTTCACATTTCAATTATTTAATATACATTGGAGCCTTGGAAATATGTAGAGAATGTACAAAATTAAGCCCCTCATCTTTTTTCGTAAAGAGGTGAGATTATTATTGGTCGAAGTTAATAAAAATATTTGGAACTTGTTTGGAAGATTCTCTAACATTTTTACCCCTTGATCAAACCTAAAGTTTTGATACAAAAGGGTAGAGAATTTATTGCCCTTCGATATTAGTAATATTGAACTTCAAGTCAAACTATTTGTATGGAACCAGAAGTTCTCACATAAAAATGGTAAAAACTTGTGAGTTATTTTAATATAGGACCTGAAGTACTAGGTTTTAATTTTATAATTTATATTAAACCAAAGATTCATATATATGTGACATTAGATAGAGAACCTGAAGTTCTCATTACTTTTCATAAAGAACATTAGTCATCATTAATTTTGTGATCCATAACATATCCTCAACTATATCTTTTATTTATTATATACTTTTTGGAAAAATGGATAAATATTAGTCCACGCCCTAATTTTTATATAGAATCTTAAGGTTTATTACCTTGTTATATATTTGAAACCTAAAGTTTCTTATTTTCAAGCCTGAAGTCTCTAACATATAATAAAAATATGAAATTTTGATTCATCAAAAGTTCTCTACTTTAATTATTCAAAATTTTCTCCCTTAAATATATATCCTCATTTGATATTTATATAATTAAGGTTTTTTGTGATTAGCATAATGATTAAATTATGGTTTCTGATGATACAAAGTCATTAAAATGCATGATTTTTAGACATATATGTCTTTGGATTATTTTTCATAAACGATCTATATCCTCAAATTGAAATTCTTTTGAAATAATTAAGCATTCAAAGATTCATTATGACCAAACTTAAAGTTTTTGTTATCCATCCCACTCTTTGAATATGTGATATTTATTAAATTAGAGATATTTTTAAAAAAGATTCCATTTGTTTAAATTTGGTCACCAGACGCTTGACCGAAACATAAATTATTATAGTTCATATGTATTTTTATTGACATACACTTCATAACCTATATTGAATCTTATAATTGACAATTTTAAACTGTCATTATATAAGGACATTTGTCTAGTAAACAACGAACAACTGACATTATTTTTAGAAGTTTTTCAAACTTGGTATGTAATATAGTAAAAGGTTCAACCATTATTGAACATAAGTCTCCAGAAGAGCCTATGTAATGTTGTTATGTGGTACCCACCCATTCATATGCGATGAGTTATATGAAAGGAATTCCTGAAGAAATTTGCTTTATTTTATGGGGGGGCATCAGAATACATGGGTCCCATATTACTAAATAATGAAAAGTAATTTTGCATTATTTCTACTGTTGAAAGTCAGAAGATTACACTATCAAAACCCTTATTTTATTTTTAAAACCAAAAGTTTTTCAGACTTAGTATGTAATATAGTAAAACCTTCAATCATTATTGAACATAATGCTCTAGAAGAGCCTATGGTATAGTGTTATGTGGTACCCAAACATTCATATGCGATAAGTTATATGAAGGAAATTCGTAAAGAAATTTGCTTCATTATATAGGCATTTCAATACATGGGTACCATATTAATAAATGGTAAAAAATAATTTTGCATTACTTCTATTTTTGAGAGTCTGAAGCTTACACTAGAAAAATCCTCATTTAATTATTCATGGGGTTATATTGTACGATATTTATTATTGTACAATTTCACTTTATCAGGAGATTACAACTCTATGGTTCAATTAGGTGATATTAGACGATAATCATTTTGATTACCTCATTTGTTTTTCATAAGTCTTTAAAATTGCAAATGATATCCTGTGATTTTTTTTTGGTACAAAATATTTGTTATTATTATTATTACAAGGGTTCTTATAATTCACTCTCTATTAAACCATTGTCAAATATAGTGTTTTTCATATATGTGCAATTTTATTTTGATGAGACACTATTCTCGCAGTTAGGTGGAGGATAGAACGTACCTAGAGTACAAATTTTTCCCTAAGAGCGATTTGTTCCTGAAGAAAGGTGAGAATTATCGCGGAATACTTTCACGTTGTCTCATTTAATCCCACGTATCACTTAATGTGAAAATAAAATGAAAAATGATATTGCAACATCGAATGTCACATGGACAAGTTGCAAATATGCTTGCAAAAATCATTGTCCTAAAAGGTCAAAATAAATTCGACAACATATAAATTTACTGCATGCCATAAGTGTGGCAAACCTATAGGTCCCAATTATTTGACTCCCCAAAATAATGACTAAATAATGCTCCAGAAGAGGTTATACATAACTCTTTAGAAGAGGTTATGAACAAAAGATCCAATTTCTCTAAAACCCGAGAAAATGTTATTTTCTATGAAAAGACACAAGTTCCTGAGGTGGCTATAAAGCCCTTGAAGTTGGCAAAGGAATGCAATATTAAATGAGATCTCAATAATTTATACATTTAAAAGAGAAAGTGGGATCAACAAAGATGATCATCGATGATATAATTCTATATATATTGTAGCTACACAAAAAAATCAAATGAAAATGATAATACAAATTCACGTAATATGAATGAATGTTAACCAAGAATATATTGGCCAAAATGAGAAAATGCCATGATGGCATAACATACGTGGTGTATCGACTCGTGAATATTATAACTACTCATATATACGAGACTTAGATAAAGAATACATATAAAAATCCTAAAAGTATTCTCTTTTTCCAGAAGCAAAGATAATGAGTACGCTCTCGAATGCACTAAGATGTCCATTATACAAAAGGAAATCCAAATGGATATAGGTATAACCGTCTTAGAAAATATTTGTCTAAGGAAGGGTATGAAAATAATCCTATATGCAAATGTGCCATTATAAAATATCCTTAAATGGATGTGCTCCTGAAGAGCTCAATTGAAATGAAAAATATCCAAATACGAAATTAAAAATTGAATGACCTTGGAGTAACTAGTTATTATCTCGTCCTGCAGATCAAACAAAGTTTTTGTTGAACACTTATCCATTAGTTAAATGTATTGAAAAGTCCTGCAATGCTTTAGCATATTTTAAGCACGCCATTCTAGTATACCCATGATATCCGATTTTTGGATATTATAATATTCATATCATCCTAAAAGATGACAAATATATACTTGTTCAGATGTAATATATTAGCTTGTTATTAGCGCATTATTTTTATGCTATTAGTATATTCTTATACATAACACAATACCTGACATACTAATTGCAGTCAATCTCTTCACAAGAAATAATTATTATTTAACCTGTAAAGTAGGGGACCAATATCAATTATATTATTTGATATTTGTATATATAATCATATGTGTCTAGTCAGTTATATAAATGCAAGTTATCTCTGGGATCCTCACAAGGAAAAATTAAAGAACTTATGACTTGCCTTAAACAACAAATGTCCATACTACTAATTATGAAGGCAATGGTTTTAGTATAGTCCACACTCAATAAGGCTACATCAAGGGAGATATGACTAACGTATTTCAGCTCTTTTACATCCATGAACTCCAAAAGAGTTATATTATTGAAGTCAACTAGGTTTGATAAAGTGACATGTTCATACCTCTTCACCATATCAAACTAACATTTCATAAGGTTATGTATGCGAATGATGTGCTTTGACTCAATTATCGGAGAAATACAATAATCAAGAGGAGTATCCAATCAGGGGGAGCATTTGCTCAAGGGGAGAATTTAAGAATATGATATTTTGGATATATGCGCGTTGTATTATTTTTTCTTTAACTAGATTTTTTAGTTAAAGGTTTTAACGAGGTAACACCAAGCGCATCCATCACTGATTCAATGATCAAAAAAGTTTTATTGTTTTTCCTCCATGTTGATTTTTTTTCACTGGATTTTTACTTAATAAGGTTTCAATGAGGCAACAATCATTGAATGGTGGATATATTGTACATCTAAGGGGGAGTGTTATAAAATGTGTATTAAGTAGATGTCCATTTGTATTCTAGTCGATGGGTCTATTAAAATTACCTTATTTTGTACTATAAATATAGGTTATACCCCTTTAGTATTGATATATTAATTAAATGAAAGACTCATCCCCCTTTAAATTCTCTAGGTGTCTTCTTTATTTTACAACAACTGTCAGTTTATAAGGGTTATAAACCCACAATTTTTTGACCTATTTTTCTTAAATAGAAAAATAATTTTTTTGAGCTAATTTTTTTAGGGGTACACTGGAATGTTAAAAACCCATATAAAATACAACCCGAAATTATTTTTTTACTATTTAAAAAAATCGTCCGTTAATCCATTTTAGCCAAAGACCAGATGATTAAAAAAATGATTTTTTAATGCTTTGGTGAAGTCTCATATCAGTTGGATGTGGGAATGTCCTTCCAACCCCTTCTTATAAATAACCCTGCTTGCCCTCTTTAAACGTAAGTTGGCTAAGCTTTAAATAGTCGGTAGACTTTGAGTTTAAAGTTTGGTGTGTGTTGCTATTATTTTAGTCAAAAAATTGACTAATAAAATGATATTAATCCTAGGTTTTTTTGCTCATTTTTTTTTGGAAAATTAAGCTATTTCTATCATTTGGTAAACATTATTATTTTTATCAAAAAATGACTCAATAAAAAAAATTATGTAATCTAATATATATTTTCTTTAAATTCATTTTTTTATTTTTTTTATACTTTCAAACGGTAGTTCGGCAAGCTTTAATTTTCAAATTTTGACTTTTAATTATTTTGGTCATTGTTTAGTTTTCTACTTGTTGATTTTTAATTATTTTTTTTGCAATTTTGTAATTTACCCCAAAAAATCGATTTTACTGCAAACCTGGTTCGATTGTGGTTTACGTTAGGTTGTACCAAGCACTACAAATGGTAATTTTGGTTTTAGTATATTAAAATTGATTTTGCATTGAAAAATGCGAGAAGAACACATTTTCTTTAATTTGATTTTTTTTTTATGTAAAAGGGCCCGATTTTGGTATTTTGCTCAGGGCTCGAAAACTATAGAGTCGACCTCGCTTATTGGTTTTATTATTTTCTAATTACTTTTTGGGTGGGTATATATTCTTAGTTGTTTAATAAAATTTCTAAATTAGAAAATTCTTACTTCTTATAAAGATTACACTATCCCCATGACTTTTCCTTTTTTTGTATCTAATATATTTTTATACAAAATCCTTCAATTATGGTGAAGATGGAAAGTATTGTCTTAAGTTCATTCGTAATAAAATCGATGCTTGGCCTATGCATTTAGTTATGAAAATGACATGTTCTAAACCTAACTTTATAATGTGTTTCATAAATCGGTAAGACAATATTTTTTGTGAATTGTTGGATGGTTACATATAGCCACAGTGTGATCTTTTAAAGAAAGAGATATTGACACTTGAAATTATTTTAGGTTTTAAAAATGACACAAAGTTAGTTAATCTAATGAGTTAGGTAATCCATGATCTCTAACTGAGTTAGAAAGTAGTTTACTGTATACCTCTTTTCATTTAAAGTTAGATTGTTCCATAATTTAGTACATTATAAAGACAAATATAAAGAAGTCGAATCTTGGTGTGATGGAAAGTGACCTCGCCCAAGATATGGTGGGTCTCAGATTGGAGACATGGAAAAGCCTATCCATATATGGGGTAATTTCAGCAAACATCTGCCTCTCCCAAACCTTATAATTAAGCGGAAGCCATGTGCACTGGGTACGACCCGTTTTTATAAAGACAAATATAAGGTTGCTTTGATGTGTGTATTTTGAAACTGAAATGACTTTGTCCTAATGATTGCAAACAATGTATTGGCATTACTATTTGTCTATTACATATAGCATGGTAGAGTTTTTCCCACATAGATGTTAACAACTGAAGAAAGGTACAAAAATTTATTAGTCTATTAGTAGCGTAAAATTGGTCTAATTGACTAGTACTTCAAAAACATTATTTTAATTATTCACATGAAATAATTAACTTCCATTGACATTATTTATATTATTTTCCATCTTAATAGATGAGCAACTTCTCATTATTCCACGGCCATCCACTGTATCACCCGTTATCTATTTAGAGCGAAGGGCTATTCTTTAAAAAAATTAACAATCATAGTGTGAGTGTTCATTTTAATGACCAAGAGATAGATGAATTTGATTTTCCATATATCAATTAGATTTGTTTACTCTTTAATGGTTTATTTATATTCTTTATTGAGATTTTTCTTCTTGAAAACTTTGATATTCATTGGATGAGAGCTATACTTAATTGGTTGTAAAGATAAAAACTTTCATTAATAATAATGTAAATTGCGGCAGAGTTTTTGGTTCACTTTAGACTATAAAGATTAATATATTGAAAATCAGTATGCTATTTTTAGTTGTACTTTTCTGACTTTATGATTGTGGCCATCCCGGGGTCTCGGATTCCCTCCGACGCATGCGCGGAGTATGTGCCCTTCCTTGGGGAGCTCGGTCGTCATCATTGAGGGGAATAATATGTAAAGATAGAGCCGTTAGCCTATTTTGGTCAGACAGGCATAAAAATGTTGCTATCTCAAGAGAACGGCATAAAGTCCAATAGTTATGCTTGTGAAACCAAATAGTTCGAAGATCCTAGGAATCAATTATGGAATAGGAAGGTATTACGCACCCATCCAGCCCAATCAATCTCTCATGGGAAAATGTTAATCTTCTCCTTTTAGACTCCGTGATATTTGTGCACTGTGTATAATATGAATGGTGGAGAATGGAATCATTCAACCTGCATCATGAAAAGAGACAGAGTGAAATAATCCATAGGAGTGTTCCCAAAAATAATAATTCAAAATATTATGTAAGGGTTCACCGAATCAAAAGTCGCTATGAAAGAGCGAATGTGTTCATCGGGCAAAACACAAGCATGTAAAAATATGGACTCGTAAGAATATATAAAACATGGAAGAAATATATAAACACGAATAGGGTAGGACTCAAATATAGGTATTTGATCAAGATGCCTACATAGCCCAAGGGGCATCAAAGTCCACATAGTTCAAAAATAGGATATGGGTAGGGTTCAATCCATTAATCCAAATGGGGGATTTCTCTTATGTGTGTGTAGAGAAAAATGTGTTTTAAGAGTGGGAGTGTGAAATGGAAATCCCTCTTTTGGAATTTATGGATGAACACTTTTTTTTTCTTCTTTTTGGATTTTAAAAAAAAATAGATTATGTGCAAATACTACTAGTAAAAAGTGGAGATTAATGGATGAGGTGTAATGGAGCAAAAGTATAAAAGTAAAAATAAGATTATTAATACTAAAATAGAAGAATTTGAGAAAGGGATGGAGAATTGGACCTCCTTATGTGTGCTTGATGTTGATCTGAGATGTAAATATGATGATCTTGGGATGGTATGAAAGTAGTATGCAATGGTGGGGGGAATTACCAAGTGAGGAATGTAGAAAAATGGGTTTTTTAAGAAAGCGAACAACTCTGAATTCTATAGAATGTTCTCTGACTTTTTGAGAGGGATGTTCAAGGGTTGTTCAAAGTGAGTTCGTGGCCTCTATTTATAGGTCCAAAGGGGGTGACGATCGATAGGGTCTTAGCTTGCTTATCGGCAAAGCACCCTAGGCACACTGTCGATAGGTAAGGCCCTAGGGTGCTTATGGGCAGTTCATAACAGTTTTTTTTTAGAAAAATGGGCACAAATAGTAAATTTTAAATCCGAATTGCACATGGGCTGACCGTTGGAAGGTATTCAGAGACTTTTAGGAATCCATTGAGCCACTCCATGGTCTCGGAGTTAACCAAAGTCAAATGGGGCTCAGAAGCGCACACTGGTCTCTGGATAGGAGGGTTTTAGAGGAAAGAGGATCATTCGTCTGAACCATACGATCAATTAGCTCATGGGATGGACCTTGGAAAGTTATTCAGTACCCTTCGAGATTTTATTGATCCTCGCTTTGTTCAGAGAGTTGACTAGGGTCAAACTGGGACCGAAAGCGCCCGATGATCCTTGGGAGTAAAAGGGATCGTTCGTTCAAACTGTAAGGCTGATTCGTGCACGGGATGGACCATTGGAAAGGGGATTTAGATCTTTTCAAAGATTCATTGAGCTTAACTCAAGATAGAGGGTTGACCAAAGTTAAACGGGGCTCGATAACACTGATGGCCTCCAAGTCAGTTTTTGGAGGAAAATGGACCGTTTGTCCGAACCCTAAGTTCGATTAACGCATGGGATGGACCCTTGTAAAGGGCATTCAGATACCTTCAAAGATTCATTGATCTTTCACTCAGGTGATAAAGTTTATTGGAGACAAACGAGGCCCGAGAGCGTTCGGTGGCCTCTAGATTGGTACTTTGAGTGTAACTCATAGTTTAAGGTGAACGAGTGAGTGCTAGGTACCTAAGGAGGTGCATAGGGGTTTCCTAGGATAGGGTGTATATAATTATTATTCTAGTTGCTATAATTTCTACTATATAATTTTTTTGTTACTATTTTTTCCCCACATGTTAGCACATCTATTAATATAAACATTAAAAAAAAATTCTTTAAAACACCATATAATAATATATACGTTTTAATTTGTCTTTACAATCGCCCACGCATAACGCGAGGATAAAAACAGGTTAAATATCATAAAAATAAGTATTTTATTTAATTTTGCTAGCCATTTAAGCAGTCCACATGTCACCTATAAGAACAACTATCACTCTTCATTTCATCTATTTTTTTAACACCATTTCTTCTTCTCCCTTTTTCTTGCCTTACTCACTTTATTCTTTGATCAAATGGGATCATTAATCATCTTGGGCTTTTGGCTTTCTAACTAGTACCTTCTCATCTTATGACTCAATCAATAATAAATATATCCTTTGAACTCTACTTTCTCATCATTTTCTCAAAGAATATCAACTCGAATGGTTCTCTTGTTGTACGAAAGCATGTTAGCAAATGATATTGACTGTAAACCCAAATAATAATATGACACACACAAAATAAATGTATAATGGGTAGAAATACACACACACAAGAAGACATAATATTTAAGTGGTTCAACAATTTGGATACATCCACTAATAACTCAGATTAATGGATAAATGGATTATAAAAGATGAATCTCACAAATACACTCCAAATAGAAAATATAATGTGTATTTTTCTTTACAAATGTGTATACCCAAATAAACTCTATACATTCAACTCGTTTGTTATTTTTTTTTGTTTAAGTTTAGCAATCTGAACCTCCTTATATAGGCATTAAGGAGGAGATAAGTTATAGCAAATTAGAGAGAAACTGGAGAAAATTATGGAGAGTTTAGAACCTTTCCATTGAAATCAACTAGGATAAAAAAAAGCAAGACAAAAGCAAGATTATTTTTCTACGATCTTCACCTTGACAAAATTTTATAGTTCACCCTGACAAAGTTTTTCCAACTTAAATCAGACTATTCCACCTTAGCAATGTGTGAAATGCTCCACCTAAACACATAACCATATATTATCCAAAATAATACAAGTGTCCTTCAAATGTGCTCGTAAGTGACATACACCCGAAGGTATTCAAATCCGAACTATATTGATCAAGTGCAAATAGTGCTCAAACTTGATCCTAGTTATAACTTTTAATAGCATATACGCAGTATTATACGCGATTCCAATATTCTTGAGGAGAATAAACCCCTCATCCAAAATTTCTCAACCAAAGTGGAAACGAAGAGCGATGTGCTTTATCAGTGAATGATGAAATTGGTTCTTTGCAAAGTGGATGACACTCTGCCTATCACAAAAGACACACATATGATATTGAACAATTACTAAGTCTGTAATCAAACCATGAAGCCAAATGTACTCTTTAACGACCTCTATTGCTACAATGTACTCTGCCTATGTAGTATACAAAGTAACTGTAGAATGTAGTATAGACCTTCAGCACATCGGCCCTTCGACTAGTATAAACACATAACCTATGAGGGACTGAAATTTATCCTAATAATGACATATTCTAAATCCACATATCTAAACACATGTTTATTAACACGTCAATTCTTCTAAAATTTCAAGCCAACATCCACGGTACCATGGATGTACCGTAAAATCCATTTCACAGGGTGCCAATTTATTTTTCTTAGATCATGCATGTACCTACTCACCATACTAACATCTTATGAAATATTGGGCCTCATGCACACCATTGCATACATCAGTCTTCACACTACATTATCATAGTGAACACGAACCATCTGTGACCATTCCTCATCTATCTGTGGAGATTCCATTACACTTAGATTGAAGTGCAGGGCCAATAGAGTACTTACGAGTTTGATTTCAAAATTCACACCAAAATATTTTAATACCTTCTTCAAATACTACTAGTGTGATAAGAAGATTGTTCCCTTGACTCTATCTCTTTGAATCTCCATACCAAGTATCTTTTTAGCTCCCCCTATATACTTTATTTCAATGTTTTTACTAAACTGAATATTTTTTAATCTCAACCTTTCTCTCAGAATCAATCAACATATCATCAATTATAGTGACAATTAATCTCAACACAAAATAACAAGCAAAGGAAATCACAAAAAATAAGTAAAGAACTTGAAAAAATGACAATCACACACAACACAAGATATACGTGGTTCGGTAAGAAGGCCTACGTCCACAGTGGTGCTCTCAGTATTTTATTTCTCTTTACTCCGAGGAGTGTTTATAAAAAAATAATGCATGCCCTTTGCCCCGAGCTAAGGGTTTATTATATACATGTTGTTTTTTGGAGAGTAGGGGTGTTGGACTCCCCCATGTTAGCCTGTAATCCCTAGAATATCTCCTTGAGAGATTTTAAGAATTGAACAGGTCACAACTAAGTTAGTTAAGATGCGAGGCCTCTAGACTTTGGGTCGTGTTTAATTGGGCTACTCGTCTGGGTCGAAATCACAAATCGAGGTACCCACAATTGCCCCTAAAAATTTTGGGGCACAATTTGAGCTCAATAATTTTAAATGATTTGCCTTAATGGATTTTTTGTGAATCGTGCAGCACTCTTGGGATTGAAGCGCCCTTCCCGAATTAATTTAGGCGGAAGATTTCCTTGTTGCCTGTGCGTTATGATTAGAAATATTTAAATCCTCTTGGAGTGGTCATTCCCTGAACATCGCTTTAGACTTCTTCGCATTATCTAAATTTCTTCAAGATTTCACTATATCTTTCTTACTCCCAGGTCTCATTTTCCATCTTCAAGATTCTTTCTCATCTTCTCATCGTCCCTGCTTGTGACTTTGCCTTGTCCCAAGCTGACACTTACTTCGTAAGTTCTTCTCACTTCTTCTTTTTCCTTTTTTCTGTTGGGATTTCTTCATATCCGCTACTAAGCTTTTCCTTTTTTGATGACGAAAATAGGCAATAGGTCGATAACTGAATTTAGGAAGTTCTACAACATTCTAAACTAGGTAAACATCGAATGTGCCCCTGTTCCTCGCAATGTCAGAGACATTGAGGACGGTCACTGGATACATGTTCTCTTGTTATCCCAGGGGGTCTTTCTTTTCCCCAAATATCTTGTTTTTGCACTTTTTTGGTTACTTCGATATAGTTCCTGTGTAATGCTCACCCAATGTTTGGAAAATTATTAATAGTGTGCATAGAATTAATCAGCTTTATGGCACCAATCTAGAGCTTGCTGAAATCTTCTTCAGCTACTCTTTTTCTCGAACAAGCTCTAGTATTCTTTACCTTAAGGCTAGGAGTCCTGATAGGGTATTGGTAGTAAATTTAGCTGATTCCCCCAAGGATTATTGGCATGAGGGGTTTATTGCCAAAAATTGGCAGTTCCCTCCCCATACTGAAGGGTCGAGGTCTTGGAGATTTATGATTCCCTTTTATGGGGAGGAATATATAGGTAGGCATAGTTCTTGTCTACTCGTTGATCCTCTATTTGTGTATGGTTTTTCCCATATCTTTCTCTTTATCTTTTCCAACAAAGACAAAGAACTCAGAACCAGATCTTCGTGAGATCGGAGCTGCCGAGCTAGTTAAGGCCTAGAAAATTAGGGAGCTTTTAGCTAACGGTTTGAATCCTCGATCTCCTGCATTTCTTCTAGAATATAAGAACATTGGGTCTAGTTTTATCGCACAACCCATAGATAGCATCCCTCAGTTAAACATCACAGAAGAGGTTACTGCCAACCCAGTCTAATTGGATGAGGAGGAAAGAAGTTCTGGTGAGGAGAGTTAGGGTGACAATTGGGGAGGTTTTTAAGGTAATTCTAGTGACGAGAGCTTTGATAGTGAATAATCTTCCAGCTCAAAGGATGGTTCAAAGGCTCAAGAGTCTTCAGAGGATTCAAGTAGCTCAAGAGAGGAAGACATGGCTCCTTTTAGGAATAATTTGATCCGAGATGATGATGAAGATGATGTTCTTCTTTCTCTCCGATCGAAGAAGTAAAAATCTAAGAGCGGGGATGCCGCCGCTGGCTCCCAGACAGTTTCTCATGAGCAGAAGAGAAAGAAGAGAGAGGAGGAATTACTGAGAGAGAGGGAGAGAAAAAAGGTGGAGGAGAGAAAGAGAGATGAGAGGGAGAAGGAAGAGAGATAAGAAGAAAGGAGGATAAAGGAAGTAAGGACAAAGGCAGGGAAGCTCTGGTGACAGTGTCTACTTTGCCTGAGGGGGCTTTTGTTACCCTTTCCCTTCAATTGGCTCCTGCGGTGCTCGAAAGAGAAATTTTGTCGGTTGATCATCAGAAGGCAATGGGGACTGACCAGTTAGCCCTGAAGGCGAGTTAGAGGCTAGCCTTGGTAAGTTTGCTTTTACTTTTCTGCTCTTCGAATATTCTGTTCGATACTTCTCTTGCTAATATTTCTTTTTTCTTTGCAATTTGTGACCGATTTCACTGTCCTCTACCGCAGCCACGATGAGCTGGTAAGGAGGAATACTGAGCTGGAAAGGAAAAATGTCGAGCTGGAGGACATATTGAAGATGGCTGATGCTAATCAAAAGTCTTCCAGTCTTGCCCTGACTGAACTTAATCGAGCGAGGGAAGCGGTGACCAAGGAGCTCAAAGAGTTGAGATATTCCTACGACATAGTCTTAACTAGCAAGCTAGCTGTGGTGGAGGAGAATAAGGTGCTCGCAGAGAAGATGAAGAAGGTGGAATCTCAGGCTGATATCCTTAAGGAGAGCTTGTACAATACTGGATGGGTTATGGCGTACGAGGATGCTGATGTTTAGATTGGCTACATTAACCGACTGAACTTCAAGAAGGGTTGGAACAAGGCTCTCCTGGCTGCCGAGGTGGACATTGACTCACCACTCTTTAATGAGCATGATCCTGGCCCTAAGCCTGTTGTGGATGAGGTGCCTCTTTCTGCTGCCAATGAAGGTGCCCCTGCTATTCTGACCACCGCTGTCGAGGTTCCCCTAAAACAGGGAATGGCGATTGCTCCGTCTGAGGGAGGTATGCCTGGAGATGCTGCAGATAAGGGGAAGCAACTAGCGATCTCATAGTATACTAAGGTTGCCAGCTAGTCCTTTTTAGGGAACTCTTTGTATTTTTTGCTTTTGTTGTTCTTTCCTTTTTTCTGCTGATGTACTTGGAATCTCTCTTTTAATGAAATGAAATCCTTTTTTATTCTGCATACTGATTTATTTGTCCTTCAATACTTTATATGGTTTGTAGCTGATTGATGTTGATGAGTAAATACCTGGTACTGCTCAATTAGGAAAGATCCGTGGTCCTGATGCGAGAAATCAAGTTCGCAGGGATTTCATAAGGATCTGCAAGTCCCTTCGATCAAGGAATAGGGAGTATAAGAACTAGTCAGAGATCATTACCAAGATGAAGGACATGTTCAAAGAGATGGAGGAAATCGAAGCTTTTGTTCAAGAAGAGGTGGATGCTCTAAAGGCAGGGCTCCTGGATGCCTCTGAGGTTAATCAAGTTGGAGAACTGCTTCAGCAAGAGAATGAAGCTCTAACGAGAGAAGTCTCGTGACTTTGAGAGAATGCGCCTAGAATCCTCCTCAAGTTCTACGTGGTTCCTCTTTATATTCTGGACGGAGAGCTGGTACAGATGACCGAGGTTCAGCTAGGGAGATTGATGAGCTTCGAGGAGATATTCGTCGAGCATACGTGATAGCTATTGGTCTCCAAAAAGATGTCACCCTTCTGAGGCATCTATTCAAGAAAGGTCCTCGACGAGTGTGGGCTGACGATTATGATCAGGGTTGGACCGATGCTCCAACGAGGTTGGCGGAGGTTGAAGATCTATCCTTAATTAGGGGATGGCTGAATGATCTCAGAGAGATGAAGGTACCTAGGAACTCAGTACTCTTGTATCGTCATGAGATCTCCCCCTCAACTTTGATGCCTAACCCATTCCGGAGGGATGATTAGTGGGTCCTCATAGATGCTATCCCCAGGCAGCTACTGGAGCGAGATGTAAATGAAGTCGAGGTGGAATTAGCTCATCACCCAAACGATGGTCAGAGAGCATAAGTAGCTGATTATCTTGCTCGGAGGTCTAATCCTCATTAGGATTTATTTAATTCAACCAATGTAACTCTTTGTAAATGCAGTGAAGTAATAAAATAATTATGTTTTGGGAGATTTGCCGACTAAACATGTGTTGTGTATTTTTCACTTCATTGATTTCTTGGGCTCTTCTTAATCGACTAGATTTGATATTGGAATAGTTGTTTTATCGAGTCAGTATCCTCCCAGTCCAGTATGATTATAAGATACCATTTTGCCCCACTTTACCTTTTAGGTTGTGTCATCACACCCCCTTAGGCCTAAGTGTGGCAATAGCGAGGACACACCTGGTGTTGGATGTTCTATCCGAGTAGGGTTTTGAGCCAAAAATTGGTTGGCGACCAACCTGAGTTGGCCGAGCTGCCTAAGGGTCCCCTGTAGGGCTTCATGTATTGCCAGGGGCAATGCTAGGAGGTCGTCGTGTTTGATAACGAGAACTTGAGGAGGGTAATACCCTAATTTTATATATTAAGTGGGGAGCCTGTCGCTTGGAGAAAGTGCACAAGTTATAAAGTTCACCATAAAAAATTAACACTTCATATAATGCCACTGTCAAATAATCTTTTATTAACCAGAAATGAAAAATGAATTGCAAATTTTAACCTTGTAATAAAATACCAACATAGAAAACTAGAAGTAAAATTTCTTTAAATTGGCTACGTTCCAAGATCGACGTATCTCCTTGCCCTACAGCGTTTCTAAGTGATAGACTCCTTATAGGTTGTACCTTATCACCTTGAATGGTCTCTCCCAGTTTGGTCATAGCTTTCCATTTGATGGTTTTACTGCGCTGCCAATAACATTCCTTAGGACATAATCCCCAACTTGGAATGCTCTTGGATTTACCTTCTTGTTGTAGTGCTTTGCTAGATGTTATTGATATCCTTCTAGTTTCACTAGAGCCAACTCTCTTCGTTCCTCAACTAGGGTGAACCTCATGGTGGGGAGGTCAGCTTCCAAGGGAATGATTGCCTCCATACCATATGTCAATGCGAATGGGGTTTCCCCGGTTGCTCATCGTGGGGTAGTGCGGTAGGCCAATAGGATGTGTGGAAACTCGCTCACCCATGACCTTTGGCTCACTCCAATCATTTTTTCAATCCATCAATTACTGTTTTGTTGGACGCTTTAGCTTGTCCGTTGCTCTAAGGGTATGCCACCGAGCTAAAATGGTGCCTGATCCCATGGTCATTATAGAAACCCTAAAAGAGGCCACTTTCGAACTGGGTTCCGTTGTTATTGATGATGGTCCTTGGGATCCCAAAGCGGGTGATAATATTCTTCCATATGAATCTCATCATATCCGCGTCTCTGATGTTTGCTAGCAGCTCTGCCTCTATCCATTTGGTGAAGTAGTCTGTCGCAACCAACAAATACTTACGATTTACGACAGTAATAGGAAGAGGGCCTACGATGTCCATTCCCCATTGGGTGAAAGGCCACGGGCTAGTAAGTGACTTTAGGTCGCTGGCCGATTGATGAACCATAGGAGCAATAAGTTGACATTTTTTCCACTTACGAGCATATATCCCATAATCCTTATGCATGTATGGCCACCAGTAGGACTCCTTCATTGCTCGAAAAGCCAATGGCCTGCCCCTAATATGACTCCCACAGATTCCCTCATGGAGCTCGTGCAGAACTTATTCGACATCCTTTGGGTGAACACATTGGAGGTATGGACTGGTGAAATACCTCTTATATAGCTTACCCTCAGGAGATAAGTGAAAGCGAGCAACTTTGACTCTTATCTGATGAGAGGCCTTCTTATCGTCTGGCAGGCCCCATTTTCTAAATAGTCCCTTAAGGGGTCCATCCAACTGGGGGATAATTCAATCTGGAGAACATGATCCAGTTCGTCGCTCTGGTTAATGCTTGGCTGGGCGAGGAAGTCGATCGGAATTTTTCTCTTCAAGTTAGAATTGATCGCTGAGCTCAAGGCCGCTAGGGTGTCAGCATGATTATTTTGTCCTCTCTAAAACTGTTGGACACTGACTTATTCAAAGTTGGACATTAATTTCTTTGTTGTGGTGAGGTAGGCTGCCATTCTCTCATCCCTCGCATTGAAGTCTCCGCTTATCCGATTGGAGACCAGTTGTGAGTCGACGAACACCTGGAGTTGCTTTTCCCCCAGCGCCTGTGCCTTCCACATTCCTGCTATTAATGCTTCATACTCTGCTTCTTTATTGGAGGCTTTAAATACAAGCCTGATTCCTTGCTCGAGGATTGTATCTTCTGGGGTAACCAGCACAATGCCCACTCCGTCCCCTTTAGAATTGGAGGCTCCATCAATGAACAGTCGCCAAACACCTTATGCCGAGTGATCTTCCCTTTGACCAACAGGTTGAAGTTGGTCGTAAGGTTATTCTCCTATAAATTCTGTGATGAAATCGGCAAGTACATGTCCCTTAATTGCATTCTTTGGCTGAAACTGGATGTCAAATTAGTCGAGCTCGATTGACCACTTTGATAGTCTGCCAGACATATCTGCTTTCCATAGGACTGCTTTAAGGGGGTGAGATGTAAGGACGATGATAGAGTGAGTTTTGAAGTAGTGCTTCAAATTCCTCGAGGCTACCACTAGTGCAAAGATGAGCTTTTCCAGTGGTAGGTAACGTTGTTCGGCATCCAAAAGAGTCTTGCTCACGTAATAGACTGGGTGCTGGATTCCTATTTTTTTGCATACCAGTGCAGAACTGACATCGTGACCGGAAACTACAAGGTATAGGTATGGGGAATCATTCTCTTTAGGTATTACGATCAAGGGTGGTGTGATGAGGTAAGCTTTGAGATCCTCTAATGCCTTCGAGCAATCCTTATTCCACTCCACATTTTTGCTTTTCTTCAACAACTAATAGAACGGTTGGAACCTTTTGGATGACTTGAAAATGAACCGACTTAGGGCGGTGAGCATCCCTGTGAGCTTTTGCATGTCTCTTATCGTATAGGGGGTTGCACCCTATTGATGGCGTCAATCTGGTCCGGGTTGGCTTCAATGCCTCTCTTGCTAACCAAGTACCTAAGAAATTTTCCTGACTGGACATCGAAGGAACACTTACTTTCATTAAGCTTCATTCGGTATTTCCTGAGGATTTTGAAGGTCCTTGATAGGTCTGAGAGGTGTTCTTCTTTATGCCTGATCTTGGCGAGCATATCATCGATGTAGACCTCCATTGTGTCTCCCATTTGGTCCTTAAACATTTTGGTGACCAACCGCTAGTAGGTTGCTCCTGCATTTTTGAGCCCAAAGGGCATGACCTTGTAACAATACAATCCGACGGTGGTGATGAACGCTGTCTTATATTGATCTAGCTCGTGTCGAGGGATTTGGTGGTACCCAGAATATGCGTCCAGGAAAATCATTCTTTCATGCGCTGCTGTGGCATCCACCAACTGGTCGATCTTCGGGAAAGGGAAACTGTCTTTAGGACATACTCTGTTGAGGTCGGTAAAGTCAATACAGACTCTCTATTTTTCGTTGCTTTTTGGGACCACTACTGGGTTGGACAAACACTTAGGAAATTAAACTTCCCGGATGGATCCTGCATCCAGTAGCTTTTCCACTTCCTTCTCCATAACCTTGGCCTTCTCGGGTGCAGTTCACCGTGCCTTTTGTGCAATCGGCTTAAAAGTTGGGTCAATGTGCAACCGATGACAAACCACACTGGGGTCAATCCTAGGCAGCTCGTCGGGTTCCCATGTGAAAACGTCCAAGTTGTTCCTCAAAAGTACTGTCAGTTCCTTCTTCTCTCGATCTGTAAGAGAGGATCCGATTAAGAACATCCTATCTTTCTTGCCGCCACCGGCTCCGATCTCCTCCAGGTTCTCAACGACCCGCTGAGAAGGGAGGAGCCTGGTCTCCTCCACTCCGGGTCTTCCATATTTTAGTTTCTATTTGGAAGGTATTAAACCTTCCTATTCTTCAACCTTCTCTTTGGTCTTCTCGATCTTCTTCTTCATTTTTGGGCTGATGGCTACTATAAAGCACGCGGATGGCTACTATAAAGCACTTTCTCTCCATCGCTTGATATCCATGGATCTCCATCACTCCTCGCTCAGTCACACACTTAACTTTCTGGTGGTAGGTGGAGGGGACGAACTTCATCGCATTAAGACACCCTCTTCCAAGGATGGCCTGGTAGGGCGAGTCAATGTCAACCACTAAAAACTCGATCATCTTGGAGACACTTCCTACCCTTATTGGCAGTACAATCTTTCCCAAAGGGATGGTCACTTTACCAGCGAAGCCGACTAGAGGGATAGTGGCTTATTTTAAGTTGGCGACGCTTAACTTCAACTTTCTGAATATGTCGAGATACATTACTTCTGACGAGTTACCCTGGTCGACGAGCAACTTGTCGACATCGTAGTTAGATATCCTGAGTGTAATGATCAAGGCATCATGATGTGGGGTCCTTACTCCCACTAGGTCTTCATCTGTGAACATAATGTGTTTGTTGTAGTCGACATCATCTGCTCGTCGATGTTTTCCTGCTTGTGTTTTAGCTGGATTGATTTGAAAAGTTTGCATTACTACCGTAAGATTTTTAACCTCCATTCGAGCTGAGTTTCCTTGAATCTGCTTCAGGTCTGATGCCACATGAATCACTGTGAACTCATGACCAGCATTTTTCTCGAGCACATTATCGGGCCTTGGATCTCCATTGGCAGTAATCTTCTCTGCCCTTTTCTCCACAAATTCATTCAGGTGCCCAGTCTGGGCTAATTCTTCAAGGTGAGACTTGAGAGCTTTGCAGTGCTCAGTTTTGTGTGCACCTTCCTTGTGAAAAGCGCATATTAGCGCGTTATTCCTCTTTGAGGGATCTCCTCCTATCTTTCTGGGCCACTTAACGAACGGTTCGTCCTTGATCTTGGATAGAATCTTATAGATTGGTTCTTTAAAGACAGTGTCACTGCTTGAAATGCTTTTAAAGCATCATTTTTATTCGCTCTTAGAGCCACTCTAGCCCCCCCATTCTTGCTTCCTTTATTATGGTTCTCATCTTTGTCGTTGCCTTGGTAGTGAACTTGGCTCGACCATTCTCCCCTGCACTGAGGCGGGTCACATCCTCAACTTTAGTGTATTTCTCGATGTGAGCCATTAGGTCATCCTTGGTTGTGGCCTCCTTCTTAGTGAGGGACTGGTGCAAGAGGTTGGAGTTAGGAAGGCCAATTTTAAAGGATTCCACCGTGACCTACTCTGAGCAGTACTCGATCTTATTGAACAAATCCTAATATCCTTTAGCGTAATCTCTGAGGCTCTCCTGAGGCGTATTTTTCATTGTTAACAAGGCATCCATCCTCTTTGGATGAGAGCTACTGGTGATG
The DNA here is from genome assembly GCA_949130495.1 of Sambucus nigra. NCBI lineage: Eukaryota > Viridiplantae > Streptophyta > Magnoliopsida > Dipsacales > Adoxaceae > Sambucus > Sambucus nigra. The sequence goes on from OX422212.1 coordinate 521,273,798, forward strand.
AAGCGATCTATGAAGAGCTCTGCCAAGGTCTCGAAGTTCCTGATGGATCTTTGAGGGAGTCTCTCGAACCACTTCGGGGCCACATCGTGCAAGCTCGATGGAAATATCCGTCATGTTAGTGCATCTTTATGGTTCTAGAGGGTCATGGCCTGCCTGTACTTCCTAACATGGTCGATAGGATCAGTCTTTTTGTCATAGATCTTGAATCCAGGAATCGTGAACTTCTTGGGGGCTTCTTCTTCTATCTCCCTTGAGAAAGGGGATTTCATTTGGGTCCTGAGAGCTCGCCTGTTTACCTCTCTGGCAGATCTGGCACCCCGATGTGCTGGGTGCTGGTCCATTTCTCTCTGGACCATATTCCGTATGTCATCATTTTCTCGAGATAGGCTTCTATGATGATGAGCTGTTTATTATTGCTCGAGCAAGTCATTATCTGATCTATGTTCCTCAAGTCTTTGAGATCCACTTCTAGGGCTCCTTCCTCGGCTGCGAGACTTGCTCGCCTGAGGGCTAGGAGTGTGGTATTAACGTTTCCTGGTGCTACGATGGAGTTCTCTCTCCATTCTCTTCATTCTTCTTTTGAGATGAGCATTCTCAGCTTTTTTCTTAGGAGCGACCTCCTCTTACTCTTGGAGCCTGAACTCATAGGCATCGATTAACCTTGAGACCTGTGTGGACCTAGATGGCCCTTGGCTTTCCTCCGAGGCTTGTCATTCTGAGCGAGCCCTAGGATTTGAACGTCGAACTTCATATCTCATCCTGCGAGGGGTAGGCTGCTCTTGAAGATCCCATGCTTAAGGGGCATTGTTGCTGTGACCAGACATTCTAAATTCTTTTTGGTGAAGGCTTTCTTAAAGGAAAATAAACGTTCCAACAAACGGCGCCAATTGTGGTGACAATTAATCTCAACACAAAATAACAAGCAAAGGAAATCACCAAAAATAAGTAAAGAACTTGAAAAAATGACAATCACACACAACACAAGATATACGTGGTTCGACAAGAAGGCCTACATCCACGTGGGTGCTCTCAGTATTTTATTTCTCTTTACTTCGGAGAGTCTTTATAGAAAAATAATACATGCCCTTTGCCCCTGGCTGAGGGTTTATTATATACATGCTATTTTTTGGAGAGTGGGGGTGTTGGACTCCCCCAAGTTAGCCTATAATCCCTAAAATATCTCCTTCAGAGATTTTAGGAATTGAATAGGTCACAACTGAGTTAGTTAAGACACGAGGCCTCTATTCTTTGGGCCGTGTTTAATTGGGATACTCGTCTGGGCCGAAATCACAAATCGAGGTACCCACATCAATATATAAGAGAAAATAGATGAAGGAACCCATGACTCCACATGTAGTGATGCCCAAACATAAATTGATCAAATTCTTGTACCACTGCCTTAGACTTTGTTTCAACACATAAAGCAATTTTCTCAGTTTGCAAGTCCAAATCTATTTACTAGCAACTTTGTACTATTATGGTCGAGTCATATAAATTTCCTCCTCTAAATTTCTATGTAATAATGAATTTTTGACAATAAATAGGGCTAACTAGAGATTAAATTGCGCAACTAATGCTAGAAAAATACAAATGGAAGAGTGTTTCATAATTAAGGAAAATATCTCATTATAATCGATCCCTTCCTTATGCATGTAGCCTTTTGCCACTAACCTAGCCTTGAATCTAACACTTTTTTTCTTTGAATAACCTTTCTTCTTTAGCGTATACCCACTTTCACCCAACGACTTTCTTCTCTTTTGAAAGTTGGACTAACTGTCAAGTATGATTTGTATAAAGAGACAACATCTCCTCATTCATCGCATTCTTCTAATCTATGCCTTTTTAACTCCTTTTAGATTCTATGTATCTAATTGGAATGTTATCTTTAACCATATGTAGTGAGTATGCCACTATGTCAGTAGTAAGCCATGCAGGTTTTCCTTTTTTCTACTTAATTTAATGACTGTAATAGAATCTAGTTGTTGAAGAGACTTGTGGGTGGGAGCCTTCACCCCATTTGTAATTATCTCATCATCTTCTTAATATGTGATAAGTCTGACTGGAACAATTGGAGCCTCAATATCCACCTATTGTGAAACTTCTTTGGTTTTGTTATGCCTAAGAGAACTCTTCAACATTGAAGACTCATTGAATGTAAAATCCCTGATATTTATGATTTTTTTGTCTCGGGGCACTAGAGTCTATTCTCCTTTACTCCATCACTAAAGCCTAAGAATATAATTTTTTTGTCTATACAATCCAACTTGCTTTCCCTAACATGAAAATATGTAGGGGAGCCAAAAATATATATGATTCATAATTTTTAACATATTTTCTTGACCATACCTCTATGGGAATTTTACCCTCATTCGCGACTGCAAGCTATCTATTAATGAGGTTGCATATGTAATAGCTTCAGCCAAGAATTCCTTGCCCAAACCAGCGTTGGATAATATGCATAACACCTTTTCTAGTAAAGTGTGTTTCATATGTTTAGCCACCCCATTTTAGTGAGACATGTCTCTGACTTTGAAGTGTCTCACGGACCTCTCTTCCTAGCATACTTATAAGAATAAATCTGACTTTTATTCACCGATATTGTCTGACCAGTATCTCCTAATTTTTCTATCAGTTTGGTCTCTATCATCTTCTTCCACTTCAAGAAAATCTCAAAGACTTCATTCTTTTATCTCATGGTGTACAACTAAATTAATCTGGAGAAGTCATCGACAAAATACACAAAATAATTCTTACATCTTTAAGATGTAACTTTAGTAGGTACCCAAACATCCATGTGAACATAGTATATAGTCAATTTCGTATGATGTACTGTTACGCCAAACTTGAATCTTGCCTGATTGCTCAAATCATTATGTTCATAAAATCCAAACTTGCATGTCTTAGCACCTTTTAATAGACTGTGCTTTACTAATCCTTGCAAATCCTCCTCTCTTTCATGTCCCAAGCGTACATGCCATAATTTGGTAGCATCAGGTGAAAAGTCTTCTAAACTTTCTGAGATGGTTGTTGCACCTATAACTGTATTTCCAAGGAGAAAATACGAGTTATCTTTTTCGTTCCCTTCGTCACAACTAGGGGCCCATATGAAACCTTCAAACCATATCCTTTCAACCTGATCTCATAATCCTTAGCTACCAAAACGTCAAGTGGGATAAGATTATTCTTTAGGTCTGGTGCATACGAATGTCTTCCAACACTCTGACTATTCATTTATGCAATTTCAATCAGATTTTCCCTATCCCTTTTGTTTGACAAGCATGATCATTTTCCATCAAAATAACTCCACCTTCCAACTCCTTAAAGATAAAAAACCATTATCTGTTGGGACACATATGGTTGGAACAACCTGAATCCTAAATCCATTCTTGGGAACTAGATTTGAATAGTGAAACAGACAAAGTAAATTCTGAATCTTCAACATTAATTTTTACAACATTTATAGTTGGGTTCTTCGTTCCCTTATTTAACTTAGGACAATCTTTCTTATGATTCCCTTTTTTATTACAAAAGGAACATTCATCTTTGGAAAGAATTTTCCTATCTAAATTTGATGCTCCACCTATTGATTTAGATCGAGATCTTGCATGACTATCATTCTTCTTCTTATTTTTTCTACCATAAACTATCAACTCTTTAGATGTTGAGTTTTTGTAAATCTCCTTATGAGAGTACGCTTTTGTTCAAACAAAGGAATTATTTAATTAAACTCAGTTTTTTAATTTCACAATCAAACACACAAATGAGGAAAAATCCCCCAAAGGGGCAAAACCTTTTATTTTCACTATAATTTGTAAAGAACGGTTTACACGGATTATACTGAAAACAAGAGTGACATACGAAATACCCTCAGGTTTCGGTTCCAATGTCTTCGGCTGGAATCTCCCGCAAAAACTCCAGAATGGGCAGCTATGGAAAAGAGTCAGCTTCTCCACAAGTTACTCCAGTTGAGTAAAACGATCCTTTGAAGGTTTAAAGACTCACACACATATTTAGGAATGGTTTTGTGAATCAAGAGGAATGAAACCTTAGAAACTTGAAGTCTGTTTTCTGGGCTATAAATCGCAAAACGTGTATGAAAAAGACTTGGAAAAACGTGTGGAATGGGCACAGTTATTTATACGAAAATTGAGGTGGCACCGTCGTTCGAACAACATAGGCATGTCGCTCGAATGAGCCACACGTGTCGCTCAAACGAGATCGCGCGACATGCTCATGTCGCTTGAACGACAGAGCGATGTCATTCGAATGAGCTAGACGACCAAAAAAGTTCGCTTCTACACTTAGAAAAAATTCTGCTTGTGAGTTAAAAATAAATCAGACTTCGAAAAATATTTTTTTGTTAAATCCCAAATATTTATCCAAATATTAGCAACTCCAATAAACCATTTTACCAATAACGCGAAGTGGAGTAGTGGGAACGGTTGATCAGCACGTCGTATGGAGCATGTTGCACGTGTGAAGATGGTGGATGTATGGATTCGGATCAAGGTCTTCGTGGATGATCGTGTTGGCGTGTCGAATGTAGCAGTATCAGACATACATACTGTGACATAGGACAAATAGAAAATTTCTAGATTCTACCCCGGGCATTTATAAAATTATGTCCTTACAAATCTCCCCCTATGTCTATGCCGGTACATACATAAAAAAATCCTAATTATACTAACTCCATAAAGCAAATGACGTATAAGATAATATCCCCATTAAACCCTCAAACTGAGAATACTAACTGACATGTCGTCAATCAAACTTCAACATCTTTAAATCTTTAGAAACACTCAAAGCTTTTCTCATCGGGGCGTGTTATCCAATAATCATCAATTTTGTACCTACACACATGAGATAAGGCAGATACCCGTGACACGCAATAGTTTGAAATATAAATACATTCAGAAATCAAAAATCAACTAAGCTTAAGCAAATCATTGATAAATCAACCAAACAATTCTCCCCTATAATTCATTCTACCCCTTTTTATGATGTCCCAAAATAGACAGATATGAGAAGCACAAATAAATGCAAATGGAGAATGCCACAAGGTAATAAACATTCTATTTTTTATTTTTTTTCAAAATTTTTCACACAAAATATACAACAAAGAATCACTCCATGAAAGAAGAGAAAAACAACCAAGTCGATGTTAGCGGAAATGTAGGGGCGTGGTCAAATTCGATAGGAAAATCAATGCATACAAACATATCATATGTGCACGATGAATAGCGAATACTCCTAACGAATGAACTTAACATCTTCCTTAGGTGTAAAAAGATGATATTATAAGAAATTGACTCAATCAAATCAGCAAATCAAAGCTCCAAGTGATTTCCACACCAATAACGTTCAAAACTATTTAATGCTTTTTCAGGACTTTCAAGGAAGTGAAAACCCGTTTAAATTCTCCAACCAACCTCCCTGAGATTTATATTTTGTTTAGAGGTGATCTAAATTATAAAACATTGGATAATTGATGGTGAAACCTAATGGCCCATATTCGGCATGTATTGCTTTTTTATTGCCCTTAAAATTTTTTCGGGTTCATTTAACCTCTTTGGACCCCGAATAATCAAAATACCTCAATTTTTTAGGTCCGATTAATCGGTGGCTTAGTATTCACAAAGGTCAAATGTGAACCTTTCGTAGCCCTTCCCCGTTTTAAAATAGCACACAATCTCACCAAACGATTTTTACATGCATTCCAATCTTGTCAAGTTTTATCGCATAGGGTTCGTTGTATAGACATAATTGAGATGGAAACACTCAAGCCAATATGTGATAATTTAGTACAATAATCAAATAAAGTCGTGCATGTGTGAAATAATGGAGATAAGGAATCAAACATGTAGAAAGATATCAATGATCACATCTTAAAGACTTCAAACAATGTAAAGCACATGGATGAAATGATGTAGCGTCTCAAATCACTATCAAACAGTCACGTGAAAAATGGAAATGGAAGTTGTGACTCGGCTATCTTAAATGCTCATCCATAAGAGGTGTAAACAAAATACAAAAATCTTTTTGTGCTTTTCTAAAAAAAATTATAAAAAGAAAATATTTTTGAATTTTTTGAAAAAAAATATACAAAGCAAAAAAAATAATAATACAAATGATACAAACTAGCAATAGGAATCATATGATATGAACATGATAATTCATCCTATACTAGACATGGACCATCCCCCTCGGTCAACTGTTCAAATACCTAAAGACTTCCTAAGACTCTCGTATAAGGTCATCTAAAGGATTCATGAAATACGAAACTTAGGGATACGACTTTCTCCTCAACTAACTGACGTATAAAGTGATCGTGTATCCTGATATGTTTTGTGCGCGAATGATGGACCGAATTACGAGATATGTGTATTGCACCCGTGTTATCACAGGAGATGGTCATGGTGTCCTGTGAAATCCCATAATCCTCCAACATTTTATTCATCCACAAGAGTTGCGTGCAACAACTCTAGGCGGCAATGTACTCAGCCTTCGCAGTGGATAAAAAGATAGAGTTTTTATTCTTGCTCATCCAGGAGACAAGAGAAGAACCAAAGTGGAAACACCCACCAAAAGTGATCCTACAACCATCTACATCCCCCGCCCAATCAATATCCAAATAGGCGGACAGACGGTCATCAGTATCAAAGGAATACCAAATACTGTAAGAGAGAGTCCCACTCACGTATTTGATAATACATTTTAGAGTAGGGGTGGCAATTCGGGTCAACGGGCCGTGTTTTGGCCCGACACGACACAACACGATAAGGTTTTTTCGGACACAAACACGACACGACACGAATTCGTGTTTTTTTTAGCTGACACGAACACGACCCGAATAAAAAATAACACGACACGACATGACAACCATAATTTCTTGAATTTCAGGCTTAAAAAACACGATAACACGACTCGACACGACTCATAATTAAGGCACGAACACGACACGACACGACTTCGTGTCAAAAAACAGGACACGAAACATCATGTCAATTTCGTGTCGTTTCGTGTCATTTTTTCGTGTCATTTCTAAAATTGCCACCCATATTTTTGAGCGAATAAGTGTGACTCTTTGGGGATGCCTGATAACGTGCACAGACTCCAACACTAAAGGCTATGTCGAGGCGACTAGTAATTAAGTAGAGAATACTACCTATCATACTCCGATACAAGGTTTGCTCTATGTCCTTGCCTGAAGTGTCATTACTAAGCTTGGTAGAAGTATTCATAGGTGTACGTGCAAGCTTAGCGAAGTCTAAACCAAATTTCTTCACTAGGTCTCTAGCATACTTGGATTGGGAGATGGGCATCCCGTCCTCTAGCTGACGAACCTGGAGACCAATGAAGAAAGTAAGCTCACCTACCATGCTCATCTCAAACTCACTTTTCATCTCCTCCTCAAAGTGGTGAGCATACTGGGAGCACGTGGATCCAAAGACTATGTCGTCTACATAGACCTGGACAACCAAAATAGCACCGTCATCTCTCCTGATGAGCAATATCATATCAACCCCCCCTTTCTTGAAGCCACGAGCTAAAAGATAGGAAGTAAGCCTCTCATACCAAGCACAGGGTACTTGCTTTAAACCATACAAGGATTTCCTTAGATAGTAGACGTGCTCCGGGTGCTTAGGGTATTCAAACCCTTTTAGTTGTTCCACATAAACCTCCTCCTGTAGAATGCAATTTAGAAAATCATTCTTGGCATCCATCTGATATAGCTTGAAACACAGATGGAATGCGATGGAGATTAGTAAGCGTATGGACTCAAGCCTCGCAACAGGAGCAAATGTCTCCCCAAAGTCTACATCCTCTATCTATGTATAGCCTTGAGCAACCAACCTAGCCTTGTTTCTCATTATGGTACCATTTTCAATCATTTTATTCTTGAAAATCCACCAGGTACCTATCACATTCATCTCACTAGGTTGGGGGACAAGTTTCCAGACATTGTTCTTTTTAAACTGTGTAAGGACATTTTTATCATGTCCAACATGTTACATTTATGTGTGTCGTACGCCGCTACATATGGCACGTCACCTCATGATCTCACATGACGTCCTCTATCCGAAATTCGAGAATCAAGCATTCAACATCTTCATCATGTGTCCCACATCTGCCTCAATGACTTTATGTTCCATGATTTTAGGGATTTTATGCAAGTGGTACGCAAAAGAAGTAAAAGCAGTGAAAGAATGCAAGATATGAAAGTTCAAGGGCATTTTCGTAATTTTATAGCCATAGTCCGGAGGTCTGGTCAACTAGAAATTTGTAGAGCTCGACGCCGCGATGATACTGGAAGAAACAACACCCCAATCCGAGCTACAGTGAAAAATTTATGACCTTTTAAAGATGGAGAAAATTCCTTAGAAGAATGCTGATTTTTTCAACCCCAAACCAGCGAAGTACCGCAAACCCATGGTGAACCGGTTCGGGGTACCTGTACACTTGCAAAGTTTTGAAATTTTAAAACTCTCTTTGATTTCCTTATAAAAGCCAGCTTCGGGGGAGTTATTTTTCAAGACTTGCAAAGACCTTTTTGAGATTTCTATCTCCTCAAGTCATCATATTTTTGAGTCCTAATACTCATGTTTTGATTCACACATTATTGCCATATTTTTGTGAATCCTTTTGGAACCCAAGAACACTATTTTACTTTTGTTCATCTTTGTGGGGAGATCTCTGCAATCGAGGGTTGCGTGTCATTGCTGAGGGAGTCTCTACGAAGTTTTATGGTTACGTGCCATTGAGGAGTGTTGCGATTATTCCTTTATTGATTGGATTGCGGTTCATGTGGGTTCACTGCGTGTGGATTCATTGCTGATGACACCTACCGACACCTGCGGGTATTCATGTGTCACTATATTGTATTGTAATCCGTGTAAGTTGCGATTTACTTATTATAATGAAATAAAAGGTTTTTCCCTGCGGGGATTTTTCCTTAAACTTGTGTCGCATGATTTATCTATTTATGGTTTGACACACACACACGTAGTTACATGTTTAGGGGCTGATTTAACTTTGTTTAAATATGGACTCTAATAAAATAAGGTTTAATTGGATATTTGCGAATTTAGTCAATTATCACACACCGAACCTATTCGGTTTTTCGAATTGGTATCAGAGCGGGTTACACTAATTTATCGCGTGATCCTGATTGTTTGAGGATTTACTTTATGATATAATTTCTCTACTCACGTCTACAAATTGGTATCAGAGCGGGTTGTGCTAATTTATCGCGTGATCTTTGTTTTTCGCAAAAAAATTTGTGATATTAATTTTTTTTTAAATCAGTTTTGTGAAAAATCATAATCTTTCCAAGGGAACGCCCATTTAATGAGGAGCTTATTTTTGAACAAGTTCACGACCATGCTGAAAATTTAAAAAGTTTGAATTTGAAACTTTGCAAAAGAATTAAAGTTTTGGAAAAAGAAAATTCTCTCTTTAAAAGTAAGATTGAATATTTGCAAGCGTTTCAAACTCAAGGTGATATTTGTCGTGAGCGCTTTGGTAATTTGTGTATTGATTTTGATTCTTTGAAAATTGCCAAAAAGAAGAGTGATGAGAGAGTCCTTATTTTAGAGAAGGAATTGGACGACTTAAAGAATTATGGGGTTCCTGTTTGTGCGAAAGAAGACAAAAATATTTTAGTCAATGAGTTTGTGGCACTTGAAGAGACCCTTAGGGAAAAATTTTCTTTAATTGAGGGGGAGCGTGATAAACTGTTAAGTTTAATTGAAAATTTGAAAAAAACGTCCTTTAAATTGGAAGAGTCTAATTATTTGCTTGAGTAAATTTTTTTGTTGAAGTTAAAAAATGTTTTGACAGATTTAAGTAGGTTTGATAGTGATGGTAATGGCTCATAGTGTTCTCATGCTTCTAATGTGAAATCCAAAACCATTATTTGTTTTAGAGGGTCAACTAATTCCAAGGATGTTAGAAAAAATCACATTTTAGGTAACATTCCTCCCGTTTACACATGTTCACATTGTGATAGGAAAGGTCGCCTTAGGTGTTTTTGTTTTGATCTTGAAAAATGTCCTAGGAAGTTTATGTCTAGTGTTCTCATGGTTCCCAAATCCCCCACACGACGTTTAACATCCATTTGGGTTAGGAAATCACTTTTAAAGGCACTAGATTTTAGACAAGTTGATTCCCATTTGCTTGCACATGATTCTTCTCTTGCCATATAATATAGATGATTGTGTTTGCATGTTTGTCATACGCTAGTTGTTCTTTTTTATATATTTTTGCTAGCGTTATGACATGTACTTTTTGTATAAATTTTTGTTTTGAAAAAAATTGAAAAATACAACAAGATTTTATTTTGATAAAATTTTTTAAAAATCCAAAAAGATTTTTGTATTTTGTTTGCACCGTTTATGGATTGACACTTAGGATGATCGAGTCACAACATCATTATAACACCCCGTATTTTTGATGATTTAAATAGTTATGTGATTAATTATTATTATGGTAATAAATATGCGATTAATTATTGTCGTTGGATTAATTAAATTAAAATGTGAGAAATTGATTTGTTATTAATCCGGATTAAAATAATTATTAACTAGCGTGCCAAGGGTTAATACTTATTATTGTGAACTATTAAATATTACTGTGTGATATGTAATATGGAATTATGATATTTGATAAATTGTCGGAAGTGAGAAATACGACAGTTTGGTAATTTATGTCTGACACGAGTGTGAGTCGTGTCGGGACTAATTGAATGGAATAAAAAGAGAAATTATTTATATTAACTCGTATGGTCATTTATAGTGCGCCATTGAGTCCGGGAGGGTCGAGATAGTCAAAATAGTATACCCGGGTGTTTAGTTTGGGTCCCGGGGCGATTTTAGGCCTAACCGGCACCCCGAGAGGGTATTATGGTAAATTGTATTTTTGGGCTAAATTAATGGACGAAACTTGGGATTTATTATATCAGCCAAGAAAGTCCATTAGGGTTAAGAAGTGACAGGAAGTTAGAACGGCCATGGAGGGTGTGAGGGAGAACCAAATTCAAGAGAGAATGCTCATTTGACATCACCTTGCACAACCTTGACCACCAACGCGTAGATCGAGAAGAGAGGAACGCGTATGTAACAATATCACCAATGGATCAGACCGTCATATTTGAGGCAAGTGTTTATTACTTGCTTTCTTTTAGCAATAATCATGCTCTTGTTAGTATAGGTTGAATTAATCATGATTTATATATCAATTGGGTGAAAATTGGAGATTTAAATTATGATTAAGGATTGGTTTAATTAGTGACTGGAATTCCTTCATGTATGTAGAGGATTAATCACGGAATTTTATTATATATTGATGAACGAATCTAGATGGATTAGGTTTTGTAATTGAAAATTTTGGAAACTAGGGTTCATATGAATTAATTTGAAGATTTTACATATTTATGATGATTTATGACGAATTAATGATCCTAGGAGGTTAAGAATGATTTATAACCTGTTAGGTGTTGATGGGTATTGATGATGAGTTGTTGGGAATCGAATCTTAGAAGTTTTTAGGTTTAAAAATGGTGAAAAACGCTGATGTTTGGTGAAGAAGACGAACAGTGTAATCTCGCGCGAAGTGGTTCAAACGAGATGGGGATCTCACGCGAAGTGGTTCAAACGACATGTCATTCCGGTTCAAACGACATGTCAAAGTGGTTCAAACGACATCTCATTCTGGTTCGAACGACATGTCATTCTGGTTCAAACCACATGTCATTCTGGTTCAAACCACATGGTAAATTTCTGGAAATTTGCTTAGAGCCCAATTTGGAGTTTATTGGTTTATTGGAGTGAGAGAAACTACCATATAGTAAATTCAAATAAGAAATAATTTTGGGAAAAGTATGTGAGAATTAATACTTTAAATTATTTCAGTATAGAGATAATGTACCTTGGAGATTACGAGAGGGATAGAAATCTAATTATTTATACTATACGTAGTAATGAGGTTAAAATACGTATGGGGAGTATATATATAGGCTGGAGAAATACCTATAAATTATAATAGGATGTGTTTATGCCTATTATGTGATATTATAGTTAAGAGCACTAATGAGTGATAACTCAAGGGTGCAGAAACTCTATTGTTAAGTGTACTAATGGGTGATAACCCGGGGGTATAAGGATGTGCACTAACGGGTGATAACCCGGGGGTGCTGGATTAATATTGATAGGTGCATTAATGGGTGCTATCTCGGGGATGTAATATTCTATTGTTAGGTGCACTAATGGCTGATAACCCGGGGGTGCTGAATTATTATTGATAGGTGCATTAATGGGTGCTATCTCGGGGATGCATGATTTTCTGGATACGTGCACTAATGGGTCTTAGCCGGGGGTGCAGAATTAGTATATATATATATGTATAGGGATGATGTGACTATATATATATATATGGGCTTGTGAATATTGCTACTGTGTGAAATTAGTAGACTTGGTAATAATAATTATTATTACATTGCACCAAGTGGTCTTAACCTAAGGGTGCAGGATTAGTGTATATATATAGGGATGATGAGACTATATATATGTATGAGTGTACTTGGGTAACTTTTTACTTTGTGAGACTAGTAGATAAAATGAAAATGAGAAGTAAAATGATCTTAGTGAATAAGAAATTTAACCATTCAAACGGTGAATAATGAAATTTAGTTTGTGAGATAAACTATCTGAATAGCGTATTATATGGGCGATACGGGAATACTACATGTGAGCATAGTTAGTATTAGTATGGTTTCTGACTAGTTAGACTGGGAGGTATAACTAGGGGGAGATTAGATGTACGTTAGGCGTGCACAATAGACGAGAGGCGAGAAACTCATGTGAGAGTTCGATAACTAACATGGGTATAAGACTTGTTTTAAGAACCAATTTTAAATACTTGCTAAATCATTTTTACACATCGGGCTCTGACCCGTTTCTTGTATCTCTTCTCTCTTTTTCTATATATATATATATATATATATATATATATATATATATATATATATGTATGTATGTATTATATCAGGTACTAAGCCACAGGAGTATCAAATTTAGAGATTTGGATTGCTTGACGTGCTGCAGTTGATGTGGAAGCTGTAAGTCCTTGCAGTAGACGCATCTATCCTTTTCATGCAGTTTCATCTAGACTTCTTGTTTAGGGCATATGTCACCCACTTATAGTTCTTTCATTAGAGTTATTGTATTCAGTTTAGTTAATGGTTTGTAGTTTTGAACTGAGAGTTTTACTCAGTCTAATTTATTGCAGTACTTGATTCATGTTCAATATATTTTTACATTCCTAAGTGTGGTGAATGGTTTATATTTTAAGATGGAAAGAAATGGATTTAATTGGTTTTATTAAAATTGTAAATGTTTTGACACATAACTTAAATTTATATTAGGGGATTAATATGTTAAAAAGTTTTTCGACAGTGATGCTGAGAATGAACCAACTGAATATCCTATTTTAAATTGGTAGAGGACTGATCACCCTATATTTAATTGGGTGGGGTGTCACAGGTGGTATTAGAGCATCAGGTTCTAGTGTCCTTAGGATCTGTGAGGCTTATTACATTTTAGCGTATCGTTCTTTGATGTAGAGCCTTATGATAGGATTGTTGTGTCCCCTTACGTATGCGACTTACGTTCTCCTGCTACGAATTATAATGGGTGTGACTCAATATACGAAATTCAGTGTGATTCGAACGTCGAACATTTTAAAACGTCCCGCGAGGGCCGCAAAAAGAACTGCGGGAGGAGAAGCTCAACAGAAGACATAGAGCAATCGGGTAAGTGTGATTGGGACAAAAAAAATCACAATGAGAATTACTTAAGTAAGAGATAGTAAAATTGTCACTCGGGAACTATGGGTTCCCAGGACATAGTCGTAGATAACGGTGGAGTGAATTTAAGGCCACCTAACATAGTCGGTAAAGGGGAAATCAGAGGGACTCTTTCAAAAACCCATCGATGAAGATGTAGAAAAGAAAATGAGAAAGTGTAACAGACCAGCGGAGGTAGAAAATTCGATGGCAATTGTGTAGAGTGGGGCATGACGACACTCATAATTTAATTTGTAGTTAAAAACTACAGCTCTTAGGAGCATCATGTAGTGATTAGAGGCAATCACCACATATGAAGATGTGTGTTTAAAATTTAAAAAGAAATTTGGGTACGATTTGACAGTGAGGTCTTCCATTCGATGTGATAACAAAATGTGAGTGAAATTTTGATGTTTAGCACAATGGGTAAGATAGAAATCGATCATGAGAGAAAGGTTGAATTGCATAATGAACTTCGTACCTGACAGAGGGGTATAAATTATCCAAAGGGTTTATAGTTGATAAATGACCCGTGAGTAGAATACCAGTATAGATGAGAAATCAATCTAGGATGACTAATGTTGATGTCATCAAAGTTATACGGTTGCTAGTGATTGCAGTCCTTCCAAGAGAAGGGAGTAAAGAGGGTTAACGAACCTGCTGAAGAGCAGAAACTCAATTTAACGGTGTTAGTGAAACCCCACATGAGAGTATACGCAATAGGGAACTCATTAGATGATGTTAAGTGATTAACTTCAAGAGGACGAGTAAGTCAATCAGGGTGTAGAGGCCAACCATAGTTCCGGATAGGTAGCGTAGCCAAAGGGACAGTGGAAGAATAATTGTGAATTGAGACTGTCAGTCCGAGAGAAGGACATTCCCAAAATGGTCAGTGGGACCAGTGAAGGGAAATAGTTCGTGAAGTTTTCCTTATGTAAAGTAAACATAAATACAAGTGTTGAATGTGTCCACAATTGAGAAGTGAGACCGAAGAGATTATAAATGGTAAACTGTGCCAGTTAGGCATAACGACTGGGGGAGCAAGACTTCCAGTGAAAGAAATTGGGGTCAAGGGAATTTGGCCTAGGAAATTTATAACCCGAGAGTGATGGATTCAGGTTGGACCAGGAAAGTCCTCGTTAGTAGCGGTAGAAGTATGTCAGAGTCTACGGGACCCGGGATGTAAACGGGAGTTTAATAAAGCTATAATTGAGGCCTGGAGAGCTTGGGCCAACGTTTTAATAATGGGCGCGAAATACACAGGATGGAATAAATTGTCCATGGTGAGAGGGGACAACCATAGGATGAAATCTTAGGATGTATGACGATTGCAGATGTTCATGGGTCGTGATGGCAGCCACGTGCTGAGACCCTATGATTTGGCGAGACTGGTGAGGTTTTTCTTCTTCCTTGTGAGTAAAGGATAGATTCTAGTGACATGAGTGTGCCACAACTTTTATGTAAATTGGAAACCCTAAACTTCGCGTGTGGGTAGAGTTTAGTGGGAACAGTAGTTTTAACAGTTTTGTGACAAACTTATTTCTCTTTGTTAGCAGGGCATTTTGATGATTGCCCGTGAATAAATTGGGTGGGCCCTAAGAATGTGTCTTGTTGTTATAATTTACTACTGCAGTGAGTCATCTTTAGTAGAGATTATTATGGTAATGTGTAGTGATTAATTACCGTATGGTTAAACGATAGTAAAAATGTAGTGATATGACTATCGTGTCGGATACTCCGGGAGGAGTGATCTTAGTTTTGTGCGGCGCCACCTGAAATAGGGTTGGGCCCAAATATGTATATATATGAAACTTTTATGGTATTATAGACCTCAGCGAGTATAGTGTCTAATTATATGAGATTCCCGAGCATAGGGATTTATTTATCTGTTAAGACTTAGAATACATTGTGTTCTTATCTAGCGACGAAATATAGCCCGTTATATATCTATAGCGCCAATTAATTGGGATAGTGTGGGCGCCATGCTTCATGTTACATTTTTAGGTACATGAGAGTGGACGAGTAAAATTTTATATCATAAGACGTAGATTGTGGGAAAGTATATAGTATTTATCGAAGGCTTTACTGACCTCGACAACCGGCTAGGTTAGATAGTAGTGTATCGGGGGGGTTCCTTGTTTGGATTTCATTTTGCGAGACATCCCACGCATGAAACTAGTGAACGTCGGGAGTTGGAGAGAAGTTTGGCCAATAGTACATAAGTTTTGTATGTTGGTTATTGTACCTATAGGAGGATATAATTGAGATTTAATAATTCGTTTATGACTTAAGGCCAATAAATTCGCTTAGTCTCAGTATAATTCTGAATAGAGCAATGATACCATTGAAGGATTGATTAAGTTATAGTTAGTGGGGCGGTTGAGTTCACCCCTACCACATCATCATACCGAGTGTGCAAGAATTGAGGTAAGAAAATTTTATGTCTTTTGTATAATGATGCATGAGGCATAGGGTGTATGGGCACCGTAGGGGATTGAATCAAATGGTAGATTATGATTATCTTGAGAATTCGATAACATGTAATCGGGAAATCCGAAGATTACTCCGTGAGATTTGTCCGAAACTTACGTTTCAAGATGAATTGAACTTATTCAAGAAAGATAAAATGTATCAGAATACAAACAACAGTGGTGATGTCTTACGAAGTAGGTTAACATTGCAAGGATGGTCTTGCAGTGGGTTACCTGACGGATTGAAAAATGGTGAACAATTCGAAACCAGTAGGGGCTTCTTCCACTAGAGAATGGAAGAATATTCCCAAGGATCTTCTCATGTAGCTGAGATGGTGAGATTATAGGTACTAAAATTCGATTGAGTACGACCTATTACCCATAGAGGGATGGGCAGGACAAGCGGTCTAATCGAATGTGGGAGAGAAAATTTTATGTGAACCCAGAGATCTTAGGGGAGGACGAGAGTAGTACCTTCCACTAGTGGAGTTTGTGTCCAAATAACTCCTATAAGTTCACATTCGGGCAGAGGGCCAGCAGAAGTATGGCATGGTAAACTTGGTTGTTGTCCTACTTGAGAGTTAAAGGTGGGGGACCAGTTATGATTTCAAATATCGGAGATGGATCGATATGATCGTAGATATTATGTGTGAAACATATATTTCACAACCAATTTACTTGTATGAAGGACACGAGACAAAGTCGTATGTATATGAAAAGAGGATAAATCTACTAAGGTGCAAATAGTAGAAGGCTAGATAGTGAATATCTAAAATAAAGTTGAAGTGGTGAAACTTAAGCAGAAAGGCTTGGGCAAGAGCCTATATGACAGGGTAACCTGGAGTTTAAAGCAAACACATGTGAAGTGTTCATTATTAAGGGTATTCGATAGCGTACTATATGGGTGGTACGGAGTAGCTTACTTGTGAGCGTCGGGATGCGATGCGCAATATTTTTACAGCGTTGTCTGTACCTGGTATACTTTTTCCGAATTTCGGGATGAAATTCCGTTGTAAGGAGGGAAGTATGCAACACCCCGTATTTTTGACGATTTAAGTAATTATGTGATTAATTATTATTATGGTAATAAATATGCGATTAATTATTGTTTTTGGATTAATTAAATTAAAATGTGAGAAATTAATTTGTTATTAATCCGGATTAAAATAATTATTAACTAGCGTACCAAGGGTTAATACTTATTGTTGTGAACTATTAAATATTACTGTGTGATATTTAATATAGAATTATGATATTTGATAAATTATCGGAAGTGAGAAATACGACAGTTTGGTAACTTATGTCTGACACGCGTATGAGTCGTGTCGGGACTAATTGAATGGAATAAAAAGAAAAATTATATATATTAACTCGTATGGTCATTTCGAGTGCGCCATTGAGTCCGGGAGGGTCGAGATAGTCAAAATAGTATACCCGAGTGTTTAGTTTGGGTTCCGGGGCGATTTTAGGCCTAATCGGCACCCCGAGAGGGCATTATGGTAAATTGTATTTTTGGGCTAAATTAATGGGCGAAAATTGGGATTTATTATATCAGCCAAGAAATTCCATTAGGGTTAAGAAGTGACAGGAAGTTAGAACGTCCATGGAGGGTGTGAGGGAGAACCAAATTCCAAGAGAGAAGGCTCATTTGGCATCACCTTGCACAATCGTGACCACCAACGCGTAGATCGAGAAGAGAGGAACGCGTATGTAACAATATCACCAATGGATCAGACCGTCATATTTGAGGCAAGTGTTTATTACTTGCTTTCTTTTATCAATAATCATTCTCATGTTAGTATAGGTGGAATTAATCATGATTTATATGTTAATTGGGTGAAAATTGGAGATTTAAATTATGATTAAGGATTGGTTTAATTAGTGGCTGGAATTTCTTCATGTATGTAGAGGATTAATCACGTAATTTGATTATATATTGATGAACGAATCTGGATGGATTAGGTTCTGTAATTGAAAAATTTGGAAACTAGGGTTCATATGAATTAATTTGGGGATTTTACATATTTATGATGATTTATGACGAATTAATGATTCTAGAAGGTTAGGAATGATTTATAACCTGTTATGTGTTTATGGGTATTGATGATGAGTTGTTGGGAATCGAATCTTAGAAGTTTTTAGGTTTAAAAATGGTGAAAACGCTGTTGTTTGGTGAAGAAGACGAACAGTGTAATCTCGCGTGAAGTCGCGCGAACGAGATGGGGATCTCGCGGGAAATGGTTCAAACGACGTGTCATTCTGGTTTGAGCTCTGATTCGAATGACATGTCATTCTTGTTCAAACCAAAGGGTAAATTTCTGGGAATTTGCTTAGAGCCCAATTTGGAGTTTATTGGTTTATTGGAGTGAGAGACACTACCATATAGTAAATTCAAATAAGAAAGAATTTTGGTAAAAGTATGTGAGAATTACTTTAAATTATTTCGGTATAGAGAGAATGTACCTTGGAGATTACGAGAGGGATAATAATCTAATTATTTATACTTTACGAAGTAATGAGGTTAAAATACGTATGGGGAGTATATTGTAGGTTGGAGAAATACCTATAAATTATAATAGGATGTGTGTATGCCTATTATGTGATATTATAGTTAAGATCACTAATGAGTGATAACTCGGGGGTGCAAAAACTCTATTGTTAAGTGTACTAATAGGTGATAAACCGGGGGTATAAGGATGATTATTGTTAGGCGCACTAATGGGTGATAACCCGGGGGTGCTGGATTAATATTGATAGGTGCATTAATGGGTGCTAACTCGGGGATGCAATATTCTATTGTTAGGCGCACTAATGGGTGACAACCTGGGGGTGCTGTATTATTATTGATAGGTGCATTAATGGGTTCTAACCCATTGATGCATGATTTTCTGGATATGTGCACTAATGGGTCTTAGCCGGGGGTGCAGAATTAGTATATATATATATATATATATATATATATGTATATATATGGGCTTGTGAATATTGCTACTGTGTAAAATTAGTAGACTTGGTAATAATAATAATTATTACATTGCACCAAGCGGTCTTAACCTAAGGGTGCAAGATTAGTGTATATATATAGGGATGATGAGACTATATATATGTATGAGTTGTGACACCCCGACTAATTAAATACCGGGTAACTACTCCTTTATTAAATTAATACAAAATGCCAAGTTGGTTCAGTTAATAGCATCATTGTCGAAAACATTTTAATAATTACTAGCCACCTAGTATATGAAAAGTGAGATGTCAAATTTTAAATTAAATCTGATTAACATGCAATAATAAATATAAAGGTTGACATAACCAATCACAGTAAAGTCACAATAGAATAACCAACCAATATAATAATGAGTCTGGAGGAAATACTCCTCACAACAATCCCAATAATGAAATGAATAAACAAGTCTGCATCCTGAATCAATTACAAACCAAAGTCTGAATAACTGAAATATAAAATGTCTCAAAAGGAAATGGGCAACATGCCCTACAAATGATGAAAACTGAATAGAGTCAAGACAAAAGAAGTGTCTACTAGCAAGGCCCTGTAAGTTCCACAAACAGCTACAGCTCGTCACCTGAATGGAAATCCTATGCATGGTGTCCTTGTGGCTGGGCACCTAAAAGGTTTTTACAAAAATAGATTTGAAAGAAAACGGGTCAGAGCCCGAAAGTGGAGAGTATTTTAAAAACAGCAAGTGCTTTAATAACATTAAAACAAAGAATGCAAAATACATGTTAGGACGTGCTCTCACATGAAATACTCACCTCTCGTCTAATCGTGCACTCCTAACGTACAGTACCCATCGAAGTGGTATTTATATATAACTAAACCGACATAAGTTCTAACCCATCTACTCGATTCACAATATGAATTCCCAATGTTATCACTTAAATAGATAGCTTTACTTAAACTTGGATTCTCAATTATTAGCATTACCACTTACTGGAGGTTATCCCCTTATTTATCTTCTCAAGGAGTTATTATAAATTATTCTCATAATTTAACATGACAAGTCTGTTCATTTAACCGTATATCATTCTCATCATAAATATACAATACAAGCACCCCGAGACTAAGCTGCGGTGCACACATACTCTGCTATCCATCCCGGTACATCACGTACATAAGGATCACGCATTCCGAATCTCTCAGGAATCGTTCTCAGATAACAACAATCACAATCAATGGAGGTGAACACAATCACATCACTATTAATTCATTTTCAATATTCATATAACGTTATAATCAAATACCAACTCACATCTCGTTAGTATTTTATCCGGATTAATTCTCAATTAATTCACATTTAATTTAATTAATCCCATAAATAAATATCCATAAAAGTACGGGGTATTACATACTTCCCCCCTAATAACAGAGTTTCGTCCCGAAATTCGGATAAGTAAGGCACACCTGGAAAAATTAGGTATCCTCCAGTATTTAAAGCAATTATAAAGAAAAGCCCAAATCACTAAAACCCTCGCTTCACAATAAGCTTGTTTAACATACTTGATACCTTATCAGAATAATCTTCGATAAATGCACCTCACGTTATGCTCTTATTAAACAACATTCGAATAAAAATAGCCTATACATCATTAGCCGCATTATTTTTATTAGTATTGTGAGTCCGCACCTCACTACTAACTCTCGCGTTTATCAAAACTCCAAACTCCCATCCTGGGATGAATCAATAACACATCTGACTACGGTTGTCCATTCCTTGAAATATCCCGACGTTGTGACTTTTACACAAGGGAAAATCGCTTCAGCCTGTTGGTGTCACACAAACCTTTGTAAGCACCTTGTCCCCCATAAATAGATACGGGTGATTTTCCCCCAACTCTACCATTAGGTAATATCTCCTCCTCATGACTACAATATACCTCACTAGTTATACCCGATTTGGAATTGAAAATATCGTAATGAATCCAAAATTTCTTTCATACAATCCATCAGTCATTAGTTACCTTGCGCTTGCACCTCGGGTTATAGGTGATACAACCCTCAGTTTGAATCGTTATTTCCCACTACTTATTGTCACCCCACCTAAATGTGGATTTTGGGGATTTCATCCCAGAATTAAATAATACTACGTCGAATCACGTACCGGCGTGTTCACTATCTAATAGTGTAAATCATTCAGTATATAACAATTTGTCTCCTTCTGAACAACATGACTCACGTATTTGAAGGAATTTGTTACCCCTCAAAGAATTTACTAACTTGACTCTTCCATCCCTGGTATCATCGGTTGGATACAAAATTAATTGGTTAATCATCTAACACCCAATCGTTCTACTACTTACTACACCCTTTTAAATGCTGGTTTTCTTATAAATGTTCCTTCCCGTTAAGTGATACTTAACGATCCTCTGCTTCTCTTGGCGTATGCCAAAGTTTTGACCCTTACACTTTCTTACCTCTTTGTGAAAATCCGGACTCCTTATACCATATTAACATTCTCACTCTATTTATTCTTGAGTCACCCTCAACATTCAATTGATCGGAACTCTACTCCAAATTGCTCATAATAATTTATTCGCCTTCTCCAGAGATATCCTTTTATTAAATGGCTTTCTACTGCCTTTCCTCCAAATTTGAACGTGCTACACTGACTACACATGATATTCACTTACACCTTTTCTTATGACGTTAATCTCATAAGTAATAATCTCACCCGTCTATGTTCCCTCTTCCTTTGATTTACACTTTAGCAAATCAAGATGTCTACGCCCCTTACAACCCAACCATACGGTTTTTAAACATTATATACGCTTCATACAAATCCCAAACTCTTTATTGTCACTGTAAATACAACAGTGCTATACCACTTGGGCGTTCTCAATCGCTTCTGAATTAGAAATCTTAAATCCTCCTTATCCTCAATGTGTCCTTCAACACGCCGTGATAAAACCAACATTATTAGTACTTATATCGTAATTTACTAACAACTGGCTGTAATGGTCGTACATCATAATTTACTCCTTGTAACTTCCCGTTATAACTACATACTCCCATAACGATAGAGGTATCACAATCATGAACAAAGGGCCACACATTTCCTTACTACCAACCTTATGCTAAGTTTCATGCGTGGGGTGTCTCGCAAAGCGAAATCCAAACAAGGAACCCCCCCGATACACTACTACCTAACATTGTTGGTCATCGGAATCCATTAAGCCCTGTCCATAATATGTACCCCTACACTCTCGTCTTTTAACAACAAAGTTTCATCTCAGTTCGCAATTATACATAAATAAAGAACTCCTTCTGAATGACACTTTTCTCTTTACAGTGATGGAAATCACATTTCATATACAACATGTGAGATATTTGAGACCCTCAAATTCCCGTCCCCAGACACACAACTATGAGTATAAACTTCCAAATCTCTAACGGGTGATAAAACAATGCACTCTTTTTGTTACGACCTCTCTATCGTTAATTATAAAAACCAACTAACTCTTTGTTGACTAGTAAATCAATTACATACGACTCATAATAATGAAATCCCTACACATACAGGGATTAAATATTCGAGACCATTATATATATATATATATACTAGGGGGTACCCGTGCCGATGGCACGGCGATAAATTTGTTCTCGAGATACTTTATACTGATGCCGATGGCACAACGATAAATTTATTCCCGTAAAATTTTGTATTTTAAAAGTGTCGCTAATAGTGCAAATATAAATATTGTTAGTCATCTCCTGGTACACTTACTCGTCATGTTGATGGCACGGTTAGCATATTGATCCTATGCTTGTGACATGGTTACAATTTTAATACGGGTGTACCCGTATCGATGGCACGGTGAAAAATTTTCTCCCTAGCATTTGCAGTTATAGCACACTCCTACCCGTGTCGATGGCAAGGAAATAAATTTTCTCCTAGGTATTTGTGATTATAGAACACGCACACTACCGTAAGTCAATTTTCTTTCAACGTGTCATATTTAAAATTAATTACAATGTAATGAAGTGTGAAACGTCTCCGAAAATGATGAATTGCATCCACCCCCACCCCACCCCACCCCACCCCACCACAAACACGTCCTTTTGCTTTAGTCCTTTTTATTCTTCAATATGGCAATCCCAATTCTATAAAAGTATAAAAATAACTTGAAGTTAGGTTGATATTATTTAGTGTTCTTATTGGATAAAGTGAAACAAAATATCTAAATTTAAATTTACCTTACTGGATTAGTTATGGAATAAACTAACTTTGGACATATATTATAATAGAACTTTAGGATAAATAACATTGTTTGTAAAGTAATGCTCATTTTGTGTTAAAGAGTATGAGAAAATTAATCTACTTTCCATATCTTAAGACATTTTTACAAATAAATTAATAAAAAAACGCAAATTTATGTAAAACCAAAAATATTTAATATTTGTAAAACCCCCAAAAGCAATTATATGTAAAACTCAAAAAAGCAATTATATGTAAAACCAACAAAATGGAGATTGAGGGTAATGCAGATTAATTAAAAAAAAAGTACTAAATGTTGTATTACGACTCGTGTTAGTCGTATCAATGGACTCATGTCAAAGTAAATAGTTAATCAAATTCATAATAAAAATTATAATTCTAAACCGTGGTAATAAAATTATGTCCTGTCACTTTTTTTTTCCTGATACGATCACGATCCAATTAAATGCAACACAGCATGAAATTTTATTTTTTTGATTTAACACTAATACAACCCAAATAAAGTACGTAATTCCAAAACTACTGTTTTCACAATATGTATTCATTCAACGCAAGGAGATCCCGTACGGGCCCAACTTACGACCCATCATACATGTGTACCCATGCCGATGGCACGGTGAATATATATTACTGATTTAGTATTCATTAAATTTATACACGAAAGGAATATCAACACATCGATTAAAATTTGACATTCTTAAAGATGTAATTAGGGCGGGATTTACTTTACTGAACATATCACGTTCATTTCAAAATTGAGTCATGTCAGCGATGTGTGAGGGCTAGTATTTAAATAGATTAACATGACAACGTAAAAAAATTGGATGTTATTTTTAAAAAATATAAACGCACCTGTTAAAAATAAGACGCGACATGATAACCGGAAAACTCATTTAAAAAATAAATACTCCTAATAAAATTTAGACACAACGCGATAACACGACATGAAAACTGACATAATTCAAGGGTGTGCCCATGTCAATGGCACGATATATTAAAATTCATTAAAAAACATGTAAAAATCTTCCCCACCAACTTCCATTTGATTTCAACTACAAACAAAACGACATATTTCAAACTCTAGCCAACATATTTAATATTAAATTAAAAAAAATAGATAATGCATAATCTATTTGATTAGCATCACACAAAATGAAGTAGGTACAACCAAGGGAGTTGTCTTCATCTTTCTCCAAGATAACGCATGTGCATGAGTACATATATTTACCTCATTACATATTTTGTTCACCCCAACCCAACCAATTTTTCCATTAAGACTTTATTTCCAACTTTTCAACCAACTATTCAATAAAAGTAAAACAACATGAAGTTCATAATTATATAAAATGCATATCATAATTCGTATTGCATACAACAATCCCCACCACAAACAAAATGCTAAAAAATGTCAGAAAATTTAATTTTTAGGTACAACACATACTTCAACACTAATACAATATATAACAAATATTTTGTATACTAACATGCAAATGAAACAACACTAATTAATACTATTTGAATCAAGTTGAATTTTTTTAAATGAAAAAAATATATATTTGAAAAGTGATGTCACTCATCTTTATGAATTCAAATTAATAATCAAATTTGTTATGATCAATCAAGTTCATTTTTTTAATCAAATGAGTATCTTCTCAAGAATACCCTATTCTGAGCACCATCTCTCTATACCTAGTTAAGATGTTTGCACGGATTATCTACCACTATTGGGCCCCACGATATATTTTTTTAAACCTCCTTGGGCAGAGTAGCTATGCCTCTGTAAGCCTTGGGTCAGTCATCTTCTTAAAGATTCCGTTGATACGAACGCCTGGAACCGTAGAGTAAATAAAAATAAATTTTCAAGTATTATCTATAAATAAGAAAAGATAATAAAAAAATTAAAAGGATTCGACAGCGTACCCCAAAAAACTAAATCTAGTAGAAAATAATTGAAACTATAGAATATTAACTTGGGTCTTTAGTTGAGGATGGAAACCCAAAAGTTGAACACCATCATCTTTCCCCAACATCTCATGTAAGTAATGGTTGTCCCCTACAAAACTCAATGAAATACCAACAATAAATAGATGTACCTACAAAACTCAGTGAAATGATTCTTCCCAAAAAACTAAGAAAATCAAAAGCGTTCATCCCAAAAAACACCATTCAAGTTGTACCATTAAAATGCTATTTGCGGGTGCAGAAAGAGGAACGAACAGTTCTCTCTCAACATGTCATATTTTTCTTCAAAAAAACACCGAAGGATATATAAGAATTTCAGAAAAATACAAATTATTATTTTCATAGAAAGAATTTCAGAAAAATCTTAAATAAAATTACCAGAAACATAATTCACAAATATAATTCTAAATCACAAAACTCAGTTCATAAATATCACATAGAGTTAAATATCACATACAGTACGCTTGGACAAAGTTACCATTCATTTGGTTTTTAGAAACCAAATGAAAACCACAACCCGTTTCACTCAATCGTTCTAAAGAAACGCAGTATATAACACAAAAGAGTAATATAACACAAACGCAGTATATAAGACACTCTTGAACAAAGTTACCATTAATTTGGTTTTCCAGAGTTTATGGAGGCCTGTATATAACACAAAAGATAGAGTAATAAATAAAAAGGCAAAAAAGAAAAGAAAAGAAAAGATCTATTAGAAATCTTGTACCTGCGAAATGGAAGAAGGCTCATCGAATAACGAGGGTTTGAGAGATATAGAGTGAGAGAGAGAGATCTTGTACATGTTTCGTATGGGGTATTCAGATAGCGGGTTGTTTGTGACTGATTGAAACATCTTGAAACCCCAGATAGCGGGTTGTTCTGTAAAACAAAAAAAAATACAGATTATTATTTTGCAATTCAATATTGTGAAATGGGGTGGGGTTGGTTTAAGTTTATTACCGTGAAAGTGGTTGCATTCAAGGAGATCATGGCTACACATAAATGTGAGAGTTTAAAGCGGCAGATAAAATGAGAGAGCGAGAGAGAAAGATAGAGAAGAAAGAGAGAAATGACCTAACCCCATAAAAGCCTCTCTAATCTGAAGAGCTTCAAAATGAATCCAAAATTTCTTGTGCCTTGTGCTATGTACTGCCTTTCAACTACTTTTCTGACCGACACTCTTAATAAGATGTACTTTTCTCTTATCAGAGTGGACAACACTCTCACGCGTTGTACACTAAGAAACCTCGAAGCTCGTAGCATTACCCATACAACTCTCTTACTTAATCTGCGCCGTGAGTTGGGTTGGACAACCAAAAGATACATACCCAAAGATTAAATCTTGGCCTGGTATAGATACAAAAACTGTTTATATATGTTTTGTATGATGTGGAAAAAATTGTATGATGTGGCAAAACCCCCTTCTGCTTTATTATATATATATATATATATATATATATATATATATATATATATATATATATATATATATATATATATATGCACGAAATTACAATTGCGAGCCCGACCCTCTAACAAGTGGGGCCTCGCCAGAACAAAACATGCTACCCCGATGTAGTAATCCCAATAAACTTGCAATACCAGCACACTATCGGTATAATCATATATAAAAAAATAATTAAGATCATATCATACTCGTATAACACGACACTAAAACGAGTAATTTCGATAAAGCATAAACCGCTATTAATATACCCATTCATCCTCCGCGGATGACAATAAAAGTAACCCCCACACTATCAGGGAAAATGTTCTTATATATAATAAACTTACTGATATACTCACTAAACTCGACTCTCAAGTGAAAATACAATTGTAACAAATGTAGTAACTCATTCATGCCACAAATAACATGCATCCTCGTCTGAGGATATAACTCATACTTCTATCCTAATAATCGTCCCGGCTGCTCAAATGGTTCCTGGACTTACCACACATGTCTGTCCCAAACTGGATATTTCAATAACTGTTGCCCTCGCCAGGAACAATACCTTGATCCCTACTCTTGTATCGGGAAAAATTTATAATGTACGGGTTTTCAGTCCCACAAAGTACCTCTACACATACTCCACTTATTTCCGGTCACCCTGACCATGTTAAAGTGGTCCTTTCCTCGGACGTTGGTAGTCTCAGCTCTGAAGACGATCTCCATTCTTCCCTTAGCTTGATGTACCTAAGGAACACGCTACTAGTTCTCCACCTCTCTTACTGAAATTACCATCGCTCGGTAGTAATTTCGCTATCGAATTATTTTAACGGTTTCTCCATTGGGTCTTCCTCCTTGTGGCATTTCTCCAACACCATTTTCCCAGTCTTATTCTATAAAAAAATTTCAATTTTTGTATCTCCCTACCCAAGGGAACATTTACCTCCAAATTTACACCACGCAATTGACACGACTCAGAATGTGTCTCTAAAGTGCGTACTCTCTAGGCTCAAGTGCAAGCCTGTCGCTCAAGTAATAATCCGACAAGTCGGGTATCGATCCTCAGGGAAAAAGGACAACGGAGTTGTGACGACGGGACAAGACGAAGGAATCCTAACTTTGACTCTAAGAAGAAAAGGAAAAATTGATTTGGTTTTTGGGATTGACTAAGCTAACTGCAATTATGAAATTATGATGAAAAATGCAACTAACTAAAGTACCTAAATTATGAATAAAAAATTGAATCAAAACTTTTTAAACTTAAAGGATGAGAAAACAGGACGGGAATGCAATCCCCCAACCCTAGTGTAGTGCAGTAACAACGCCAATCATTAATTTATCCGATTAATCAGACCCGGAATTTAGGACTCCCAAGCATTATGTATACGAGGTTCAAGCCCGCGTCATACCTAATCTGAGGATGAGTAAATCGGTATCGCGGTAATTGCACTCAAATTGTACTCTAAATCATCACGAGTACCCAAAGGTAAACGAGATATAAAGATCCACAATTATTATGTAATTACGCGATACGATCAAAATCAATCGTTAAATTCATCGGATGAACGTTATGCACATGCACTAACACATCAGGTTGGGTTCATGCATCCCAACCTTTAAACCCTAGCCGGACATGTTAAACTGACTAATGCATGAAATAGTAACGTTGCATGTGGAAGAATTCATGATGAAACTAGATTGAAGCATGTAAATACGTATTATGAACGCAGCAATAAGTTGAATCGAATACAGACAATAAACATGCAAGAATAATGACAAGAATTCTGAACTTTGAATTAAAACTTGAAAAACAAACCCATAATGATTAAATATTGAAGAAATTAATTCCCTTGATGTTCCTAGATGTTCTTCTCTTTTTCTCTCTATCAAAAACTGACTAAAACTATCCCTAATGGCTGCCCCTAGGTTGTTGCCTACGTTCCCTACTATTTTTGAGAGTTTTAACCTAAAAGGAGTCTTGGGAACCAATCAGATTTGGGGAGCAAATTCGCGTATCAGGGACCCCGAACCGGTTTGCATGTACCCCGAACCGGTTCGCCCCCCAAACCGGTTCGGTCTGGGTTCGCGAATGTGTGTTGGCCTGGAGTGCTACACTTAGATTTTTTTTCTTGCTTTCTTTTCTTCCTTTCTTGGATTTTTCTTCAACTTCAACTGGGCATAACTCATCAACCGTAGCTCGGATTTGGGTGCTGTTTCTTCCAGTGTTCTCGTTGTTCCAAGCTCTTAAACTTTCCAGTTGACTTATCCTTCAGGATCGGGCTGCAAAATTACTAAATTGCCCTTGAACTTGCCTTCTTAGCTTTTCTAGCATTGTCTTGCTTCCTCTTTTGCACCGTTTGCATAATTAACCTGTAAAACCAATAAGAGAATCACGAAACACGAAATACTCGCCGACTAAGGTTAGTAGCATAATTGTGCATCAAATCTATATATGTTACATCACTCGGGTTCACAAATATACTGAAATTAGGGGACTAAATATACAATATTTATGCCCAATCAAACCCCCCTAACTTAGAACTTTGCGCGTCCCGAGCAACGTAAAAGAATGAAAGTATGAGTTAAGGATCCTTCAAAGACTTTATTGGGATAGAGCACCTCTTTCGCGGGCAAGCGATTGTATTTAGCGCATGCAACAAGCCTTTAAACCTCTAGGTTACCCTAGTAGGACGAGTTGTGTCTCGTGAGGGTTTGCAGTGAATATACCCACAAAATTCGACTCAAAGAAAATTCAAAATACGCAAAAATTGTGAAATTCAAACTTTTTCGGAAAATAGTCATCATCAAGTCATATTTACGAGTCTCAAACCGTAGTGTGTGTGCGAAGCCAGAAATATAACCGCCAATTTCCACCGATTGATCATTACGTTACTTATCCGAAAATTCGTTTTGATTTCAATTTCTCACGGAACGCTCTCACAAACGAATCTCTCGGATTATGGCTATTCTCTCGGTATGAGTGATATAAAGAGTAAATGTAAGGGAAACAAATTCACGCATACAATAGAAAGACGGAAATTTCATGGTGATAGGATCTCATCAACGGATTATGGTTTTAAAAACGGGAACATTGCCTCTATTTCGCGCACTTAGCCTCTTATATTATCTTTTGGTGTCTTAACTCTCCACGCGGTAATCAATTTCGCAATTTGGACTCGGTTAGGACTTTTTCGGGGTTTAAGGTATATTGGGTAACATGAATATGGTCGGGAAATTCGGAATTGGAAAAGTTATTTAGGATGTCCATTTGTGCTTTTTTTTCGGGCTATTGCTCATTTTTTTTCTTTTCTTTCTATTTTTGTTGAGCATTCTTCTATTTTTTCTTGCCCTTTTTGTTGCACTTTTCGGACTTAAATTCTAAATTCTCTCGTTTTTTCCGTAATTCCGGCTATTTTGGGTTTTTCGGGTTGTCAAACGAAAAAGAAAATTATTCGGCTCAATTTGGGTTGCAAAAAGAGTGATTTTTCATGAGTTTTTATGGCCAATATTTTTGGGGTGACAAACGAGGGCCTACTTCATTGTCCAAAATGCCAATTGCGTTACCATATGCGTTTCGAGGTGAATTTAGGTTTAGAGACTAATTTGGCACGTTTTTCAAGGCAATATTACACACATTTTTCAAAACCGATCAAAATGAAAGGATTGAGATCCTTGGCAACTTATTAAGCGCTAAAAAGAACTTTGAGTTAACAATTAACTCAGATTGATTTAAAAACTCGCAAAACTTGATAGGCTCGAATCTCACCGGGTTTGTTAATCTCCACATTTATTCGTTAAGTCGTCAATTTTCGCTCAATTTCCATCTTTGGTCAATTTCGGCTTTGTGTATGTTGGATGTTTACAATTTGAGACTCCAATTTGTCTTTTAATGATATTTTTGAAAATTTTGAATTCCAATTTTTATTTATTTTGAACAAAAAATATTTTTTAATTTTTCAAAATTTTATGATTTTTTTTGGAAATTTTGGGCATTTTGAAGATTTGTGAAGTTTTAAAAATACGCACTTGTGACCCCCCCCCCCCCCCCCCCCGAACTTAGACTTTTGCATTGTCCTCAAGCAAAAAGGACGAAAATCTAACTCAAAGCGAATACTAAGTGCGGAAAAATAAAACAAACAAATATGAAAAAATTCAAGCTTGTATAATAACAATAAGAAGCCTGTGTTACATAAGAAATGGGAGAGCAACTGTGAGCAATGTGAAATTCCTACAACAACTGACATCCACACCAAAATATAAAAACAATCATTGGTCATGGTGGAGGTGGGCGGAAGGTGCCGGGTGCATTTGGATCATACGGGTCATAAAAGAAGGGGGGGTGGACCGCCGAAGTTGAGTTGGTGAAGGTGGACTTGGAGTTGATACATCATCCGAGTGTCCCTTCGGTAAGCCGCTTGATCTTGAGTGTATTGGTTCATGAAACCGTCGAGACGGGATTCAACGGCCGAAAGGCGACTCTCGAAGTTTGCCCCCGGGGGCTCAAAATCGGAATCCTCATCATCATCATCAAACTCGTCCTCGTCGACGTCCATCATCGGGGCATCATGAGCTTCCTCGTCCACATTCTCGTCGAGAATGGGACGATCGGGGTGAGCTACACGCATTTGGCATTCGCTTCGAGTGGTAGACATGCCGCCAATGGGGCGAGGAAGTCGAATTTGCTGCCCGGGGTCATCCACTCCAGCTTCCATCAATAGCTCCGTGATGAAACGGGCGTAAGGTAGGGCAGTTTTGCCCCATTCGTCGTAGGAGGCATTGAGGATATCCGCGTAGAAGAGCTGGGCAAGGTTAATGGTGCTCTCGGGGTCCAAAAAGTAATAGAGGAAATTAGCGTGACGCAACCGGACCACCGAGTCATTAGTGGTTTGGTGGATGGCCCCACAAGCAATAAGGTGCGTGAAGCGCACCGTAGCGGCCAAACCACCAATAGGAAAGGATTCGCGCACCCATCCCACCCCGGGTGCCATGCGTGCAATTCATTCTTCTTTGGTGTGGGGGGTACCATTGTTGGGGTATTGGAAGGGCACGGGGAGGATCACCCCTTTGGCACCCATTTTTCGTGCGTTGATGGCCGCCGAGAAGGGAATAGTGATACCGTCAAGGTATGCCTCGTGAAGCGTGGAGGATTTGCGAACCAAGGTCGCATAAAACTGGCGAATGGAGGCGTCAAACACGTTAGTGATCGTTGGGGTGAGGAAAGAGCACCACCCGCGACGGTCGAATAGGACGGTGACATCGCCCGGAAGTTGGCCCCAATTAACGAAGCATTCGATGTGAATGAGGCGCGTAGCCGAGAAGTATTGCTCAGGCCAATGAAGTTCTTGGACACTTCGAAAGACCCCCTTACTTGCGTCATCAAGGACGGTGGTATCATCATATTTCGTGGGGCGGAGATTGGTGCAGTGAGGACGCGGCATTTTGAAGGAAAGAGAGAGGGAGAGGGAAAAGGATATGGGAGAGAAGAGAGTGAGGGAGATTGTTTTGGTGTGAGAAATGGAGGAGGGGTGGGGTGGTATTTATAGGTGTGAAGGGGTGAGGTTTTGGTGGGAAATGGGAATGGGTGGGAAGGAGAGGAGGGAGGGAGTGAATTGGGATGAATTTGGGAAGGAGGGAAGTATTTGGAGGGAGGAAAAACAAAGGGGGAAAAGAATGGAGGGAAGGGGATGAATTTGGAATTAAGGGGGGAAGAACCTGCCAGGTACCCCGAACCGGTTCGGGGTGTACCGCGAACCGGTTCGCCCCCCGAACCGGTTCTGGATGGGGTTCGGGGTGACATGCTGGTCCGAACACTAGAATTCACTCTTCTCTCCGCTTCAAGGTGCTCTCTCATCCTCTAACTTGTGCATAAGGCCCCTAAAAACTTTCTAGGCCCTCGGGCGCCCTAAAACTTCCTCGAATTCAACCTCGTACTACATACTAGCTCCCTCGAAGTGCGTGCTAACCGATCTCTTTTGTAACTCAGGATCCTGACTCCTAACTAACCTATTCACACACGACTACTATACACACAAACTCACCCCATACGCGTCGGGGTGCGACGACCTTACGTTCTCAGCTCAATTGACCCCGTAAACAGGGTCCGACAACCAAATTATGTCGACCTCATACTCACACGCCTCTAGATATGGCTTTAGGCATTGTCCATTTACTTTGAACGTGTTTTCCCCTTTTAAATCGTCAAGTTCAACAACTCCATGGGGAAAAACGTTCTTCACGACGAACGGGCCAGACCATCGTGACCGCAACTTGCCCGGAAAGAGATGAAGCCGAGAGTTGTAGAGAAGAAATTTTTGCCCGGGATGAAACTCTTTTCGTCGAATGATGCTATCATGAGTGAGTTTCATCCTTTCTTTTGAAATTTTGGCATTCTCATACGCATCATTGCGTAGTTCTTCTAGCTCATTCAATTGAAGCTTACGGGCTCCACCGGCTTTGTCCAAGGCATAGTTCAATTGCTTAATTTCCCAATACGCTTTGTGCTCGAGCTCAACAGGAAGATGGCAAGGTTTTCCATACACAAAACGGTAAGGAGATATGCTAAGTTGATTCTTAAATGCGGTGCGATAGGCCCATAGTGCATCGGTCAATCTAAGGGACCAATCTTTCCGGGTAGGATTGACGGTCTTTTCAAGAATGTTCTTGATCTCCCGATTCGCTAGCTCGGCCTGCCCATTCGTTTGCGGGTGATATGTCATCCCAACCTTGTGGACGACACCATACTTTCTCATGAGCTTCTCGAATGGCCTATTGCAAAAGTGCGTGCCATTATCGCTAATTATCGCCTTCGGTGCACCGAAGTGAGAAAGTATGTGTTCCTGTAGTAACTTTATCACCACTTTGTTGTCATTGGTCTTGGTATCTATAGCTTCCACCCATTTAGAAACGTAGTCTCCCACGACTAGGATGTATAGGAAACCAAAGGACGGGGGAAAAGGACCCATGAAGTCAATACCCCAACAGTCGAATATCTCAATGATGAGTATAGGGGTAAGAGGCATCATGTCTCATCGAGTGATGGCTCCCATCCGTTGGCACCTGTTGCATGACTTGCAAGCGTCATTTGCATCCCGGAAGATTGTGGTCCAATAGAGGCAGCATTGCAGAATCTTAGCGGCCATTTTTTTCGTCGAGAAGTGGCCTCCACACGCTTCCGAATGATAGAACTGGATGACTTTCGGGATCTCTTCATCCGGTACACATCGTCGGATGATTTGGTCGGAGTAATATTTAAAAAGGAAGGTATCATCGTAAAAGAACATGCGCGACCAATTAAGAAACCTCTTCTTATCTTGCGGTGTCCAATCGGGAGGGACGGCTCCCGTGACAAGATAGTTCACTATGTCCGCAAACCAGGGATACGAAGAGGTAGCAAACAGTTGCTCATCCGGAAAGTGCTCGTCTATGGGTACAGGATCACTAGGTACGTCGGACGAAAGCCGAGATAAATGGTCGGCAACGACGTTTTCTACTCCTTTCTTGTCTTTGATAGAGAGATTGAACTCTTGTAGGAGTAGGATCCACCTTATGAGGCGCGGCTTGGCGTCTTTCTTCACAAGTAGATACTTTAAAGCCGCGTGGTCGGTGAAAACAGTAATAGGAGAACCAATGAGATAGGAGCGGAACTTATCGAGGGCAAAGACTACCGCTAGCAACTCCTTCTCCGTGGTAGAGTAGTTGAGTTGAGGTCCGGTAAGAGTCCGACTAGCGTAGTAGATGACATGAGCTTGTTTATCTTTACGTTGGCCCAAAACAACCCCGATCGCGTAATCGCTTGCGTCATACATAAGTTCGAATGGTAAGGACCAATTCGGAACTTGCATGATGGGAGCGGACACGAGCATATTCTTCAACTTATCAAAGGAGCTTTGGCATGCATTTGTCCACTCAAACGGGTTGTCCTTCATGAGTAGGTTGCTTAAGGGCCTAGCGATGGCGCTAAAGTCCTTAATGAACCGTCGATAAAACCCCGCATGGCCCAAGAAAGAGCGCACGTCTTTCAGCGATTTCTGTGGGGGAAGATCAGCTATGACATCTATCTTAGACCTATCAACCTCTATTTCGTTAGATGAAACAATGTGGCCAAGAACTATTCCCTCGATGACCATGAAATGGCATTTTCCCAATTCAACACTAAGTTCTTTTCCACACATCGGGTGAGTACTTTTTCCAACTTGTCCAAACAATGATCAAAAGAGGTGCCAAAAACGCTGAAATCGTCCATGAACACTTCGAGTCCTCTCTCGACCATGTCGCTAAATAAGCTCAACATGCACCTTTGAAAAGTCGCGGGTGCATTACACAAGCCAAATGGCATACGTTTGTAGGCAAACGTACCAAAAGGGCAAGTGAAGGTCGTCTTCTCTTGGTCAAGTACATCCACCTCAATTTGGTTATATCCAGAATAACCATCAAGGAAGCAATAATAAGGGTGGCCCGCAACTCTCTCAAGCATTTGATCAATGAATGGCAAAGGGAAATGGTCTTTCCTAGTTCCCGCATTGAGTTTTCGGTAGTTAATGCAAACGTGCCAACCGATGGTGGTGCGTTGGGGAACAAGCTCACCCTTAGCATTCTCAATCACAGTCATACCCGACTTCTTCGGGAAAACTTGAATAGGGCTCACCCATTTTCTATTCGAGATTGGGTAGATAATCGCGGCATCCAATAATTTGATGATCTCGGTTCTCACAACTTCTTTCATGTTGGGGTTCAGTCTTCTTTGCATTTATCTAGAGGGCTTGACATCCTCTTCGAGATGAATCTTGTGAGTGAAAATCAAAGGACTTATCCCCTTGAAATCAGCGATGCACCAACCAAAAGCACTTTCGTGCTTCCTCAGAATTCTCAATAATTTACCCTCTTGCCCTTCATCTAGGCTAGAGGAGATAACAACAGGAAATGTCTCATCCTCTCCTAGGTATGCATATTTAATATGGGAGGGGATTTTCTTTAATTCGAGGGTTGGAAATTTTTCACTGGAGGGAGCCATGTGTGTATCCCTCGGAGGTAATTCCTCGAATCTAGAAACCCAATTAACCTCTCTCACATCCTCGTCCGACGTACTCTCATCGAGTAATTCTCTCAACTTTCCAACCTCCCTCTCGAAGTGGGTATACGTCCCCTCACACTCATAGCTCGTCGCTAAACAGGACTCTAAAGCGTCGCCACAGAAATTTTCCTCAAAGTACTCTTCTACTACCTCGTCTATGAGGCTCACCGCGTGAAGATCATCTTCCTCTCCTGCATTTTGGGCTATGTGGAAGATGTTAGTTTCCAAGGTCATGTTCCCGAAGGTGAGTTGCATTCGCCCATTCCTTGTGTTGATGATTGCATTAGCTGTAGCTAAGAAAGGGTGCCCAAGGATGATGGGAACATGATTGCTCGAGTTGAAAGAGGGCTCCGTGTCCCAAATGGCAAAATCTATCGGAAAGTAGAAAGTGTCAACTTGGACGATCACGTCCTTGACTATGCCTCGTGGGATCTTCACTGATCGATCCGCTAATTGGAGAGTGACCTTTGTGGGCTTGAGGTCGCCCAAATCAAGTTGCCTATAGATGGAGTAAGGGAGTATGTTTACACTTGCTCCCAAGTCAAGTAAGGATTTCTCAATTTTATTATCTCCAATGATGCAGGATATAGTGGGTGCACTGGGATCTTTGAATTTAGGAGGGAGATCATTTAGTAGAATGGAGCTCACGTTTTGGTCTAGAAAGACATTCTTTTTTACCTTCATTTTCCTTTTCACCGTCAACAAATCTTTGATAACTTTGCCATAAGCGGTAATTTGCTTGATGGCATCAAGGAAGGGTAAATTCAGCTTTACCTGCTTAAGTACTTCTAGCACTTCATCACGTGGATTCCCTTTTTGAGCGGGAATCAACCTTCGAGGAAATGGTGTTGCGGAGGGTGGTTTCACTACCACCTCAGGCTCACTAGTGTCTTCCTTATCACTTTCATTCAAGGGGACATCTTTGGCCTCTTTCGTGCCTGGCGAAATCTCCTTGTCTTTTGTTGTGTCGTGTGGAGGAGGTGATAAATCAACGAATCTTCCACTACGAAGAGTGGTCATTGCTTGACATTTCTCCTGATGTTCAGTGGATGTGGAGCTAACACTAGTTTGACCTTGGGGAGGTCGTTGGCCTTGGGCAAGGAACTTGCCCTTCTCTTGAACACTCAACGAGGATTGTATCTTTGACAGATTTGCATTTATGTCGCCGATCAAACGATCATATTTGGCATTGGTTGCAGTCTGGCTTGTAATGAATTGATTCATTGTATCCTCGAGAGTTCTCCGCTGTGGCGGGATATAATTTTCGTGAGGTGGTGGTGCTTGCACATGTCCTTGCATGTGTGGAGCTTGTTGAAATTGTTGGGGTGGAGGGGGGCAACATGCGAAGGAGGGTTCATTGCGGCATGTTGTTGCCCGTAGCTAAAATCGGGATGATTTTTCCATCAAGGGTTGTATAAATTCCCGTGCGGGGCACCGAAATTACCCTTAAAGCCTCCTATACCACTAACTTGCTCCTGCAACATTACTTTGTAGGCGGGTATCGTAGGACATTCCTCAGTTGAATGTCCCGCCTCACAAATCGCACACACCTTCACGACAGGGTTCGAAATGGGTCCAGCTAGTCCTTTTCCATATATCTCGCATAGATCTCGTAGTCCTTTCTCAATGGTGTCCAATCGACAGTCCGTCATAGAATTCTTATCTACGTGGAATAGGCCGGACGCCGACGGAGCGGTGGTGGATTGTCAATTTTTGTTTTGAGCGTTCGGATCGGAGGTATCCCAGGATTGGGTAGTCTCGGCGACATACCTCATGTGAAGATCGGCATCGTGGGCATCTAAATCGACAAATGGACCACTTCCCATAGTTTCAACAAGTTGTTTAGAGTTAAGATTCAACCCATTATAGATAAAGGAGATGATTTGCGATGGATCAAATCCATGATGAGGGCATGAGGCAACTAACTTGTTGAAACGTTCATAACATCGATGGAATGGCTCATTTTCATGTTGCCTAAACGCTTGAATTTGAGCCTTGATAGAGATTGTTCGATGTGGTGGGAAGAATTTCTTGAGAAATTTTGACTGGAGCTCATTCCAGGATGGAATCGAGCTTGGAGGTAAAGACCATAGCCAGGCTTTAGCTTTATCTTTGAGCGAGAAGGGGAAGAGTTTGAGGCGGATTACCTCTTGTATGCAGGTTTGATCGTTGAGAGTATCGCACACGTCCTTAAATTCCCTTATATGGAGGTATGGCTTTTCCGAATCCATACCGTGGTAATGTGGTAACATCTGGATCATTCCATTTTTGAAATGGAACTTCCCGGCATTATACGGGAGTATAATGCATCCCGGAGTGACAGTGCGCTCGAGATATAAGAATTCTCCCAACGGGCGGTACGGAGGCTCTTCCTCACCGGTAGGTGCATTACTATGTTGCGACATTTCTCTCTCACTTGACGACTCAGCGCTCTCACTAGGTGTGCTCGAAGTGTGTCCTACGAAGGAGAAGGGAGTGTGACTGGAGATTGAGTGTGACGGTGTGGGAGGGGGGATCCAGAACTGTGGGGAGTTTAGAGTGTGGGGACTGTCTGGGTTATACTTAACTATAGGATTTTCGTGAATATTCGTTGGAGTATTATGAGGTGTGGAAGGAGTTTTAGAATTTTGCATTAAGCTAAGGAGAGAGGATGATTGTGAATCTTTTTGTGCTTTTTTTTATTTTTTTATTTTTATTTGATTTTTTTTGAATTTTTGAATTTTTGGTCAAAGCTTTGGATTGGCTCGATCTAATCCTAAGTCTACCTAACTCCTCGGCAACGGCGCCAAAAACTTGACACGACTCAGAATGTGTCTCTAAAGTGCGTACTCTCTAGGCTCAAGTGCAAGCTTGTCGCTCAAGTAATAATCCGACAAGTCGGGTATCGATCCTCAGGGAAAAAGGACAACGGATTTGTGACAACGGGACAAGACGGAGGAATCCTAACTTAGACTCTAAGAAGAAAAGGAAAAATTGATTTGGTTTTTGGGATTGACTAAGCTAACTGCAATTATGAAATTATGATGAAAAATGCAACTAACTAAAGTAGCTAAATTATGAATAAAAAATTGAATCAAAACTTTTTAAACTTAAATGATGAGAAAACAGGACGGGAATGCAATCCCCCAACCCTAGTGTAGTGCAGTAACAACGTCAATCATAAATTTATCCGATTAATCAGACCTGGAATTTAGGACTCCCAAGCATTATGTATACGAGGTTCAAGCCCCCGTCATACCTAATCTGAGGATGAGTAAATCGGTATCGCGGTAATTGCACTCAAATTGTACTCTAAATCATC
The DNA here is from genome assembly GCA_949130495.1 of Sambucus nigra. Lineage (NCBI taxonomy): Eukaryota > Viridiplantae > Streptophyta > Magnoliopsida > Dipsacales > Adoxaceae > Sambucus > Sambucus nigra. The sequence continues at coordinate 521,313,124 of OX422212.1, forward strand.
ACGAGTAACCAAAGGTAAACGAGATATAAAGATCCACAATTATTATGTAATTACGCGATACGATCCAAATCAATCGTTAAATTCATCGGATGAACGTTATGCACATGCACTAACACATCAGGTTGGGTTCATGCATCCCAACCTTTAAACCCTAGCCGGACATGTTAAACTGACTAACGCATGAAATAGTAACGTTGCATGTGGAAGAATTCATGATGAAACTAGATTGAAGCATGTAAATACGTATTATGAACGCAGCAATAAGTTGAATCGAATACAGAAAATAAACATGCAAGAATAATGACAAGAATTCTGAACTTTGAATTAAAACTTGAAAAACAAACCCATAATGATTAAATCTTGAAGAAATTAATTCCCTTGATGTTCCTAGATGTTCTTATCTTTTTCTCCCTATCAAAAACTGACTAAAACTATCCCTAATGGCTGCCCCTAGGTTGTGGCCTACGTTCCCTACTATTTTTGAGAGTTTTAACCTAAAAGGAGTCTTGGGAACCAATCAGATTTGGGGAGCAAATTCGCGCATCAGGGACCCCGAACCGGTTCGCATGTACCCCGAACCGGTTCGCCCCCCAAACCGGTTCGGCCTGGGTTCGCGAATGTGTGCTGACCTGGAGTGCTACACTTAGATTTTTTTTTCTTGCTTTCTTTTCTTCCTTTCTTGGATTTTTCTTCAACTTCAACTGGGCATAACTCATCAACCGTAGATCGGATTTGGGTACTGTTTCTTCCAGTATTCTCGTTGTTCCGAGCTATTCAACTTTCCAGTTGACTTCTCCTTCCGGATCAGGCTGCAAAATTACTAAATTGCCCTTGAACTTGCCTTCTTAGCTTTTCTAGCATTGTCTTGCTTCCTCTTTTGCACCGTTTGCATAATTAACCTGTAAAACCAATAAGAGAAGCACGAAATACGAAATACTTGCCAACGAAGGTTAGTAGCATAATTGTGCATCAAATCTATATATGTTACATCACTCGGGTTCACAAATATACTAAAATTAAGGGACTAAATATACAATATTTATGCCCAATCAGCGATATAATTACTATCTGTATTTATCATCCAAGCAGAATTCCCCATAAGAGCTAACAATTCTTCTTGTATGTAGATTATCCCTTTAACATCCTCTTATCCATACCACCTTCTCCATCCGGTGTAAGGTTCGCTACAACATTAAATTTCTCCTCACAAGTTGACCCCTATTTGGCCCTCTTATGTGAGTTCAGAATAACATTCGCCTTTCAACCTGAACATCTGATGAAGGAACTTATGGTCAAACCATACGTGTACACCCTCTCGACATCACATTCCACTTTTAAGTGGGTTGCTTGTTTCTCACCATTGAATCTCCGCTCTTACGAGTCAAGGAAAAATTTCTCTAAATTTTCACTCTCAATTGGTCATATCCTGACATATATCCAAGCCTTTGGATACATTGCGTTCGTTTGGCTAGCACATGCCGTCTTCACCTTTCGAGTATTTCTACTGATTGTTCTCTTCAATGTTACACCTAACTTTTTCTCTCCCATTCCAACCTTGTTGGATGTGTCTAATTTGACCCCATTCCTACTATAGCTGTACCCGGAAGACTCAAGTCGCGCCTTAGCCTTCTATATCATCCAGGACTTTCATGCCATAATATCGGTGACTTCAACTATGGTCATCCTTCTTTAAATAAATTAATTAACCGCAATATATATTTGCCTCCCGCTGTTCACCCAACTGTCTTCGCCTGACGTACTACATTGTTCGGCACACGAATACACCCGATCGCAATACGATTTGCTATCATATACATCATAGTAGGAGAATGAAATTTTACTAAAGGAATCAACAATCCTAAACATAGGGCTCTATATTAAAGAAAGTTACGCTGGAAGCATAATAGGCCGCACAGATCCTAAAGGACACTAGAACCTGATGCTCTGATACCACCTGTGACACCCCGACTAATTAAATACCGGGTAGCTACTCCTTTATTAAATTAATACAAAATGCCAAGTTGGTTCAGTTAATAGCATCACTGTCGAAAACATTTTAATAATTACTAGCCACCTAGTATATGAAAAGTGAGATGTCAAATTTTAAATTAAATCTGATTAACATTCAATAATAAATATAAAGGTTGACATAACCAATCACAGTAAAGTCACAATAGAATAACCAACCAATATAATAATGAGTCTGGAGGAAATACTCCTCACAACAATCCCAATAATGAAATGAATAAACAAGTCTGCATCTTGAATCAATTACAAACCAAAGTCTGAATAACTTAAACATAAAATGTCTCAAAAGGAAATGGGCAACATGCCCTACAAATGATGAAAATTGAATAGAGTCAAGACAAAAGAAGCGTCTACTAGCAAGGTCCTGTAACTTCCAAAAACAGCTACAGCTCGTCACCTAAATGGAAATCCTATGCATGGTGTCCTTGTGGCTGGGCACCTAAAAGGTTTTTACAAAAATAGATTTGAAAGCAAACGGGTCAGAGCCCGAAAGTGGAGAGTATTTTAAAAACAGCAAGTGCTTTAATAACATTAAAACAAAGAATGCAAAATACATGTTAGGACGTGCTCTCACATGAAATACTCACCTCTCGTCTAATCGTGCACTCCTAACGTACAATACCCATCTAAGTGGTATTTATATATAATTAAAACGACATAAGTTCTAACCCATCTACTCGATTCACAATATGAATTCCCAATGTTATCACTTAAATAGATAGCTTTACTTAAACTCGGATTCTCAATTATTAGCATTACCACTTACTGGAGGTTATCCCCTTGTTTATCTTCTCAAGGAGTTATTATAAATTATTCTCATAATTTAACATGACAAGTCTGTTCATTTAACCGTATATCATTCACATCATAAATATACAATACAAGCACCCCGAGACTAAGCTGCGGTGCACACATACTCTGCTATCCATCCCGGTACATCACGTACATAAGGATCACGCATTTCGAATCTCTCAGGAATCGTTCTCAGCTAACAACAATCACAATCAATGGAGGCAAACACAGTCACATCACATGGGTCACGCACATACCTACGCTCCCACGATCAGCAAACTTATTAACTTCCCAATAAGTCCTTCTCTGACCTATGTCCTCGAGGTACCAATCTATATCCCCCCGTAGGCACACAAAGATTAGATGGTCCTAAATGAACGCAAACCTCCCTTGATAGCAAGTATGGTAGGTATGTCATACACATAAGTCATATACTAAGCATTCACACATCTTAGATATCTCATTATTAATAAAGGTATATTCTACATCCTTATACCATTATTCCAATTTTATACATTTTTAAATCTTTCGATAATATATAATGTAGACTGTCGACACATCTCACGTCATAGTTTCTTGTACTTAAAACCTATCTCAAAGGGATTGCTAAGTCTCCTATTATTCCCACATATAACATCATTATTCTTAAGATCCTTACTTCTGCCCCAAACCTCATTTCATCAAATTATTTGAATTTACTCTTTTAACCCTAATATTATCTCACTCATCGAATTTCATTAGATTTTAGAATAATTCCTCAAATTGAATTCTAATTAAGGTCCAAATTTTATAACCATAACTGCTGGTCTTCCTTAAGTCTAAGGATATTCATAAAGTCTCCAATAATAATTTTCTAAGGGTTAACATCATTAAAATTTAACTAGGGAAAAATTTTACTCATTCTGGGAAGGTCGATCGATCGACCTTGAACATCGATCGATCGATGGTGGTCGATCGATCGACTGATGGATGTCGATCGATCGATTGCACCAGATAAGTTACGGATTGCTTCGTTTTTCAGTCCTCCAATCGTCCCAAAAATCCATTACAATGCATGAAACTTCATTCTAACGTTATAATATCATCAAATAATCATCCTACAACATTGTTAACGTTCTAAAACTAATTAATCATCACCCAAAGGCCTTATTTAGATCAAAATATCATCAAGAACCCTAGTTTTCTATTTCTTTCAAAATCAACAATAATCCTCTTCTTAAATCCGTTTTTTGAATTTTCAAGGGCTATAGTATGAATTCATAATTCATCCAGTATATGTCTACATGCAAATCCTAACATGGTTTATAGTTTTAATACTCAAATTCATGGGTTTTTATCAATCTCCCAAAACAATGCAATTTTCATAAATGTCTAAGCATGGAAGAAACATTCGTTGCAAATAACGTAATTAAACCACTTGCCTCAGATTGTTCTCTGAATTTGATGTTGGATGTTTGATGTTGCTCTCTTTTCCTTTACAATTTCTCCCAAGGTTGAAGGTTGAAGATGATGGTTATGGTTTTTCTCTTTTGAGAACCTCTCCTAACTTCTCCTATAACTCCCGTAGCCCTCTAATTAGTTAAGTGCTGGTAATGGGTTAGTGGGTTCCCAAATACCCTATTTTTAATTCCCAAAATTCATTGGTCAAAATTCCCCAAATTCCAAAATTACCAAAATACCCTTTTAAGTTGCCGGTGTGGCCCAAAAATGCCCTCGGACCCAAACTAAACCCTCGGTTAGTGTTTTCTGACTATTTCGACCCTTTCGGACTCTTTGGCTCACTCGAAATGACCATACGGTTGATAAAAATAAAATTCACTTCTTAATTAAAATAATTATATTCCTGACGCGACTGTCACACGCGTCCCAACAAAATTTTCAAATTGTCGTATTTCTATCTCACGACAAATTCAATATTTTCAATATTCATATAACGTTATAATCAAATAAAAACTCACATCTCGTTAGTATTTTATCCGGATTAATTCTCAATTAATTCACATTTAATTTAATTAATCTCATAAATAAATATCCATAAAAGTACGGGGTATTACATGAGTGTACTTGGGTAACTTTCTACTTTGTGAGACTAGTAGATAAAATGAAAATGAGAAGTAAATGATCTTAGTGAATAAAAGATTTAACCATTCAAACGGTGAATACTGATTTTTAGTCTGTGAGATAAACTATCTAAATAGCGTATTGTATGGGCGATACGGGAATACTACTTGTGAGCATAGTTAGTATTAGTATGGTTTCTGACTAGTTAGACTAGGAGGTATAACTACGGGGAGATTAGATGTACGTTAGGCGTGCACAATAGATGAGAGGTGAGAAACTCATGTGAGAGTTCGATAACTAACATGCGTATAAGACTTGTTTTAAGAACCAGTTTTAAATACTTGCTAAATAATTTTTACACATCGTGCTCTGACCCGTTTCTTGTATCTCTTCTCTCTTTTGCTATATATATATATATATATTAGGTACTCAGCCACGGGAGTATCAGATTTAGAGATTTGGATTGCTTGACGTACTGCAGTTGCTGTGGAAGCTGTAGGTCCTTGTAGTAGACGCATCTATCCTTTTCATACAGTTTCATCTAGACTTCTTTTTTAGGGCATATGTCTCCCACTTCTAGTTCTTTCATCAGAGTTATTGTATTCAGTTTAGTTAATGGTTTGGAGTTTTGAACTGAGAGTTTTACTCAGTCTTATTTATTGCAGTACTTGATTCACGTTCAGTATTTATTTACATTCCTATGTGTGGTGTATGGTTTATATTTTAAGATGGAAAGAAATGGATTTACTTGGTTTTATTAAAATTGGAAATGTTTTGACACCTAGCTTAATTTTATATTAGGAAATTAATATGTTAAAAAGTTTTTTGACAGTGATGCTGAGAATGAACCAACTGAATATCCTGTTTTAAATTGGTAGTGGAATGATCATCCTATATTTAATTGGGCGGGGTGTCACAATCATTCCATTTTTCATGTAACTATTTGATAGTGTTTTGAGACAATAGGTTAATTCATCCATGTGCTTTATAATGTTTGGAGTCATTAAGATGTAATTAAGTGTTACTTCCTACATGTTTGACTCATAATTTCCTTTATTGCACACATGCACGGATTTGTTTGATTATTGTTCTTGTCTTATCACATGTTGGTTGAGAGTTTTCACTTCAATCCTGTCCTTAAAATGAACCAAGCGTGATAAACTTGATAAAAAAGTTGTGCATGTAAGAGCCGTTTGTGAGGTTTGTGTGCTTTGTTTGAAAACGGGAAAGGGCTGCGAAAGGTTCATTTTGCCTTTGCGAATATTAAGCCACCGTTTAAATTGGACCTAAAAAATTGAGGAATTTTATTATCTGGGGTCCAAAAAGGTTTAAAAAAAGCCCGATTTTTTTTAAAGGCATTAAAAAGAAATTCATGCCAATTATGGGCCATTTAGATTTTTGCGCCAATTATCCAATGTTTGAGAATTTAGATTACCTCTAAAAGAAAATATATATGAGGGAGTTGGTTGGAGATTATATAACGGGTTTGCATGCCCTTGAAAATCTTGAAAAAGCGTAAATAGTTTTGGACGTTATTGGTGTGGAAATCACTTTGACTTTGATTTGTTGATTTGTATAAGACGATGTCATCTAAATTCAACAATTTTTCCACCTAAGGATACTTTTGATGTTCATTTGTTAGGGGTACACATATGCATCGTGCACATATGATTGATTGAGTTGATTTACCTATCGAATGTGTTCACACCCATTCATTACGTTTCCTTGACTTGGTTGTTTTTGTTTAATTCCGTGGTGTGATTTTTGTATCATATTTTTCAAATTGGTATCTTATTTTTGTATGAAAAATTTTGTAAAATCAAAAATAGTTTGTGAAGATTTTTTGTGTATCTCTTTGCAAGAGCGCGTTTTCCATTTGATTGATGCTTTGTTTTGAATACCGTGACACCCCGACTTTGCTTGTTTGATTTATTCTTCTCAATTGTATATTAGGGGTCATACTAAAAAAGGGGGAGAAAGAATTATCATATTATGGGGGAGTTTTGAAGTTTTGAGTTTTGCTCATAAATTAGTATCTATGTTTATCTCACTTCAAACTCGATACGTCACTTGGTATTTTTCTTTATCTCATGTGTGTAGGTACTGCATTGATGATCATATGTTACACACCTTAATGAGAAAAGATTTGAGATTTTGAAGATCCGAAGAACAAATGATGAAGACTTATTCATTTGCTTCTTTCCAGTTTTGGGTTCATGGGAGGGTAGATTTGTATAGGTAATTTGTAATTTGATAATTCAGATATTTTTATATATGTACCGACATAGAATATGGGGAGATTTGTAAGGACATTTTTCTCATGTCCAACATGTTACATTTATGTATGTCGTACGCCGCTACATTTGGCACGTCACCTCACGATCGCACATGACGGCCTCTATCCAAATTCCGAGAATCAAGCATTCAATATCTCCATCTAGTGTACCACATCTGCCTCAACATCTTCACGTTCCATGATTTTAGGGATTTTATGCAAGTGGTACGCAAGAGAAGTCAAAATAGTGAAAGAAGCCAAGATATGAAAGGTCAAGGGAATTTTCATAATTTTATAGCCATAGTCCGGAGATCTATCAACTGGAAATTTGTAGAGCTCGACGCCAGGAAGATACTGGAAGGAATGGCACCCCAATTCGAGCTACGGTGAAGAAATTATGACCTTTACAAGATGGAGAAAATTCCTTAGAAGAATGCTGATTTTTTTCAACCCCAAACCAGTGAAGTACCGCAAACCCATGGTGAACCGGTTCGGGGGGGGGGGGGGGGGGAATCGGTTCGGGGTACCTGTACGCTGCCAGAGTTCTGAAATTTTAAAACTCTCTTTGGTTTCCTTATAAAAGCCAGCTTCGAGGGATTTATTTTTCAAGACTTGCAAAGACATTTTTTAGAGTTCTATCCCCTCAAGTCTTCATATTTTTGAGTCCTAATACTCTTGTCTTGATTCACACATCATTGTCATATTTTTGTGAATCCTTTTGGAACCCAAGAATACTATTTTTCTTTTGTTCATCTTTGTGGAGGGATCTCTGCAACCGAGGGCTGCGTGTCATTGTTGAGGGAGTCTTTACAAAGTTTTATGGTTGCGTGCCATTGAGAGGTGTTGCGGTTCTTCCTTTGTTGATTGGATTGCGGTCCATGTGGGTCGCTGCGTGTGGATTCATTGCCGACGATACAGACCAACACCTGCGGGTATTCGTGTGTCACTGTATTTCATTGTAATCCGTGTAAGTTGCGATTTACTTATTATAATGAAATAAAAGGTTTTACCCTGCGGGGATTTTTCCTTAAACTTGTGTCGCATGATTTATCTATTTATGGTTTGACACACGCACACACGTAATTACATGTTTAGGGGCTGATTTAACTTTGTTTAAATATGGACTCTAATTAAATAAGATTTAATTGGATATTTGCAAATTTAATCAATTATCACATACCGAACCTATTTGGTTTTTCAAACTGAAGCAACTCATCCTGCATAACAGATATCCAGTGTTCATACTTTAATGATTCTTTATAGTTCTTTGGCTCAACTTTAGATGTGTAGCAAACATGGTTAACAACATTCTCTAGCTGAGCACGAGTCTTGACCCCTAGGGTGGGATCTCCTAGGATAGAAGTAGGATCATGACTTGAAAAAGTGGAGCTTTTCTACATTAATGCTCTGATACCACTTGTTGGTGCGCGTGGCCTCAACTTTTGAAATTCTTTACTACAAATAGTAATTTCCTTGTTAAATAGATATGCGGAAGCGTGAGATGGTTAAATTTAAACAAATTAACAAATTTTAATTTCTTTTCAAATTAAAATTAAAACAACCGAAAGTGAACTTATATTAATTAACAAAATAAATTTTTCACTTAAAACAATTTAACCCAAGTCCTAGAAATTTCCCTAAGTCATGTTTTCAATATCACCAAATTAGGCCAAACCAATTTTATCAAATTAAATGACGACTTGAATTAAATTAACATATACCCAAATTAATTAAGCACCAAATTAATTAAGTAGTGACTTAAACCGAATTTTATCTTTTTACCTAAGCATTCATCTAATGTGAGATTTGGAAAAGATAAAATAAATAATAAATCACTACGCCGCGATGTACGAGGAAAAACCCACAACGGGAAAAAACTCGGACGGCCCTGGCCTCAAATCCACTAAGTACGGAATTTACAATTATAAGCAAGATGACTTACAACACTCGACTCGACTTCTTCAAGACCCAATGCGTCTTCTTGTAACTACCTCTGCTTAGCGAATAACCACGGAGCTCCACCGCGATCTCAGAATCCACCGATCGGACTTTTTCTGGTCACCGTCACCCGAACAAGGAGCCTTTCTCCAAGTGGGTATGTAGAAGCAAACAACCATCTTCTTTGAGGGATGTAGAAGGAAACCCAAACGAAATCATCAAACGGTAGAGTAAAACCCTATGCCCAACACTCCAAGCAAGATGTATGTGACACCCCACCCAATTAAATATAGGGTGATCAGTCCTCTACCAATTTAAAATAGGATATTCAGTTGGTTCATTCTCAGTATCACTGTCGAAAAACTTTTTAACATATTAATCACCTAATATAAAATAAAGCTAGGTGTCGAAAAATTTCCAATTTTAATAAAACCAAGTAAATCCATTTCTATCCATCTTAAAATATAAACCATTCACCACACAGAGAAATGTAAATAAATAGTGAACATAAATCAAGCACTGAAATAAATAAGACTGGATAAAACCTCCCCGTTCAAAACTCCAAACCATACAATAAACTGAATACAATATCTCTGATGAAAGAACTATAAGTGGGCGACATATGCCCTAAATAAGAAGTCTAGATAAAACTGAATGGAAAGGACAAATGCGTCTACTGTAAGGACCTACAGCTTCCACAGTTGCTGCAGCACGTCAAGCAATCTAAATCTCTAAATCTGATACTCCTGTGGCTGAGCACCTGATATAATACATATATATAGCAAAAGAGAGAAGAGATACAAGAAACGGGTCAGAGGCCGATGTGTAAAAAAATGATTTAGCAAGTATTTAAAATTGGTTCTTAAAACAAGTCTTATACTCATGTTAGTTATCGAACTCTCACATGAGTTTCTCACCTCTCGTCTATTATGCACGCCTAACGTACAACTAATCTCCCCTAGTTATACCTTCTAGTCTAACTAGTCAGAAACCATACTAATACTAACTATGCTCACAAGTAGTATTCCCGTATCGGCCATACAATATTCTATTCAGATAGTTTATCTCACCGACTAAAAATCATTATTCACCGTTTGAATGGTTAAATCTTTTATTCACTAAGATCATTGTACTTCTCATTTTCATTTTATCTACTAGTCTCACAAAGTAGAAAGTTACCCAAGTACACTCATACATATATATAGTCTCATCATCCCTTTATATATACACTAATCCTGCACCCTTAGTTTAAAACCGCTTGGTGTAATGTAATAATTATTATTATTACCAAGTCTACTAATTTCACATAGTAGCAATATTCACAAGCCCATATATATACTAATTCTGCACCCCCGGCTAAGACCCATTAGTGCAAATATCCAGAAAATCATGCATCAATGGGTTAGCACCCATTAATGCACCTATCAATAATAAAACAACACCCCCGTGTTAACACCCATTACTGCACCTAACAATAGAATATTGCATCCCCGAGTTAGCACCCATTAATGCAAATATCAATATTAATCCATCACTCCCGAGTTATCACCCATTAGTATCACTCATTAGTGCTCTTACCTATAAGGTTCTTGCACCCCCGGGTTATCACCCATTAGTGCTCTTAACAATAATATCACATAATAGGCATACACACATCCTATTATAATTTATAGGTATTTCTCCAACCTACATATATACTCCCCATACGTATTTTAACCTCATTACTACGTATAGTATAAATAATTAGATTATTATCTCTCTCGTAATCTCCAAGGTACATTCTCTTTATATCGAAATAATTAAAGTATTAATTTCCCACATACTTTTCCCAAAATTCCTTTTTCTTTGAATTTACTATTTGGTAGTTTCTCTCACTCCAATAAACGAATAAACTCCAAACTAGGCACTAAGCAAATTCCCAGAAATTCACCCTGTGGTTTGAACCAGAATGACATGTGGTTTGAACCAGAATGACAGGTCGTTCGAACCACAAGACATGTCGTTCAAACCAGAATGCATGTCGTTCGAACCATAATGCATGTCGTTTGAACCACTTTGACATGTCGTTTGAACCAAAATGATATGTCGTTTGAACCACTTCGTTCGAGATCCCCATCTCGTTTGAACCACTTCGCGCGAGATTGCACTGTTCATCTTCCTCACCAAACTTCAGCGTTTTTCACCATTTTTAAACATAAAAACCTCTAAGATTTGATTCCCAACAACTCATCGTCAATACCCATCAACACCTAACAGGTTATAAATCATTCCTAACCTCCTAGGATCTTTAATTCGTCATAAATCATCATAAATATGTAAAATCCCCAAATTAATTCATAAGAACCATAGTTTCCAAATTTTTCAATTACAAAACCTAATCCACCCAGATTCGTTCATCAATATATAATCAAATTCCATGATTAATCCTCTACATACATGATGGAATTTCAGCCACTAATTAAACCAATCCTTAATCATAATTTAAATCTCCAATTTTCACCCAATTAACATATAAATCATGATTAAATCCACCTATACTAACATGAGCATGATTATTGCTAAAATAAAGCAAGTAATACACAATTGCCTCGAATATGACGGTCAGATCCGTTTGTGATGTTGGTATATACGCGTTCCTCTCTTTGCGATCTACACGTTGGTGGTCACGGTTATGCAAGGTGGTGATAATCGAGCCTTCTCTCTTGGAAATTGGTTCTCCCTCACACCCTCCATGTCCGTTCTTGTTTTGTGTAACCTGTTAACCCTAATTGACTTTCTTAGGCTGATTTAATTACTCTTAATTTTCTTCCATTAATTTAGCCCAAAACACAATTTACCATAATGCCCTCTCGGGGTGTCGGTTTGTCCTAAAATCGCCCCGGGACCCAAACTAAACACCCGGGTATACTATTTTGACTATCTTGACCCTTCCGGACTCAACGGATCACTCGAAATGACCATATGAGTTACTAAAACTAAGTTCTCTTTTTATTCCATTCAATTAGTCCCGACACGACTCACACGCGTGACAGACTTAAATTACCAAACTGCCGTATTTCTCACTTCCGAGAATTTATCAAATATAATAATTCCATATTACATATAACACAGGAATATTCAATAGTTCATAGCAATATTAACCCTTGGCACGCTAGTTAATAATTATTTTAATCCGGATTAATAACAAATTAATTTCTCACATTTTAATTTAATTAATCCAACAATAATAATTAATCGCATACTTATTCCCATAATAATAATTAATCACATAATTATTTAAATCGTCAGAAATACGGGTTATTACATTCTTCCCCCCTTACAATGGAATTTCGTCCCGAAATTCGAAAAAAGTATACCAGGTACAGACAACGTTGTAAAAATATTGCGCATCGCGTCCTTGCGCTCACAAGTAAGCTAATTCGTACCACCCATATAGTACACGATCGAATACCCATAATAATGAAAACTTGACATGTGTTTGCCTTAAACTCCAGGTTACCCTGTCATATAGGCTCTTGCCCAAGCCTTTTTGCTTAAGTTTCACTACTTCAACTTTATTTTAGATATTAACTATCTAGTCTTCTACTATTAGCACCTTAGTAGATTTATCCTCTTTTCATATACATACGACTTCGTCTCGTGTCGTTCATACAAGTAAATTCGCTGTGCAATATATATTTCACACACAATATATATGATAATATCGATTATTCTCCGACATTTGTAATCATAACTGGTCCCTCACCTTTAACTATTAAGTAGGACAATAACAAAGTTTGGCGTGCCATACTTCTACTGGAACTCTGCCCGAACGTGAATTTATAGGAATTATTTGGACATAAACTCCACTAGTGGAAGTTACTACTCTCGTCCTCCCCTAAGATCTCTGGGTTCACATAAAATTTTCTCTCCCGTATTCGATTAGACCGCTTGTCCTTCCCATCCCTCTATGGTAATAGGTCGTACTCAATCGCATTTTAGTACCTATAATCTCACCATCTCAGCTACATGAGAAGATCCTTGGGAATAACCTTCCATTCTCTAGTGTAAGAAGCCCCTACTGGTTTCGAATTGTTCACCATTTTTCAATCCGTCAGGTGACCCACTTCAAGACCATCCTTGCAATGTTAACCTATATCGTAAGCCATCACCACTGTTGTTTGTATTCTGATACATTTTATCTTTCTTGAATAAGTTCAATTCATCTTGAAACGTAAGTTTCTGACAAATCTCACGGAGTAATCTTAGGATTACCCGATTACATGTTATCGAATTCTCAAGATAATCATAATCCACCATTTGATTCAATCCCCTAGGGCGCCCATACACCCTATGCCTCACGCATCATTATACAAAAGACATAAAATTTTCTTACCTCAATTCTTGCACACTCGGTATGCTGATGTGTTAGGGTTGCACTTAACCACCCCACTAGTCATGACTTAAACTATCCTTCAATGTCATCATTCATCTATTCTGAAAAAATACTAAGTCCAGGCTACTCTATTGGCCTTAAGTTATAAAAGAATTATCAACTCTCCAATATATTCTCCTATAGGTACAATAACCAACATACATAACTTATGTACTATCGACCAAACTTCCCTCCAACTCCAAACGTTCGCTAGTTTCATGCGTGGGATGTCTCGCAAAGCGAAATCCAAATAAGGAACCCCCCGATACACTACTATCTAACCTAGCCAGTTGTTGAGGTTCGTAAGGCCTTCAGTACCTACTATGTACTTTCCCACAATCTACGTATTGTGATATAAAATTTTACTCGTCCACTCTCATGTCCTTAAAAATGTAACATGAAGCATGGCGCCCTCACTATCCCAAGTACTTGGCTCTATAGATATATAACGAGCTATATTTCGCCGCTTGATAAGAACACGATGTATTCTAAGTCTTAACAGACAAATAAATTCCTATGCTCAAAAATCACATATAATTAGACACTATACTCACTGAGGTCTATAATACCATGAAAGTTTCATATATACTCATATCTGGGCCCAACCCTATTTCAGGTGGCGTCGCATAAAACTAAGATCACTCCTTCCAGAGTATCCGGCACGACAGTCATATTAATATATTTATACTATCGTTTAACCATACGTTAATTAATCACTACACATTACCATGATAAACTCTACTAAAGCAGACTCAGTGCAGTAGTAAATTATAATAACAAAACATATTCTTAGGGTCTACCCGGTCCCCTCACGGGCAATTATCAAAATTCCCTTCTAACAACGAGAAATACGTTTGTAACAAGACTGTTAAAACTAACGTTCCCACTAAACTCGACCTGCACGCAAAGTTTAGGGTTTCCAATTTATATAAAAGTTGTGGCACACCTATGTCACTAGAATCTATCCTTTACTCACAAGGAAGAAGCAAAACCTCACCAGTCTCACCAAATCACAGGGTCTCAGCACATGGCAGTCGTCACGACCCATGAACATCTGCAATCGTCATACATCCTAAGATTTCATCCTATAGTTTTCCTCTCTCATCACGGATAATTTATTCCATCATGTGGATTTCGCGCCCATTATTGAAACGTTGGACCAAACTCTCTAGGCCTCAATTATAGTTTTATTGAACTCCCATTTACATCTCGGGCCCCGTAGACCCTGTCATACTATATGCTACTATTAACGAGGAATCTACTAGTCCAGCCTGAACCCATCACTCTCGGGTTATAAATTTCTTCGGCCTAATTCTCTTGACCCCAAATTCTTTCGCTAGAAGTCTCGCTCCTCCAGTCGTTATACCTAACTGGCACGGTTTACCATTTCTAATCTCTTCGGTTTCACTTCTCAATTGTGGACACATTCAACACTTGTAGTCTTACTTCCTTCACATAAGGAATACTTCATGAACCATTTCCCCATCATTGGTCCCACTGACCATTTTGGGAATGTCCTTCTCTCGGACCGATAGTCTCAACTCACTATTATTCTTCCACTGTCCCTTTGGCTACGCAAGCTATTCGGAACTATGGTTGGCCTCTACAGCCTGATTGACTTCATCATCCTTTTGAAGTTAATCACTTAAAATCATCTAATCGAGTTCCTTATTGGGTATACTCTCGTGTGGGGTTTCACTAACACCGTTAAACTCAGTTTCCTCTCTTTAGCAGGTTCATTAACCCTCTTTACTCCCTTTTCTTGGAAGTACTGCAATCACTAGCAACCGTATACTTTGATGACATCAACATTAGTCATCCTAGATGGATTTCTCATCCATACTGGTATTCTATTCACGGGTCCTTTATCAACTATAAACCCTTTGAATAATTTATACCCCTCTGCTAGGTACGAAGTTCATTATGCAATTCAGCCTCTCTCTCATGATCGGTTTCTATCTTACCCATCGTTTTTAAACATTAAAATTTCACTCGCATTTTGTTACCACATCGAATGGAAGACCTCACTGGAAAATCGTACCTAAATTTTGTCCTTAAATTTCAAACATACTTCTTCATATGTGGTGATTGCCTCTAATCACTACATGATGCTCCTAAGAGCTGTAGCTTTTAACTACAAATTAAATTTTGAGTGTCGTCATGCCCCACTCTACACAATTGCCTTCGACTTTTCTACCTCCGCTGGTCTGTTACACTTTCTCATTTTCTTTTTTGCATCTTCACCGATGGGTTTTAAAAATATACCCTCTGATTTCCCCTTTATCGACTATGCTAGGTGGCCCTAAATTCACTCCACCGTTATCTTTGACTGTGTCCTGGGAACCCACCGTTCCCGAGTGACGATTTTTACTATCTCTAGTTTAAGTAATTCTCTTGGTGATTTTTGTCCCAATCACTCTTACCCGATTACTCTATGTCTTCTGTTGAGCCTCTTCTCCCGCGACTCTTCTTACGACCCATGCTGGTCATTCTAAAATGTTCGGGGTTCGAATCACACCGAATTTCGTATAATAAGTCACATCCATTATAATTCGTAGCAGGAGAACGTAAGTCGCATTCTTAAGGGAACACAACAATCCTATCATAAGGCTCTACATCAAAGAACGATATGCTGAAACATAATAAGCCGTACAGATCCTAAGGACACTAGAACCTGATGCTCTGATACCACCTATGACACCCCGCCCAATTAAATATAGGGTGATCAGTCCTCTACCAATTTAAAACAGGATATTCAGTTGGTTCATTCTCAGCATCACTGTCGAAAAACTATTTAACATATTAATCACCTAATATAAAATTAAGCTAGGTGTCAAAACATTTCCAATTTTAATAACACCAAGTAAATCCATTTCTTTCCATCTTAAAATATAAACCATTCACCACACATAGGAATGTAAATAAATACTGAACATAAATCAAGTACTGAAATAAATAAGACTAGATAAAACCTCTAAGTTCAAAACTCCAAACCATACAATAAACTGAATACAATATCTCTGATGAAAGAACTAGAAGTGGGTGACATATTCCCTAAACAAGAAGTCTAGATAAAAATGAATGGAAAGGACAGATGCGTCTACTGTAAGGACCTACAGCTTCCACAGCAGCTGCAGCACGTCTAGAAATCCAAATCGCTAAATCTGATACTCCTGTGGCTGAGAACTTGATATAATACATATATATAGAAAAATAGAGAAGATATACAAGAAACGGGTCAGAGCCCGGTGTGTAAAAAAAATGATTTAGCAAGTATTTAAAACTGGTTCTTAAAACAAGTCTTATACGCATGTTAGTTATTGAACTCTCACATGAGTTTCTCACCTCTCGTCTATTGTCCAAGCCTAACGTACATCTAATCTCCCCTAGTTATACCTCCCAGTCTAACTAGTCAGAAACCATACTAATACTAACTATGCTCACTAGTAGTATTCCCATATCGCGCATACAATACGCTATTCAGGCAGTTTATCTCACATATTAAGTTTCATTATACATCATTTGAATGGTTAATCTTTTATTCACTAAGATTATCTTACTTCTCATTTTCATTTTATCTACTAGTCTCACAAAGTAGAAAGTTACCCAAGTATACCCATACATATATATAGTCTCATCATCCCTATATATATACACTAATCCTGCACACTTAGGATAAGACCGCTTGGTGCAATGCAATAATTATTATTATTACCAATTCTACTAATTTCACACAGTAGCAATATTCACAAGTCCACATATATTTATATAGTCACATCATCCCCATATATATATATATATATATATATATATACTAATCCTGCACCCCCGGCTAAGACCCATTAGTGCACATATACAGAAAATCATACATCCCCGGGTTAGCACCCATTAATGCACCTATCAATAATAATTCAGCACCCCCGGGTTATCACCCATTAGTGAGCCTAAAAATAGAATATTGCATCCCCGGGTTAGAACCCATTAATGCACTTATCAATAATAATCCATCACCCCCGGGTTATCACCCATTAGTGCGCCAAACAATAATCATCTTTGTACCCCTGGGTTATCACCCATTAGTACACTTAATAATAATATAAGGTTCATTCTGCACCCCCGAGTTATCACTCATTAGTGCTCTTAACAATAATATCACATAATAGGCATACACACATCCTATTATAATTTATAGGTATTTCTCCAACCTACATATATACTCCCCATACGTATTTTAACCTCATTACTATATATAGTATAAATAATTAGATTACTATCTCTCTCGTAATCTCCAAGGTACATTCTCTCTATATCGAAATAATTAAAGTATTAATTTCCCACATAGTTTTCCCAAAATTCCTTTTTCTTTGAATTTACTATTTGGTAGTTTCACTCACTCCAATAAACCAATAAACTCCAAACTGGGCTCTAAGAAAATTCCCAGAAATTCACCCTGTGGTTTGAACCAGAATGACATGTGGTTTGAACCAGAATGACATGTCGTTCGAACCAGAAGACATGTCGTTCAAACCAGAATGCATGTCGTTCGAACCAGAATGAGATGTCGTTTGAACCATTTTGACATGTCGTTTGAACCAGAATGATGTGTCGTTTGAACCACTTCGCGCGAGATCCCCATCTCGTTTGAACCACTTCGCGCGACTTCGCGCGAGATTGCACTGTTCGTCTTCTTCACCAAACTTCAGCGTTTTTCACCATTTTTAAACCTAAAAACCTCTAAGATTCGATTGCAAAAAACTCATCATCAATACCCATCAACACCTAATAGGTTATAAATCATTCCTAACCTCCTAGGATAATTAATTCGTCATAGATCATCATAAATATGTAAAATCCCCAAATTAATTCATATGAACCCTAGTCTCCAAATTTTTCAATTACAGAACCTAATCCACCCAGATTCGTTCATCAATATATAATCAAATTCTGTGATTAATCCTCTACATACATGAAGGAATTTCAGCCACTAATTAAACCAATTCTTAATCATAATTTAAATCTCCAATTTTTACCCAATTAACATATAAATCATGATTAAACCCGCCTATACTAACATGAGCATGATTATTGCTAAAAGAAAGCAAGTAATAGACACTTGCCTCGAATATGACAGTCTGATCCGTTGGTGATGTTGGTATATACGCGTTCCTCTCTTCGCGATCTACGCATTGGTGGTCACGGTTATGTAAGGTGGTGCTAATCGAGCCTTCTCTCTTAGAAATTGGTTCTCCCTCACACCCTCCATGTCCGTTCTTGTTTTGTTTAACCTGTTATCCCTAATGGACTTTTCTAGGCTGATATAATTGCTCTTAATTTTCGTCCATTAATTTAGCCCAAAAATACAATTTACCATAATACCCTCTCGGGGTGTCGGTTAGGCCTAAAATCACCCCGGGACCCAAACTAAACACCCGGGTATACTATTTTGACTATCTCGACCCTTCCGGACTCAACAGCGCACTCGAAATGACCATATGAGTTACTAAAAATAAATTCTCTTTTTATTCCATTCAATTAGTCGCGACAAGACTCACACGCGTGACAAACATAAATTACCAAACTGCCGTATTTCTCACTTCCGACAATTTATCAAATATCATAATTCCATATTACATATCACACAGTAATATTCAATAGTTCACAGCAATAAGTATTAACCCTTGGCACGCTAGTTAATAATTATTTTAATCCGGATTAATAACAAATTAATTTCTCACATTTTAATTTAATTAATCCAACAACAATAGTTAATCGCATACTTATTCCCATTATAATAATTAATCACATAATTATTTAAATCGTCACAAATAAGGGGTATTACAATGTATATATATTGAAACTTGGAATAAACAATATGGGTCTGTAAACCTTGATTTTGTTCTAAGGATTAAAACATTTTAACAAAAATTCAGGGGGACTTTTTCTTTGGAAGAATTAACTCTCAAAACACTCTAAGTGAAGAAAAGGTTATGAAAAAGTCTTAACTAAAATGTTGTTCCCGCACTAGTTAAATCTGTCAAAAAGTTAGTGGGAAAAAGTAGTGGGAAAATTGTCAAAAACTTCCCAAAAAACTGTTCCCATTAAATCTCGTTCGAACGAAGTCTCATTCGAACGATACTTCTAACGAAGTTCTAGTGGCAGGTCGTTGCAAACCTTGTTCAAACGACATTCTCATTCGAACGACAAACTCATTCGAACGACATTATCAAACGAAAAAACAGAAAGCTGCAAATTCTATTTTTAGCCCAGAAACTTTTTTTAAAGTGTTAATGAAACTTTCTGAATTACAACAACAATTTACAATAAAAATTCACCCAATGAAAAACGTTCCAAGATTCTATATATATATATATTCAAAATGAATTCATACCTTAGGATCAATGGAACCAATGTTGTTGACGTAGAAACGAGGCACATTAAACTCGGCATTTGATGAAGCTTTAATATCTTGGCCGCTACATCTTCAACAAACACGTCATAGGCTTGAATGGATAAACTTGAACTCTATCCTATGACTCAAATATTTTTTTTCCGGAATTGAACCAAAACAACAAAGGACACAATTGTAAATTTGTGTCCTTACAAATCTCCCCCTTTGGCTATTCCCGGACAAAAACTAAACAAAAATCCTAAAGGGTCGTCAAGATCTACTAAACTGACAAAAATGTCCCACACAAAATAAAAATACATGGCTTGACTCAAACAACCCAAGGATCAATATCTTTGCCCGATGATGAACGTTGCCATTTAGAAGAATTCCTGCACACTAAAGCAAACTATCAAACTCATAGGGAATATCAAAATATTAAATGCAATTAACTGAGTAATCCCCCTAAAGTAATTGAAGTACTCCCCCTAAAGTAATTCTACCCTTTATCAACTATGACCTACTTAGAAAGACGTCTCCCCCTAAGATAAATCTCCCAAACTAGGATACGATTATAATAGATTTATATACCATTTCTCCCCCTATCATTCTCCCCCTTTTTGTTCAGGAATAGACAAAGGCTAAATAATCAAAACATAACTTATCTCATGCAATTAAAGCATATACACCCCTTAAACTAAACAAGGGATAAATATAATGGGATAACAAGCTAAACATGCAATAGTGCGTAAAGTGATGAGAACATTAAATTACATGGGCAACAAAATTGTAACTAATCCAACAAATAATAACGGATACCAACTAAGATGCAAAAACAATGATACCAATAAGATACATAAAGTATTGAGCATGTGATATAAGCAAAGAATGCAACAAGATAGATACCAATTATGAATTAAAGCATAGATGGACTAGAAAGCAAGGCAAAGACCCAAAAAAAATCATATATATACATACTCTAAATATACCAAGATGCACATGCACTTGCACATACATATATATATATATATATATATATATATATATATATATATATATATATATAGAGAGAGAGAGAGAGAGAGAGAGAGAGAGAGAGAGATAAAAACACAAATGACACAAAATAAGATAAACTTTTCACAGTCGTATGGCAAAAATGTGTCATATGGAAACAGAAGTGTTGGGGTGTGAACTAGTAACAATTAAATTTAGACCCAATCACTTAAAACATGTTCACGGAGTTCCCAATTGATTGTAAACTTCATCACATTTGAATATAACCTCATGTGACAATATAAATTGAACTCAATGAACAAACATACATAATGCATATAAGCCTAGACTTTTGATGATTCTATAAACCAATTGAGTCATGACATTGAAAGTACAACTAGGATAATTGGACATTGTGCAAACCGTTGATATACCATCCAATCTCCCTTAATAAGCATATATTATTTTTGAATGATAATATCAATTAAACATAAGCCTTGGAAAATATTTTCTTTTAATGCCATTATTTTGTTTTTAGGCCTTTGGACCACATATTTCTTTTAGGTCCAAGCAAACGGTGGCTTACTATTCGCAAAGGATAGTAAATCCTTTCGGAGCCCTTCCCCGTGCACATTTATATATAACATTTTTATATCTCACACAAATCTCACGTGCAATGGATTTTGACATGCACTAGTCCTCCTAGGTCACAAATATGTAGATGACAAGATTGGTAGGAGAACACCTCACAAAGCTCAAATATACATATGAAGTTAAAATTTCAAATGAGCTCATGCATGTGTGAATAGAGGCATATAAAAATAGAATCCATTTAATCAACACAAAATCCAACTACTTTATGTAAGCATGGTAAAGAACATAATAAGGATTGAGAATTTAAACCAAAAGTTCTAGCCACATGAGAGAGAAAAAGATGGGATTCAAACACAAGTATATGCCACATAAAGTGTGTCAAACTAGGATACACACAAAAATAAACATCTTTTTGAGTTTTTGAAATTTTTAACTAAAAATAAAAATATATACTCAAAAGATAAACAAAAATCATTTGAATTTTTTATTAAGCTTAAATTACCAAGAGATAAAAACCCAAATGATAAACAACAATCTTTTGTATTTTTCATTTAATGCAAACAAAAATGAAGAAATGAAATACAAAAGATAAACAAGTCATGATTTCTAGCATGAGATATGAATTAAAGCAATGACTAGAAAATGACTAAACATGCATACACCTATCAATGATATATAATATGAAGCCCAAAAAGCTAGAGTATGCAAACACAACTAACACATTCAACCTCTAGATTTTGCAAGGGAGGTTTCATGTGAAAGCAAATGATAATCAACAAATCTAATATCTAGCGCGTCTAAAAATTATTTTCTAACCTAGATAGATGTATATTTAAAAGGATGGGATTTAGAAACTAATGAAATGCTAGACATAGACTTCCTAGGACTTCGTTTAAGATCAAAACAAAATGACCTAAGGTGACCTTTCTACCACAATGCAAGCATGTGAAAACATGAGGAATTATACCGAAGGTATGACCTTTTCTAAAGTCTTTGGATAAAGTAGACCCTCTAAAACAAACACTGGTTTTAGCTTTAGCAACGGAAGTATTTAAACTAGATGAGCTAGAACCATTACAGCTGCCACTCGAGTATTGTAAGGCATTTTTCGTTTTTGAAATTTTGGACTCAATTAATAAATTAGACTCCTCAATTTTACGGGACTCCTTCTTTAAATTTTCTATAACTCCTAGAAGGTTATCACGCTCTCCCTCAATATGAGCAAACTTGTCCCTAAGAGTCTTTCTCGACTATCACTCTATTTCTTGGACATTTATAAGATATTAAAATTGTGATTTATGTCCATGAGATTTTCATGAAAAATATCTTTTTGAGATAGGGAGATTTGCAAAAACTCAACTTTAGTTTTAAAACAAGAATTTTCATTTTCAAGAAATTTGATTCTTTTTGCAAATCTCAAATTTAATTCTCTTAATTTTTCATTACACTTATTAAGCTCATTAAATTCCTCTCGAATAGCAAAAACTTCATTATCATTAGAAATGGACAAATTATCATTAAGACGTCCCATTGAGAGATATAAAACAAAAATGAGAGTGCGTAAAAAATGAACCACCTAAAAAATGCAAGGAGCACAGCAATTATAAAGGCCAAAAAAATGAATCTTTGACGCGATAAATTAGCGCTCCAGATCTGATACCACTTGAAAAGCGGAGCTTTTCTACATCAATGCTCTGATACCACCTGTTGGTGCGCGTGGCCCCCAATTTTTTAAATTCTTTACTACAAAAAGTAATTTCCTTCTTAAATAGATATGCGGAAGCGTGAGATGGTTCAATTTAAATAAATTAACAAATTTTAATTTCTTTCCAAATTAAAATTAAAACAACCTAAAGTGAACTTATATTAATTAACAAATAAATTTTTCACTTAAACCAATTTAACCCAAGTCCTAGAAATTTGCCTAAGTCATGTTTTCAATATCACTAAATTAGGCCAAACCAATTTTATCAAATTAACTGACGACTTGAATTAAATTAACATATACCCAAATTAATTATGCACCAAATTAATTAAGTAGTGACTTAAACCGAATTTTATCTTTTTACCTAAGCATGCATCTAATGTGAGATTTGCAAAAGATAAAATAAACAATAAATCACTATGCCGCGATGTACGAGAAATAACCCACAACGGGAAAAAACCTCGGAGGACCCTAGCCTCAAATCCACTAAGTACGGAATTTACAATTATAAGAAAGATGACTTACAACACTCGACTCGACTTATTTAAGTCCCAACGCGTCTTCTTGTAACTACCTCTGCCTAACGAGTAACCACGAAGCTCCACCGCGATCTCGGAATCCACCGATCGGACTTTTTCTAGTCACCGTCACCCGAACAAGGAGCCTTTCTCCAAGTGGGTATGCAACAACAAACAATCTTCTTCTTTGAGGCATGTAGAAGGAAACCCATACGAACTCTTCAAACGGTAGAGTAAAATCCTATGCCAAACACTCCAAGCAAGATGTATATATATTGAAACTTGGAATAAACAATATGGGTGTGTAAACCTTGATTTTTTTCTAAGGATTAAAACATTTTAACAAAAATTCAAGGGGGTTTTTCTTTGGAAGAATTAACTCTCAAAACACTCTAAGTGAAGAAAAGGTTATGAAAAAGTCTTAACAAAAACTGTTCCCGCTAAATCTCGTTCGAACGAGATTTTAGTTCGTACGAAGTCTCGTTCGAATGATACTTCTAACGAAGTTCCAGTGGCTGTTCATTGCAAACCTCGTTCGAATGACATTCTCGTTCGAATGACAAACTCGTTCGAACGACAATATCGAACGAAAAAATAGAAAGCTGAAAATTCTATTTTTAGCCCAGAAATATTATTTTTAAAGTTTTAATGAAATTTTCTGAAATACAACAACAATTTACAATAAATAAATCACCCAATGAAAAATGTTCCAAGCTCCTATATATATATATATATATATATATATATATATTCAAAATGCATTCATACCTTAGGAGCAATGGAACCAATGTTGTTGACGTAGAAACGAGGCACATTAAACTCGGCATTTGATGAAGCTTTAATATCTTAGCTGCTACGTCTTTAACAAACACGTCATAGGCTTGAATGGATAAAATTGAACTATATCCTATGACTCCAATGTTTTTTTTTTCGAAAATGAGCCAAAACAACAGAGGACTCAATTAAAAATGTATGTCCTTACATGAATCTTGCGAACCCAAGCAGGGTGTCCCCTAGAACAGGATTAGGGTCCACCCAGGATGTGGGAGACACGGTGGGATCATAAAAAAGGAGTGTGTAATCCTCACTCAAATGGGTGGAGTCAACAGATGTCGATGGTTCGTCATCTTGCACAGTAACGTTTATCGACTCCATCACTTTAGAGCTCCTCAGGTTAAAAACCCGGTACGCTCTACTATTTGATGAATATCCTAGCAATATTCTCTCGTCATTTCGGGAGTCGAACTTTACTAATTGCTCTCCATCCCATAGGATGTAGCATTTACTCCCAAAGATATGAAAATATGCAAGGTTGGGATTATTTCTAGTCCATAATTCATAGGGCATTTTAAGTGTGTGTGGACGAAGGTATACCCTATTCACCGTATGGCATGCAGTAGACACTGCCTCTGTCCAAAATCTTCTAGCAACGTTACGACCTAGAAGCATAGATCTAGCCATTTCCTGAATCATTATGTTCTTTCTCTCAACAATCCCATTTTATTGAGGAGTCTTCATAGCAAAAAACTCATGTTTGATTCCTTGGCTATCAGAGAAAAGATCTATTTTTTGCTTCGTAAATTCAGTACCGTCATCACTATGCATTCTATTGATAATGACACTGTGTTGGTTTTATAGGACAAGGCACTTGGTCGTCAGAAACTCAACAGCATCGGATTTCTCTCTCAAAAAACCTATAATCGAATATCTAGAGAAATCATCTACCATCGCTTGGATTTACCTATTACCACCCAGAATCTCTGTATGAGTAGGATCCATGAGATCCATGTGTATTAACTCAAGTACTCGTGAATTGGTAATGGAATTCAACTTCCTTTGGGGGATTCGAATTTGCTTTCCCAACTGACAGGGCCCACAAACTGTGGAAGTTGGATTTCCAAGTGTTGGTAAGCTGCGTGCTAGGTCCTTTTTAGCTATTCGCGCCAAATCTCTAAAGTTCACATGACCTAGAAGTTGGTGCCACAGATTCATAGGAGTGATCGTGGCACTGTTGCAGATAAGTGAGGACTTGGGCACAGTCCCATAGCAATTATCCTCTGTCCTCACCCCTTGCACTAAAATTTTACCGGCTTGATTATATACATTACACGTATCCCGATCAAACTTTATGGCAAAGTCAGCGTCGCATAACTGGCTAATGCTGAGAAGGTTTGCTTTCAAACTTTTTACGTACAAAATATTCTCTAGCTTAGGAAATCCTGGTAACTCTACTGTACCTCGTCCTACGATGCTAGACTTGCTCCCATCTCCAAAGGTGACTCTACCTTCCTTATGATCCTATAGGTCTGTAAAAAGTGAGACATCACCGATCATATGTCTGGAGAACCCACTATTGAAATACCACTGTTAGGCATTATGTGCTTTGAGAGAGACATGAACAATAAGGTACTTTTAGTCTTTCTTAGGACCCAAGAAGTGGTAACCTTTTGTTTACCCTTGTTGTTGTTGGTCCTAGCCGGGATGCGAGAAGCATTCACTAATGATAAAGACATCCGTTAGAATTCCTCCATCAAACTCTGTGATGTGGCGGCTAAAAACTCAACACACTCTCTCATACTGGTAAAATTATCAGTACGATATGGTGGAGCATATATAAGTGAAGTTCGACCCAATCTATAGCAATACTCTCTTAGGTGGCCTTTTCTTTTGCAGTACGTACAAAAGAACACAGTTTTAGGAAGACCTTGGTTTTCCTTTCTCGGTCGAACTCTCCTTCGTGGTTTTTAACGATGGCCATATGAAGTTGTAGTAAATTCAGGAACTAGTCCAGGTGCTATTTGGGACGTGGAGGCACCATCAAAACCTATTCCCTTCCTAGCATCAAAACCTAAAGCGGTACCGAGGAGCATCTTTCCAGATCTGTCCTTGATTTGAACCTTGACTTCCCGTGCTCTCTCAAGATCATGAGTAAGCTGGGCTACAAGGGCTTCAAGTTTCTTCTGAGTCTCTAGGGAGGAATGGATCTCACTCGTAAGACTACCCACTTGATTAGTCAAGACCCCTTTCTCTTTCTCAAAATAACTCTCTCTCTCTCTCCAAAAGTCTCTCTCTTTCTCTAAACTGACTTTCTCTCTCAACACAAGAAGACTCTCTCTCTCTTAAGGTAGTGCAGGTGGAGGAATCTCTCTCTATCGCTTCTCCTAAATCTTCCTCTAAAGCGGTGATCCTAAGAACTAATCCTCTGTTATGCTTTTTGGTTTTAAATGACTCAGTACCTAACTCAGCGTAGGCGCGTTAAATATTACTCTCACTCTCACTTGCAGGATCCTCCCCCTCACTCACTTCGTTCTCATTGTCGGTGTCCCTGTGAAGTAGCATCCTCATCATCGTGAGGAGCACTAGAGGTAATCACATGACTATCCATGAATGTGATGAAGTTACACTCATGCGATGACTCGTCTCCAGAGTCCACCGACTCGACCTCACTGTCGTCACTAAGGGTAGCGTTAAGGACAACTTTACCTTTTTCTTTGGCAAGCCTGTTCATCCTAGTAGCACACTCAAAATCTCTATGACCCTTACCATCACACTCATAATATCTCTCACCGTCTTTCTTAGTAGGGTCTTTAAAATCTTTTTCATTTTCTTTTCAAACTTATTTTCTCAAAAACTTTGAAATTTCCATGTTTCTTGAATTTTTCGCAAACAAGGCCGAATAATCTAAATCAAGGTCACACTTGGAATCTGACGTTTATATCTCCCTTTTTTCTAGATGACTCTACTATCTTTCTTGTCGACCCCTCACTCTTCCTATCCTGGTCTTGAAGTGCAATTCCCTTATCTTTTGGTTTAACAGACTTAAGACAGATGTCAATTTCAAAGGTTTGTAAGTATCCAACCAATTTCTCTAATTTAAGCGTGTTTAAATTACCCATAGAATTTAGCACAGTGACTTTAGAGATAAAATGATTAGGTAGTGATCTTAGAATCTTTTTAACAACTCTAGCATTAGGAATGTGTTCACCAAGATTACAGCTAGTGCTTATAATATCAGATAATCTAGCATAGAATTCATTAAAACATTTATACTCAAGCATGTTGATAGTTTCAAAATGAGTTGTTAAGTTTTACAATTTTGATTCTTTCACGGCATTAGTTCCTTCATGGGTAAGCTGTAAAACATCCCATGCCTCTTTTGACGTGGTACACATCATTATCCGCCGGAACTCCTCAGGTGTGACGGATCCAGAAATATCACTAAGACCCTTAGAGTTATAGGATGACCATTTAAATTCATATTCAGTCCATGCAGTCAAAGAAATCTAAATTTATCACGTTGTCAATAGTGATGGAGGGAGGTATCCACCCTATTTCAACCAAAATCCAAACTCTTTCATCTATGGATTTTAGAGCATATTTCATACGGGCTTTCCAGTAAGCATAACTTGTCCCATCAAAAACTCGCATTTTATTATATAATTTCTCCATTTTGAACACGCCTTTTTTCAAAAATTAATTTTTCAGAAAATTGATATATTTAGAAAAATTTTGTAGAAAATTACACGGTATAATTGTGTAATTGGCTCTGATATCAATTTGAGAGTGCGCTTTTGTTCAAACAAAGGAATTATTTAATTAAACTTAGTTTTTCAATTAAATCCTAAAACATGCATCTAGGTGTGATTGAAGACAATATAATCATGCAACAACATTCAATCACAAACAAACACACAAATGAGGAAAAACACCTCAAAGGGGGAAAACCTTTTATCTCCACTATAATTTGTAAAGAACGATTTACAGGGATTATACTAATAACAAGAGTGACATACAAAATACCCACATGTGTCGGTTCCGATGTCGTCGACTGGAATCTCCCATATGAAATCCAGATGGGAAGCAATGGAAAAAGAGTTGGCTTCTCCACAAGTTACTCCAGATGAGTAAAAATGATCCTTTGAAGGTTTAAAGATTCACACACATATTTAGGAATGGTTTTGTGAATCAAAAGGCATGAAACCATAAAAACTTGAAGTCTATTTTCTGGGCTGTAAATTGCAGAAACGAGTATGAAAAAGACTTGGAAAAACGTACAAAATGGGCATAAATATTTATACAAAAATCGAAGCATCACCATCGTTCGAACGATATTGGCATGTCGCTCGAACGATCCACACGCGTCGCTCAAACGAGATCGCGTGCTCATGTTGCTTGAACGACAGGGCAATGTCATTCGAACGAGCTCGGCGACCAAAAAACTCCGCTTCTACACTTAAAAAAAATTCTTCTTTTGAGTTAAAAATAAATCAGACTTCGAAAAATATTTTCTAAAAATTTCCCAAATATTTATGAAAATATTAACAACTCGAATAAAATATTTTACCAATAACGCGAAAGTGGAGTAGTGGGAACGGTTGAGCTGCACGTCGCATGGAGCATGATGCACATGTGAAGATGGTGGATGCATGGATTCAGATCAAGGTCATCGTGGATGATCGTGTTGACGTGCCGAACGTAGCAGTATCAGACATACATACTGTGATCTAGGACAAATAGAAAATTCCTAGATTTTACCCCGGACATTTATAAAGTTATGTCCTTACATATTATCTTTCTTACAAACCTCGTCATTTATTAAGGTATTAGATACGTTAACATAATTTATTTCCTCATTTTTGTATAATAGCATGGTAATGGGATGTTCATACGAATCCGGTAGAGAATTTAGCACTAATAGTGATTTATCCTCATCATTGATTTCAACATCCAGATTTTGAAAATCAACAATAATTTTGTTAAAATTATCTAAATGCTCAGGCATAGAAATACCTTCTGCTGACTGGAACTAAAAAAGTTTCTTCTTCAAATGGAGTATATTTTCAAACCTCTTTGGCATGTTCTTATGCCCCAGTAATTTCCATAATTTATGTACAGAGGTCCTACACATAGAAGGATATTTTTTTTATCCTTGGTGAGATAATAATGAATACAAGCCTTGTGGTTGATTTTGTTCCAGTCATCATACTTCATGTCTTCTGGTATATTTTCAAGAGAAAAAAATTCAAATGCCTAGATTGAAGGACCAAGGATCTGATACCAATTTATATATATTAATTTAGAAAAACACACACGTATGTGTATATATGTGTGTGTATATATATATATATATATATTTGTGTGTGTGTGTATTATTACATTTATCTATACACATTTGTATACTTGATGTTTGATAAAATGTCTGGGCTGCAGAATCACTTTTTGTTTACACTTTTGATGGATATCCCTTAATCCGTTGGATTTATTTTTACATAATCCTTAAAACTAGATTTTTTAATGTTTTATAGTTGATTTTTCTAATCTTCATATTTATCTCATGCCTTTGTATGTCTAGCTGGTATATCAACAGTAAATCACATGTTTCTTTGAAACTCATTTTTACCAAAATTTATACAACGATATATTGATTCCTTAGGGATTTTTTTATGTTATGACATTTTTCAGTTTGGTGTCAATATAGTTAAGATCTTGTATGTGTTTATTTATTGTTTAATTGGTTACTTTTATTGTGGCATTTTTGAAATAATTGTATTTTTTGAGCTACTTAAAACTAATAACATCTGATAGACCTATGGATCTAAGGGTAAATGAATTTACTTTGAATTTTTTTATAATGTCTAAAGTTTTTTTTTATTAATGTCATAGTCTTCATATTTGTACTACCAAGTTGAATGTGATGACCTTTTTACAATAGGGTCTAAAAACAATTACAAAGCACATTTGTGGATGTGATGATCTTCAAACAAAAACTAACTTCATTGTTATCTTTGCATGGAGTTATGTAGAAGGTTTAGTTTTTGCCTCATACTTGGTTGATGCCAACTTTTATAAAATACTAATATCGTTGTCATATAGTTGCATTAGAATTCACAAGTGTCCAAGAAGTCGAAATGTAGTTTTAATAAAACTCTGCAGCTAACATTAATTTCTGAACATTTGGACATCAAACTGTAAGGAAAAAAATATTTTTTTGTCATCCAAGATCCATTGTGACCAACACACAAGTCCTTATTTTTATATATTTCTATGTAGAAGTTGTAAATAGACACTTTTTACATATTGTCGTTTTAAAAAATAGAACCCTAAAAAGATAACGTAAAAGAAATTAAGTATGACATACAATATAGCTTGATTTTCTTTTCTTTACCTATTTATATGTTGCTTTTAGAGTAAAAGGGGAACATATGTATGTTCCTCTTAGTTCTATTAATAAATAATTTAATTATGCCACCCACACTGAGTATGGTCCTAAATGTGTTAGATTAGTTTTTATGATTATCACTAATAATTGCAAATTGTCGAGCATCGTGCAGGTTTACAACTAGTATAAATATAATAATGATCTTTTAGAAGGGCGTTGTTAAGTCATATTGGCTCCTCTATATTCCTTATAAAACTTTTCATCATCTTCACATTTTATATTAGAATAAGTAAAGTTTGAATAGATATATTAAACCAAAAAATTTCAAAATCCAAGTATAGTTTATTTTGAAGACGGTAGAGAAATAATGAATATATAATCATTCATTTTAAATAACCAAAATTTCCATAAGAATTTGTAGAGTTATTCAACAACTTTATAGGAGCGTTGTCTGCTAAGAACATCCCAAATGTTACTCCGTAATGTCACAATACCATTATTAATCAGTAATAGATTTAATTAAATGCAACACGACACCATAACACAACATAAGCGACACAAATGTAGTGTTTAAAGGATGGATCATTAATAGTTTCGGATCATATGCGCCAACTTTCTAAGACATAATATTTAACAGGTCGGATCTAGTGTTAGTCGACCTCACTCATTACAAGCAGTTATGACCCATAAAGATACATATTAAATATATAAGAAATGTTGTTAGGCCTTAGGAGAGTTTATGTAGATTAAATGGGATTTGTGGTAATGATAATTAATCAATGAATTTAATTAGGTCTCTTAATAGGATAATGTGTTAACCCATACATAGTTTAAAATCGTTCACTATCCTAATCGATAATTATGAGTGAATACAACATGACACACTAAGATAGAGGATTGTGTTTAGATATGTTTTATCTTATACAAAGTCACCCATTTGGACACAAGACAAATAAGAATCGGACAGGATAAAAACTGACAACAATACGACTTGACACGACTCATTATCAGGTATACTCACTAACACCACAATAATAAAAGTTTTTCTACTTTTTACCCCAATTCGACACCAATATATAATGTTCAAACTTTCCATATATCTCATTCTCTCATTCCTTCATCTCTTTGAAGACATTTCTCCACCACATATAATTACCATCACCATCATTATTTCCACCACCGTAACGATCTCTTTATATATATATAAAGAGAGAGGGGGGGGAGAAAGAGAGTGTGTGTGGGTAGGTGGGGGGGGGGGGGGGTTCCTCTCACCTTGTCTCTCTCTAATTATCACACAAAAATCCCAGTATGGAAAAGTAAATGTTTTTAATAAAAAAAATGGACAACTCAAGTAATATATATGTTGACATATGATTCAAAACATACTCAAAATTTTAGGAAAAATTATTATCATTTTTTAAAAAGACAATATAGATTTAACAACATTTATGTACTTTGTATGGTCTCCAATACCAAGTTATTTTCTTTTTGACAATAGTCTTATACCTGTTAAAATGGGTAGTCGTGAATTGTGGTGAGAATAACACGTGTCTCATTAACTGTTTAACCACTACTCACGAGGACAATCAACAAAAAACTAAAATACCCGACCTCGAAAGAGTTAACCAAATTAAGAGGTTTGACACCAAATTTGGTGTTTCGACCCCATGTGTTTATAATATTCACAATTACGTCAAAATTTTACGTATTTTGGGGTTGGACCGAAACTTTGAACCAAATTCCACATTTGGACCCCAAGTGTGTATGATTTTTATAATTTTGTAAAAATTGTACATACTCGGTGGTTGGATCCCAAAAAATTTCACCATATTTGGTAGTTGGACAATGAATATATAAAATTACAATATAATGTATAATTTCACATTTATATGTGTGATTGGGTTAATGCTCTTGATTTGGGTTACCATTTTCAGAGTCGGGGAAGCAAAATTGTTAGTTTAACATATGATAACTTTTATTTTGAATTTTCATTATGCTCTTAATCCTATGTTAGTATTTATGTTATTTTAAGTTATTTATGGTTGGAATTTTAAACAAAATTTTTCTTAAGGACATTTTTAATTACAAATATATACATTTTAATAATTAGGTCTTTTATGTGTGTGAAAAATAATATGAGTGGGCATGTGTATGCGCGTGTGTGAGAGAGGGAGAAAGGGACATTAGTGGTAATGGTGTCGTAGATAGTGTGTGTGGTATAGTGGTGCGGTGGTGGGTAGGGATCTAAAAGGAAAATGGAGGATGAGTGGTCTGGAGGTAATAAAAAATAGAGTGGGACCTAATAAAAAGTTGGGAGTTTCTACAGTTTAGTCCCTGTCAAATAATTTTTAGACATTTAAGGACATACACAAACTCATTTACCCATTTGTCTCTTAATCTTTACAAAATCTCCCCTCTTCCTTCACCTCCTCCCCCCACCCCTATCCCCACCCCCACAATTGGAGCTTAGGAGCTGACAAGGGGGTGCCGCTAGAGGAGACCTTTAAAAATAATAGAGTATTGGGAAAATGGGTGTTTGAGGGACTTGGGTGTTTAAAAGTTATTGTCTTAGTTTTAGAGTTCAAAAATTAATTATCGAGGACTAAATTGTAGAAATACCTAAAAAGGTTTTCTTCTTTTATTTATATAATGTGGGTTCCATTAGTTATATAGGTTTGGACATTAACACCTAGTGGTTATCGTATTTAGGGACTCACACCAAATTTAGACGAAACTGTGTGTTTACCAAATTCATCGTTAGTCAATGCACAATTGTTTTTAAAACCCCGTATTACATTTATCTCTCTCGCCACAATAAAAGTTTTCATCAGGTTTTCAATAAAACTCAAAATGTAACATCTTTTCATCAGAAAAAAAAATCAAAACAAAAAATTTAAACCACATATGCAATAATTTGGAAATTAACAACACAATCTACTAATTTCTGGAAAATGTTTATGGAATGAGTTATATAAGATATTCTAGAAATTTTTATGCAATTGAAGAACAAATCATGAGAAGTCTAGAATTTTATTAATAAAATGAAATTTCTACCCTATAAACTCATTGAAATCTCGAATAAAATCAATGAGTTTCAGGGTGAAAAATATATAAAAACATAAAGATATCACACACACACACACACACACACACACACACACACACACAGAGAGAAAGTCGTATTAAAAAGACACGAAAGTGTTTGGGTGGAAAGAGTTGAGAGAGGGTTTAGGGGTCTTTTAAGTTGGGTTTATTGGGTTGGGAATTGGGAAAGGGATGATATATAAGATGTATGGTGATGGTTGAGCAAGATCTAGATGGGTAGATGTTGGTTTGAGAGGGTGAGGCTTGGATGCATTTAGGTTTCATTTCCACGTATGGTATGTTCGGAGGCTACGTGTAAGCTCATCCACCCAAGTGCCTTTTGCCTTCTTTAACCTTTTTTTTTCATTTTTTCAAGCATTGTTTTCTAGGAGGCAATTATTTTGGGGGTAGGCCACCAAACTATATTAGTGTCGGATGTTGTCACTGTTGCAGAAGTCTTGGAATGGTCTGCTTTCGAATTGTGTTCCATTATGAGTTATGATCATCCTTCGCATGCCAAAACGGGTCACAATAATACTCTATATAAATATGATAATATCGGTGTCCTTATGATCACCACAGGTCCAGTCTATTTCCATTTGGTCAAGTAATCTATACCGACCAGGAGATACTTTTGATTTCCTTGTGGTATAGGTAGGGGACCCACAATATTCAACCCTCACTTAGAGAAAGGTCATGGACTAGCAAGTGGATTGAGGTCATTGGTTGTTCAGTTGTAAGGGAAAATCTCTAATAAAGTCAATTTATATATATATTGTCTTTATTCTGTTCAGACAAAACTTATTTGTATCATAGGTTAGGATTTGTGTTCAGTTTTTCCTTCAAGCTTATGATACATTTTCAAGAACATAGCGTCCAAGTAAAGCGACGATAACATTGTTTTAAGTTTTATGCCGAGTTTTGTCTTCAACGCCCATGGTATCTCAAGAGGTATATATACATATTATATTTGAATCCTAGATATATTTTGGGTTTTGGGTTTAAAAATGCTTCTGAAGATTTTTTCATAAAAAAAATTTAAAAGAAAAATACTTTTTCTCGCCATCCTTCGAACAAGTTTATCAGGTATATTCAAACGAGTTTTGGTTTGTCGTTCAAATGAGGCTTGAAACGAGTTTTAGTATTTCACTCAAACGATATTCAAATAAACTTCAAGAGAATTGGTGATGTTTTATAAAAAGATCTCGCGAGAAGGACATTTGATACTCATTCAAACGAGTTGGATGTTGAAGTCCAAACGAGTTTAGTTTTGGTTCTAGCCAGAATGTCTACTTTGTTAGAACAAGTGTTCTTGCGAGTTTTCTTACTTTTTTTGACGCCTCATTTTTGAATTTTTTTACAAATTACGGACATAACCATCAGTTTTTATTCAGATGATTTTTCAAAATAAATCCAAAAGCCTCCAAACCCCAGTTCATAACCAAAGTTTGAGATCCAATAATCACTATCTTGTGTCTATTTGAGATCTCCACTTGTTTTTCACCAAGATATTTTCTCTTAATTGAGAGTTTATTTCAAGTGGTGGACTCCATATTTGTTTCGTTCGGTAGTCCATGTGTGTTTGCATGAGATGACTGGAACTAGTCATTCAATGGTTAGACTAGTGGATACTGAGATGTGAGAAGCGTTTGTGATATGATTAGTGTTGGAAGGAGACCAATAGAGACAGTGAATAAGGTTCAAGGAGAAAATAGTGCATCAAGGCTTGAAGGTGTTGAATCGGTTGAGTAAGTCAAATTCGTCTTTATAATGATACATATATCATTATGATTTATATGGATAGGACGTCCAAGGTTTTTCCTATTATGGGTTTTCCTTGTACATCGTCGTGTTGTAGTTTGTTTTATTTTATTCTTGCTATATCATCTAAATGCATACTTAGGTCAAGATAAAAGTTTGCTAATTGTTTTCACAAAACAAGTTTAATTTGTGCATAATTTAAATCGATTTAATTAATTTGATAAATTAAAAACTAGAGTTGGTTGGCAATCCGTATAGCCCTTAGGAGCACAAGCATCTTTTAAATTAGTATTAAAGTAGATACACTAAGTTATAGTGTTAATCCTTGTTTAGTGTTATTTTAGGGTTGTTTGTTTATCTCTCTTGAATTTTGTTTATTTCTCTCGATGGGTCATCATAGTGTTAATCCAACTGAAGTCTTGAGTGATGAGGATGATTTTGATATTTAAAAGGAGTTTAATGAGCATGATATTCGTGTTGAAAAGTTAAATCGTTTTAATTCGGAGTTTGAAAAAGAGTTAAGTTTCTTGAAAAATAAAATTTGTGCTTAAAATATGAAATTGAATTTTTGCATACTATTCAAAGTCAAAGAGATATTCTTTATGAGAAGCTCAAGGACATGAAACGTGAATTTCATAATTTAGAAATATCTAAGAAAGATAATGAGACTAGAGTCCATGTTTTAGAGAGTGAGTTAAAGGAGTCTAAGAATGGATAGACTGTGGTGAAAGAACGTGTCCTAGAAGATAATGATTAATTGTTTGAGGATTTAAGGTCACGTGAGAATACCCTCAGGGATAAATTTGCATACATTGAGGGGGAGCTAGATAACAATCTAGGAATAGTTAAAATTTTGAATAAGGAACCCATAAAGTTTAAGGATTATACGTTTTTGTTTTAGTCTAGGCTTTTGAAGTTAAAATATAAATTCCAGTAGTGTCAAGTTTAATTTGGAATCTAAGTCAAAAAAGTTGGATAAAATGTTAGGAACCGTCAAAATAAAAAATAACAACGTTGAATTGGCTTTGATAATTCGAATAATGTCGCTGCTAAAGTCAAGACCTTGTGTTTGATAGGCTCAACCATATCCAAGGACATTAAAAAAGTTCTACCTAAAGATAACATTCCTTGTCATGTCTACATTTCCACACATTGTGGTAGGAAAGGTCACCTTAGGCATTTACATTATGATCTTAAGTTGAGATCTTGTATCCCCACGGCTACCATAACCCGAGGCGTTAATTATTCATCTATTTGGGGTTAGGAAATAGGATTTGGAGACATTAAAACTTTAGAATTCTTGATACTTACATGTTTTCACATGATTCATCCCATATTATATCTTATGCATGATTGTGTTCGCATACTTTTCCTACAATAGATTTTGTGTTTCATGCTATATATTATTGTTAGTTGTATGATTTTGTGTGTTTTGTCTTTTGATTTTTCCTGTATTAGGTATATATGAGAAAAATACAAAAATATTGTGTCATTTGAGTCATTTTTTAGAAATGATTTGAAAAAATAAAAAAAGATAATTATTTTGTGTAGTTTGATTTTACACATATTTTGTGGAATATCGGTGTGTTTGGATCCCTTTTGTATCATGTTTGCCATATGACTAGGACATTTGATTGTGGTTTACAATACTTTGGATTGTTCTTAATCATGCTTTCATGGAGTGTTCGAATTTTTTT
Source organism: Sambucus nigra (assembly GCA_949130495.1). NCBI lineage: Eukaryota > Viridiplantae > Streptophyta > Magnoliopsida > Dipsacales > Adoxaceae > Sambucus > Sambucus nigra. The sequence goes on from OX422212.1 coordinate 521,350,528, forward strand.
TTCTTAATGGTATTACTTTGTATATGCCTCCACACAAATGTGTATTAGAGATCTTTTGGATTTTAACCACCTATGTCGCATGATCTAAGTGAGGTGCTATCCTATAAATCTTGTCATATACATATCGATTTTATTGGGGGATTTGTGCATGTAAGAAACATTGCCCAAGAGAGTTTTTTGGTTTGAAAAATTATGAGGGTGCAATGGATAAAATATATAAAGGGAGAAATATCCTTTTTATGAAAGGCCACCATTGGCAAGAGCCTAAAAGAAAAGAGAGAAAAAATAGTCAAGGCCAAGTTTTGCAGTGATCTCAAAAGTATAATATCTTCAATAAGAAAAAGAGAGAATCATCAATGGGTTTACACATTTTGAGGGTGTTATAAGTTCAAGATCAATTGGTTTGCACAATAAATCCTAGTTAATCTTAAATTTTGACGCTATTGATTTCAGCGTCATCAATAATTTCTAGGCTAGTGTTCATTGGGTATGTTTGTCCATTATGAGTTCACATTAACTGTCGCTTGAGATTAAACCTAAGGTTGATAAATATATGCGGTCAAATAGAACTCCTTGAACTATCGTGAGTGGTTGGGACATATTTTTTTGATTTCTAGTTCACGTCCTTTCATTTTGTACCACATTTGGTTTAGACACATTTATGATATACGAGCGTGGAAAGCTGATGTGTTTTTGTGTCTTCTTCTGGTTTTTATACCTATATTTGATTGTGCATTATTGGTGTGTGTGATATATATATATATATATATATATATATATATATATGTGTGTGTGTGTGTGTGTGTGTGTGTGTGTGTGTGTTTGAGTCTTTACATTATTTTAATCCATGTTTGTCATATGCTTCATAGTTGTATCAAGTTGACATAATATATGATCATATTGGTATATTTTATTTCACTATTTACATTGGTATCATTTGTTCATTGTTTGGATTATATGTGCATGTGTTGTTAAGTTTGTCTGTCGTTGTCATTTCACTTCACGTCGCTAGATATAACTTGTTTTCCTTTATGTTCACATGTGTTACGTTTAGGGGGGAGAAGTTTTTTTATATCGTGCACTTTACCTTTGACTATTCCAGAACAAAAATGGGGAGAAATATTTCCTCAAGTAGGGAAGCCTTACCTAACGGGGATGCATACTATACGGGAGAGATGATTAACAAAGGGGGAGTTTGTTTTCATATGCATTATATATTAGTTATATTATCTTTGCATTTGAAAGTTGTGTTAAGTGTGCATGTTTATCAATGATGTGTTAAAGTTGTAATAATAGCAAAGATACTCAAGTTTATGGGTGCACCTTTTCTTTTGGGGTTGGTACTGAGTCTTAAAGATCTTGACGACCCAGTAGGTATTTTATTTTTGAATTTTTGAATTTTTTTATGAAATTTAGCATGTTGTGTGACTTAATAGTTCAATTGATATTATATAATCATTTAGTGTTAATTGGAATTACAACTATAATAGAATACTAGTATTAGAGATGAAATGATTGGGATTATGGAATCAGATTTTTGGATAACAATTTGGATCATACCGTAAGAATTCATTTTCTTTAGTTGGTGATATTCGTAAAAAACAAGGATGCTAAAGTGTTTGAATGATGATTATAGTTCATAATCGATGTAAAAAGAAGATAAATATGATGTATTAAGGTTGGGATTTGAGAAAAGAAAGCTTGGGTTTTCGTTAATGGCTGAACAGAAAATCGGAGAAGAAAGGGAACTGGTCGATCGATCGATCGACCCAGGGCATCGATCGATCGACGGTCCCAGATTTTTGGCAGATTCGCCAGTTTTTACATAAGGGGGAAATTTATTTAAATTTTAATTTCCATGTTTATTTTAGTGATGATAGTACAAATATAGAACCATGCCGCGGACGGTGCTCATCTACAATTCACGGACATACCTAGGTCATTGCTGGGCGCGACCAGATCTCACACAGGGCGCGGCATGCCATTTAGATGCCACGGAGATGGTTGACACAAAGTGCGGCCCTGTATATTATAGGGCGCGGCGCATGGTAATTATTGCCCAAGAAGGGTCCGTGGCACTCCTACATGTGATAAGCGACACGCCTCCAACAGATTTAAACAACGCTGCTTGCATTGCAGGCCGCGTCCCCCTCATCCGCAACTAATTCAGACTTGATATAAGTCGCGTGCTCAGGGCACGTGACACAGCACACTTACCTCGTATAAATAGAGGACTACACCTCGAAAGGGGGGGATCGATTTTCACATATGCTCGGGGCTGGTTCTACAAAATAGATTCTCTACACAACCTCAACATACGACTTGGAGGCCACACATCTATATCGTAACCACCTCTCCGGTACACCAGAATCCTCAATAATGCCATGTACTCTCCTTTATTCTCATACGTGTACGCCTCTTTAGGCTATATTATATATTACAATGCAATGCATATAAGGAGAACGGAGAAACACAGTGGATGTAGGCCTATTTTAAAGGCTGAACCACTCTTTATCGTGTCTTCTCTCTATTCACTTGCTTTACTTATTTATTACACACTTTACTCTTGACTTGCTGGTATGAGAACGCCTTATGGCCGATTTCTCGTATCATCAATTTGGCGTCTTCTGTGGGAATAGAGAGATATTTCAATCTTGTTTCTTTACATATATGAGTTCTTAAACACATTATTCGATCCCTGAGGGTCCTATGGATCATCTTCTCATGGGCAGATTACTGGTTATTGGGCTCCATTTTATATTCGCCCCCTCAAGCGGGTATTTCATATTTTTGGATCTGTCCTTGGGTCTTCATTTGATGGCTCTGGGTCTATTTTACATACCCCTTGTGATATTATTCCATCTCAATAATGCTGAAAAGCATGGTGGACTTTGGTCCCAAAAAGGTGGATGATTGGGGAAGGGTTATATTTACTACCTTTTTGTTATCATCGACCTATGATCTAGGGTTTATCATTGAAATTGTGTCGTCTTGCGCACCGCAAGGGAATTCTCTCGTCAATGGACGCTAGTAGGTTTCCTTCACGTGTTAGGGAAGAAAGTATTAGTTTCTGGGTTCCTGTCTTAGGATCTCTCTACTGCCTAGACAGGGGTGTGGCCTGTAAGTTCAACAGCCTCGCGTGCCGCGACCCCTACTAGTGCGGACCTGTTACGACAGCTCAAAATCATCGTGGGAAGGACTTGAGTGCCCTTCGGATCAACCTTGGTGAATAACATTAAAGGGCTGCGGCAGTGCACTTGTGTGCCATATTGGCTGCGGCCTCTTCATTATATCATGGAGCAGTTCAAATCCTCCTTCCCAATATTTCTGTGATCACTCATTTCTGTTAGTTTTGTCTCAGATCCCATATACTTTATAAAGACTAACAAAAGCAGAAATGCAAGGAGAATCCATCCAGAGCGCATAAGTCAAGGATGAGATTGCACAACTGTACAACCACCTTAATCACCTCTATGACAGCCACGCCTCACTTCAGACCCAGGTCAATTATCTAACTAAGAGGGTCTTAATGCTAGAAGTCGTGGCCTCTCCCAATGTGGGTGCGACATCTATGATACATGCCCCAATGGCCTTTGATGTCACGGCATTTCAAGAGGAGACGACCGCGGAAGTAGTCAGCAGGAGCCAGAAAAGTAGGGCAGAGAACTCAGAGAAGAAATCGGGTGTTTATACTCCGTTGACCTTCCCGATTGAAGAGATCCTCGAGTTCATCAAAGAGGAAAAGCTGTTGATAAGGCCAAAAAAGCTGAGAGCTCCACCCCACAAGAGGAACAAAGCTACCTGGCGCAAATTCCATCAAGACCATGGCCACAACACCGAGCAATGCTATGCTCTGAAGGATGAAGTTTAAAGGCTAATTGGGCAAGGGATGCTGCAGCGTTTCCTGAAGAATGCATAAGGATTGAGCCAGACCGGATAAAGGTTGCATACCGCATCTCATCCTTAGTTTTTACAACTTCAACTATTTTTGTTTATGAATTTCAACTATTTATATTTATGTTTTATGAAGGTAGTTATAGCCCTAATATTCAAGACTTTATATTTTATTAATAAAGTTATTAGCTGGAGCATACATATATAAATATATGAATTGGCAAATTTTGCCATATCTGATATCTCTCTTGATTTCATAATCTGTTATCTCACAAAAAGATTTTTGTCTTAAACAGATCCAAAAGAAGAAGAATAAATTATCTCGAAGGATCATTTTACTTCGGGATGCACCTATGGATGGATTGCGATCTTAATTAGCTCAGAAGTTCCCCTCACGAGGTGCAACTATATCTTATCATATGATGCTCATATTCGCGAAAGCATGTGAGAATTCAAGGAGCTTTTATTAGTCACGAGGGCATGCAATGCCAGTTCTTAGCCTTCAGGATGCGTCATCAAGCTGGGAGGCTTACAATATCCAGCCTGGGAGGGCTTTATATATATCAGTAGCTATGGGTGGCTTAATAACATAACCCAGCCTGAGGAGGCTTGAAAATATCCTATCTGATAGTTTTGGGTGGCTTAATAATATAACCCAGCCTGAGGAGGCTTTAAAATATCCTATCTGATAGCTGTAGGTGGCTTAATAACATAACCCAGCCTGAGGAGGCTTGAAAATATCCTATCTGATAGCTGTGGGTGGCTTAATAATATAACCCAGCCTGAGGAGGCTTGAAAATATCCTATCTGATAGTTGTGGGTGGATTAATAACATAACCCAGCCTGAGGAGGCTTGAAAATATCCTATCTGATAGTTGTGGGCGGCTTAATAACATAACCCAGCCTGAGGAGGCTTGAAAATATCTTATCTGATAGCTGTGGGTCGCTTAATAACATAACCCAGCCTGAGGAGGCTTGAAAATATCCTATCTGATAGCTGTGGATGGCTGGATAACATGACCCTGCCCGAGAAGGCTTGGAAATACCAACGCATGTCTATAGGGGCACATTGTTCAGATGGACCAAGAAAAGTGCCGCAGCCCACCGGTATGGATGCAGATCTCTAGGAGCCGTTCATTCATAAAAGTGCTGAGGCACTGACATCTTGAAGCATGAGAAATCTATAATGTCAAATGCCACGATAGAAGAGAGTCAATTGTATCAAGACTAGGGAAAATAGAGAAGGTATAACATACCAAGGGCCATTCTTCTCTGCCACGGTGATTTGGCAATTGAAGCGCTAGAAGAAACGCCTTCTCTACATGTTCCATACTGATCATGGGATGACAAAAGATAAGCGGTTCAGGAAACCAGATGCAATGAAAGCAGCCAGGGATCCGTGTAATCATAGTGGCACCCCCTTCAAATCATGTTCGCGACAATCAAGTGCAATATTTTATATGACGCGGCATAGCAAACGGTCGCGACTTGCATGCAGCAGACTTGTGAAGCAGCAGCCAATGCCTTTACTTCAGGAGTAAATATTTTACTATTTATGTGGCCGCGGAAATTAGCAAATAATCATCCTACAAAATCGATCTTTGTCCGCGGACTTAAAATATTATGTTCATCTAATCAAGGATGCATTTTCAAATATGAAAGAAGTTACGTTCAACTATTTATTATAACAAGCAATGTAAAGGAGCAAGGAGTTGCAAGCAATCAAGTGTGTACAAAGTGGCAAATATGGCCGCAACCTTGATATTAGTAGTCAAGAATTATAGAAAGGAGGCCGTAACCACAACAGAAATTAAGTAAAAGGAGGGACGCAGCCCTATATTAATGATGAGTTCAACAGAAATTAAAAATAAGGTTAATACGCTGCATCCTCATTGTCATCGGCGTTTTCTCCGTCAGCGGCAGTCTCTGTCTCTTCATCCGCGGCTATCGCTTCTGCTTCAGTCCTCAGCCTCGCTCTCTCTTCTGCCGCGGCCTTCAGCTCTGTAATGCACTCCTGATGTTCGGCATCACTTAATTTCCAGGCAAGGACCACCACCTTGGCCTCAGGGAATCTCTTTACAAATCTCTGCCGTAGCTCTTGATATCCGCGGCGGTATGCCCTATTATTGATAAGGAAGAATTCCCTAGAACCCTTGAACGACTCCACATAATGGTCGATCGCCAGTTGGAGAGAATTGACATGGTCTTCCTCAATTTTCTTTACTGTCGCAACATGTTCTAGTGCATCCTGGGCAGACTTAGCCTCTAGCTCATCGTACTTATTTTGGAGAAATAAGAGCTTACTATTAGCAGTCTCTGCAGCTTGTGCAACTGCCGCGGTTTGTGCATGGGAGGCTTTGAGGGATTCCGCGGCTTGCATGAAGTTTTGCTCCGCTTCCTCCCTCTCCTTTTCTGCTGCCTCCAAGTTCATTTGTTCCACCTTAAGTGCCGCGACAGAAGACATCTTCCCACCCTCGAAAGAAGAGGTCCGTGCAGCCTGCAGGTCCGTGGCATGAGTACTCTTGTCGGCCTCCTTCAGTCTGTACAAGGCCTCGTATTTCCTTTTTTGGACCACCATCACATCCGTGGCCTGAAATAAAAGAAGTTATAAAAAATAGGGGATACAAAAGTTAAAGATCGACAACACTGGCACGTACCCTCAGAAGACTATGAAGACCACAGTCCTCCAGATCGTTGTGATCCTCTCCCACCAGCCTGTCAAGGTTCGCGACATCTAAGGATCTTTTCATTCTCCGCGCAGCCTTTGCGGTAGTGTCCCAAGAAGAATTGGGGTCAGGCTGCCTTAAATGGGTCCTTAGTCTACCATCAGGTCCAGATCCTCCGCGAAATTGAGGAGGCGGTAAGTTTGCGTTGATCGCTACAACAGGTGGCGGCGGAGGAGAGGATGAATGGACAGGAACATCAGTTGACATCAGGCCCGTCGCGGACAGGTTTGCCCCTATGTCATCATCAAACCCGTCATGTGGGAGATGCTCATCATTTACCATTTGATCCGCGGGAGTTGTAGTTTTGTCGGCGGAGTGAGCCGCGACAGGAGTATCATTTATTTCTGCGGAATGAGCCGCGGCAGGTCCTTTGGCTTTGGACCTTTTCCTCTTTCTACTCCGCGCAGTGTTGTTTAGGACGACTACGTCCTCGTCCATCTCCGCTAGTTGCGCCGCTAGCAGTTTCCTATCGACTTCCTCACCTGAAAAAGAAACAGCATATGAGCAAAGTGCATGAGCATAAGTGACCGCGGAGTAAAAATCATGGCTCAGTGAATTACCTTTCATGCCCATCTTTTGAGGAATAGACTTATTGGGAAAAAATCTTGCTTCAAATATGGTTGCTGACGTTACAAGTGTGCTGAACTTTTTATGTTCCGCGGGAACTGCTACGGCCTCAGCAACTCTCTTTTCCTGTCGCTTGTTCAAATGCAGATTGTCAAAGGCTGCAGAAAAGATAATGTAAAGGTTAGTGGAAATTAATATGCAAGTTTATATTAAGGGACGCGGCTATAGTCTTATTACCTAATTTTGGGGGAGACCCCCACTGCCGCGGCATTCTATACGACATTTCCCTCTCATTCTCCTCAGGGTGCATCTCCTAGCCTTCACCAGAGATGTAAAAATATTTCCCCTTCCAGTTCCATACACTGGTCGGTCTTCCAGTGTAAAGGGTCTCATCCCTGCTGCGGCTTGAGAAGTAGTAGTACCCTGCGAACTTCACTGAGTTCTCCTTTGGGCGGTACAAGTGAAAGAATTCCGCGGGAGTAGTGTCTTTTTTGAACAAGTTCTCCCAAAGGACAACTGCGGCGAGAATGGCTCTCCAGCCATTAGGATCTAACTGTGCTGGGGCTAGTTTCATTGTCTGAAAAAGGCGGCGGATTGGAACTGGAACTGGCAGCCGCAGCCCGTAAACAAAGGCATGTAGGAAAAGAAAATTCCACCCTCGGCTATAAGCGTACAAGGTCTTTGGTTCGCGACAGGAGCCGTGCACATCAAATTTTTTGGAAATTCGAAGGCCTCAGCCACCTGCTCAACCCAATCTTGGGTTATGGAGCCGCGGATATCAAGTGCAGCCAAGGGCCTCTCAGCCCTACCTGATGTACCACCTGGGTTATTTCTAACTGCCGCGGTATCATCTCCTTCACCAATTGGATGTGTGCTTGAGTTGGCTTCCTCTTCCATTGGCGCGAATTGAAAATCCTTCCCAGATGTAGAGTCTACGGAGTCTGAGTCTATTATCACGCACTTTAGGCAATCAGTTAGTTTGCAAGGCCCTATTGATCTTAGAGGGAGCATGAAAAGGAGTTCAGGAGGAGAGGTTCCAAAGTGATTTGCCCAAAAGCCTCTCAGGAACTCGTCTGGGTCAAAGCTCATATGGCTGCAGCAGTACCTGAAAAGCAGATTTCGCAGTTAGGCGCCGTAGCCAGTATGGTTTGGAAAAGAGTCCAAGAAGCCGCGGAAGGATTATTTATAAATAGTAAAAATGTGGAATTATTTCCCTAACATAGTTATTAATGGGCCAACTCTACTCCTTGAACTTATGGATCGTACTCTGACCCTACTAGCCGCGGCCACCTCAATCAGCAGTGGAACATATGCTACCGGGGTTATAAGCCCGAATGGCTTTAAGAGATTCCTGGCCACGGCCATTCCTAAATTTACTAAAAGTCAATTCAAGGGAATCTAGTAGCAATTACAGTTATCTAACATGGATATGCATTGGGTTCATGAAAGTTTGAAGGTTGTTCGAAACTACAAGGTTGGGGACTCAACGCCGCGGCTATTTGGCACGGAAGGACGCAGAAAAGTTACCAACAGTTCCGCGAAAGTGATTATTGAAATCCTATGATGTCGCGGATCTCCTATCATGCTGCGGCCTCTCTCTTAAACAGTTGGTTGCCTAACTTTTAATCATTTTAAGATCAAACTCACACAATATGAAGAGTTCGACTATGAACACCAAGAACAGTTATATGATTTTTCATGCCATTTCGAGGATTAGAGGTTTGGTTCAGTGTATGAAGAAGGATCCTAACAATTGTTGATTATTCAATTCAAATCCTAGATTTCTATCAAATGATCCAGGAAAAAACAAATCATATCAAAAAGGATGAAAACTGTAAACTTCGAGGGCTTTTTAAAAAAGTTGAGTGGTTGAAAAATCACCTAGAAGTGAAGAAATTTGCAGGGCTCAGCCTCAAACCGCCTTGCAACACCACGCACAGCCTCGGAAGGTCGCCTGAATATTCAAGAGAAAGGAAGTGCATAATTTTGCTCTCGATGTGCTCTCAAAGTTTTGGAAATGTAATGAAGTCCACGGCAAGGAACAATTTATATAAGGGAGCGCGGAAGACGAACCGTCGCTTTGGAAGCACCGCGGCACATTAGCCATTAAGCCGTAGCCCCAATTAATTTCTCTTGGCACTACGGCTTGGGGGCTTATTGATAGTACAAATATAGCACCATTCCGGGGACGGTGCTCATCTACAATTCACGGACATACCTAGGTCATTGCTGGGCGCGACCAGATCTCACACAGGGCGCGACATGCCATCTAGACGCCACGGAGATAGTTGACACAAAGTGTGGCCCTGTATATTATAGGGCGCGGTACATGGTAATTATTGCCCGAGAAGGGGCCGCGGCACTCCTACATGTGATACGCGACACGCCTCCAGCAGCTTGAAACAACGCTGCTTGCGTTGCAGGTCGCGTCCCCCTCATCCGCAACTAATTCAGACTTGATATAAGTCACGTGCTCAGGGCACGTGACACATCACACTTACCTCATATAAATAAAGGACTACACCTTGAAAGGGGGGATCGATTTTCACATATACCTGGGGCTGGTTCTACAAGATAGATTCTCTACACAACCTCAACATACGACTTGGAGGCCACACATCTACATCGCAGCCACCTCTCCGGTACACCGGAATCCTCAATACTGCCATGTACTCTCCTTTATTCTCATACTTGTACGCCTCTTTAGGAAAGATTATATTGTACAATGCAACGCATATAATGAGAACGGAGCAACACAGTGGATGTAGGCCTATTTTAAAGGCTGAACCACTCTATATCGTTTCTTCTCTCTATTCACTTGCTTTACTTGTTTATTACACACTTTACTCTTGATTTACTGGTATGAGAATGCCTTATGGCCGATTTCTCGTATCATCAAGTGATAAATGTATATGTAACACATATTCCTTAGCAATTATAAGGGGATATAATTAGGTTTAGGTGGGTGATAATTTTAGGCCTTAAAGGATGAATTTTGGGAAATAAATTTTAGTATTAATTTCGGAACGAGGGAAAATGTTCGGGTATTGTAGTTGAGAGGCACTACATTATTAAATGAATTTAGGTGTAATTAATTAATTAGGAGGCGGTATATAGACTCGGGTATTAACGATGGTACGGGCCAGTGAGCGAGTCCGGGTATATTGGTTGAGCGACACCAAGTACTAAATTAATTAATGTGTAAATTAAATTAAATTAGAGTCGAACCATAGACTCGGGAATATATACAAGCTAGTGTTACAGATTTTAGTACACGCTAATGCCTGGATTTATATTATATATATACGGTGTGGTGTATTTATATATATATATATATATATATATTATGCGTGTTATTAAATATCAGTGATTCGATATTTATTTAATTTATATACTTTAGTGCTATCAAGGGAGGTTACACGAAGTGGGTGAATCCCCAAGATTGAGGAGTAGGGCGAGTATACCCCCAGGTCATAGCATCCGGTATATGGGTGAGTGGCTTATCTCACTTTTAGGGAAGGAATATGAGCGCCTACACTATGTTTATATTTTGGTCCAAGTTGCTGAGCGATTCCAACTTGGGTAACTACTTTATGTGAGCACACCTAGTGAGGGTATACTCGGAGGGATGGATATACATATGAAATATGTGTGAATGTCGTAGTAAAGATATGTATATAATGCTATTAAATATTATATGCGGGTAATAATATCGTGTGTGATGTATTTACTTTATATAACTTGTGTCACGGTTATATGATATGATTTAAAAGGAATTAGTTAGGATAATTGGAGAGATAACTTATAACCCATGAATAATAATACTCGGTTTAGAGTAGAAAGGCAATGGAGTATTATACTGGGACTAGTTGGATAGGGTAGTACAACTAGGTGGGGTTAAGGTAACCGTTAGGTGTGCACATTAGTGGAGGGGTGAGTATGTCCTCAAGAGAGTGAGACACTAACTTAAATATGGAGCGAATTCATATATTTTTAATTACTGTAGTTAATTCACTTGATAAATATTTTCAAAATGTTTTGGGTTCTAACCCTTGCTATAAAATTATTTTCAAAACCTTTTAGGTGTCCAGCCACAGGGACGCCTGACTTGATATTCTATTCCAGGGCACGTAGCTGTGGCACATGTGGATGCTAGCAGGAGCTTGGATTAGACACATCGTTCATTCTTTCCTAGAGTAGGAATCATCTATCCATTCTAGTTTTACTTAGGGCTTGTTGCCCAGACTTTTCAGTACAGTTTTCAGATTTATTTATTCAGTTGTTAAATGATTGTTGTTGGACTATTTACTTTGGTGGCCGATGGTTTATTCGGCAAGAAGTTTAATTATTTATTCAGTTGATTTAATTCAGTTATTGTGAATGGTTTATATGTATTTCCGCAAGTTATTGTCTTGTTTAAATAAAAAGTTAAAATTTTGCACCGACTTTTTGGAATACTAGGTGGTTAGTAAGTTTTAAAAAGGTTTTCGACACTGATGCTAAGAATGAACCAACTGGGATTGCTGTTTTAATTTGATATAGGACTGATCACCCGGTATTTAATTAGGTAGGGTGTCACATAAACTTCTAATAATTTTCATCAAGACTCTAAAATAGTCAAATATAGATATAAACCCAATCATGATGATTCAAATCCCAAGGTTTTCATACTATTACAACTTATGGGGGAAAATAATGAAATATTAGGCACGAGCGTTACATTAATTCCCTTCCTAAAATGATGTGCATGGATACAAATCATGTGCATGTTTAGGCATGAAACCATTCCCTGCTTAAAACTGTGCACATGGTGAAAATTTCCCCACGTGTGCATGATGAATCCAGCTTTCAAAAAATTACTATAAATAAAGTTTTTCCCTCCATTTCAAGATATCTGAGTTCATCTTTACTTATCTAATACTCAGAGAGTATTTTCAAAGTTAAGAGCGTATCAATTTTTATCTTTGTTCAAAATTACTTGTTTCTTCCAGATTTGAGAGAAAACCTAGATCTACAATAGATTTGTAATTTATGAGGAATTAAGGGTTTTTTAAATCAGATGCACTTAGCTTAGATCCAATATAATCATTCTTCATAAGAATTGAAGATCTACACTCCAAGATCTAAAGGAGATATGTTTGAGCTATTAGAGAGTTCAAGCATGATGCAAATCTAAGACGAAGAATGAGACTTCCTTGTTCATACTATGGATTTTAGGATAGATCGCTCATTGTCAATGGATGAGATTTCAATATTCATAGGTAACTTCTCACGAGTGCACGAAAGAGAGTACTTTATTGCATTATATAAAATCTTTTCAAGTTGAACATAAGATTAGAGTGAGTTGAGGTCTTTTACCCCTAGGAGGGAGTTTTCCTAATAAAATATGTCTTGTAGATTATTTATGTGGTGTTCATCTTGTTTGATTCATCTCCATCACACACATCACTTAGAGCTTATTTAGATCTACTTTAATTCATCAATTTGACCTTAGTATTTTCTTCTAGTGTTAGTTTTCCAAAATTGACCTAGATTTCCTAATTGATGCTACAAATTGTTAATCCACATGTCTCTTATCATCTCATCTAGTTGTACATCTTTATAGGATTGTTAAAATTGATAAGAAAATTAAAATTGACAAAAATGGGTTAAACTTTATAACTAAAACCTATTCACCACCCCTTTGGATTTATTTGAGTAGAACACTTGATTTCGAACGCATCAAATCCTCAATTGGTATTAGAGCGGTTGTTATTCTAAGCATTAACATGTTAGAGTTCATCTTGCATATTTGTGTGTTTATGTTATTGTTCATCACTCCTAAATCTATTTAACCAGTGTGTTGATTTTGTGATTAAGAATGGATCAATACCAAGATAATAGATCCACGAATAGGAAACCATATTTTGATGGATCTAATTATGGGCATTGGAAGGTGAAGATGCGCACACACTTGATATCAAAACATGAGAGGCTGTGGATGAGTGCTAAGGACGGTTAGATTTAACCTATGATAAAGGAGGATGGAATGGGCATGAATAAATTGAGAGTTTTATAGATGGATGCTGAATTTATAAATTATAATTCCAATTCGATTGCAGTGAATGTGTTGTTTGTGTTCGCGAGTAGTCAAGAGTACAATTGTATTATTAATTGTAAATTGGGAAAAAGAAGAATGGGATATTGTGAGCGTGACACAAAAGGAAATATCTAGCGATATTGTGAAATGAAATGAGATGCAAAATAATGCGATTAAGTTTGAGATGATGAAAAAAAGTAAGGAAGAAAGCTTTAAGAACTACTAAACTAGGTTAACCAAAGCATTAAATGCCTCACACAATCTTGGTAAGAAAAATCCTCTAGGTTTAGTGCCAAAGTTGTTATCCTTAATAAGATTAGAGACATTGACACTTATAGTCTTGAAGAACTTGTTGGATTACTTAAAATTTATGATCAAGAAGAAAATATGAGTGTGTCAAAATATAATTTTTTTATAGCATTTATGGCTGAATCTAGTGAGAAGAATGTGTCTAGGAAGGGTGATGAAAAACTAATGAGAATGTTGAAGTGGATATGGCTTAATTTGTCAAAAGGTTTAGCAAATTTTATAAAACAAGAGACCATTTTTCAAAAATGAAAGAAAATTTGATCCTAAACCTTACAAATCGACTAGACATCACTCAAATGGTGAGAAGAGTTCACCTAAGAGAAACAAGAATAAAGAACAACACCGTTGTTATGGTTATTTTGGAGTGGTACATCACATCAACTTTTGTCCAACTCATTTAAAGAAGCAAGAAAAGAGTAGAGATGTAAACAAAAAGAAGAAGATCTACAAAACTAGTCTAGGTGACTTAGAGAGTGACTACGAAGAGAGCATTTTTTGTAAAGATAATGGAAGTGAGATAGATTTTATGGTTAGAGTTGATGAGAGTTAAAATGTGAGTGAGGATAGGATGTAGCTTGAGAGTGTTGTGAAGAGGAATAGGATCAAAGAGTGATTAGTCGTCTTGTAGCAGTATAAGTTCACACACTTAGATTCCTAGATCACTAGATGAAAGTGATGATGCGGTCAATGCCATTCATGGAAACTTTAATAAAATAAAATAAAATAAACTCTATCAAGAATCTTTGAAGTGTAAGAAATCAAACATCAAGCTCATAAATAAAATAAAATCTTTTTAATTTGAACAAGATGATAAAGATGAGAAAATTGAAAATGTTCAATTAGAATGCTTGAAACTTAATGAGAAAGTTAATGTTTTGCAAAATGATAGTGATTCTTTGAAAAAATAAAATGAAACCATTTTGAAAGAAAAAGAAGAAATTTAACTAAAAAAAATTTCTAAATGTTGAAAAAGGAAAAGATCGAGTTACAACATGCTAAGGAAATGAAGATTGAAAAGATTAATTAAACAAATGTTTTTTATAACATTTTAATGACTCATTATCAAATGAAAAATGATAAACATGAAATTGGCTATGTTGAACCTTAAAAAGAAAAGGTTGGTGTTTTAAAATCAAAATTTGATATTTCTTCTTGTGGTAAAAAAAAGGATAAATGACAAATACTTAAATTGAAAAATAAGGAAGTTGTTCCTAAGTCCACATTTGTGAGAAAAGAATTTGGTTGTTAACTTTTTGGAAATATAAATCAATTGCTCATTTTTGTTTTAAAAATAAGAAGGTTGAAAATAGAGCTTATGGAGTTAAGCCTATGTTTAGAGTGAGTGTTACTCTTTGCACATATTGTAGATTACATGGAATTAAAACCAAGCGTGTTGGTTTTTCAATAAGAGGAATGTGAATTTCATGAATAAAAGGAAGAAAGTGGTTCAGATAAATCCTATTAATGAACTTAAAGGTGAAATAGGAAGGTTGATAAGGAAAGTTGACCTTTTGGTCAAAGATAAGAGTGATGTTAGGAGAGAGTTTCCTAGACCTAGAACTTTTACTCAAATCCCAAGTAATAGGCATAACAATACTATGAGTATTGAGAGATGGATACCTAGTATGCCAAAAAAAATCTCCTAGAAGGAAAGTTAAGGCTGAACGCCCAAAAAAGAGGGTTATTAAGAAGGAATTTGTATGTGTTCCTCCCAAGGATCCAAAAGATGCTTAACCTTTCGCTACCTAGGTGACACTTTGCTTAGGATACCAAGTGTCTTCATGTTGTAGGTCCCCTTCTTAGGTTTTCCTTTATTTGTTGGGATCAAATCATTTGGGTGAGAAGGTGAAAATTTTCATTTAGATCATTTTTAATATTTTTATGAGCAATTTTCATACATATATAATTCTCATGTATTTACTTATATGCTTCATTCCTTTCATGAAATGATTGTATATATTGCATCATTCTTTCAAAAATTCCAAAAATATTTTCATTTTATTTCCTTTTGACTATAAGATAAAGTTCTTTTATTCATTGATTTGATGAGTGAACTTAACTTCCATGATGATTAAAGCATGGCTTTTTAAATTTTTGATGAAAATGTTTGTCATATTAATGATACGTTAAAATTCACTTAATGAATCATTAAATTCAACTTTATTGAAGTCTTTGATTATGATTTCACTCTACACATGCACTTTCATATTGCTTGGTTCACATGATTCTAGTTATCTATATTGCATAGACTTAATCATGATTAATACTGATATCTTTTATGGTGTTTGATATGTTTCTATGGTCCATTTGATAGTATATTTTATATACAATAAACTTGATGGACTTAATTAAAGATATGTTTTTATAAATGAAAAGGGATAACATTTGTGAGATAATATTGACTTGAATTTAAGTATCGTTAATAGCTGTATACCGAAGCGTGAGTGCAATTCACCGTTGAAAAAAATAATATATAATGGAAAGATCTAAATCCAAGTGCTAGAAAATTCAAGGAAAGAAAAACAAAATAACGTTTTTTACATTTTCTTGTAGTGCACACTTCTATATCTACTTTAGGGATTGAGCATCATTGAGGGAGATATATGGATAGAGACTACCATTTATGGGAGCTTGAAAGGATATTAAGTGAATGATAAACTTAAGCACAAGTTGTAATTCTTATGACTTGATTATGTTCATTCATTTCATTTTATATCCCATAATTATTTACAATCATGGCATAATTAAGATACAAAATTTCTTGACTTGATTTAAAAGGAATTTTGAATTTGTTATTAAATTGATTAATGCTTGTTTTTAATGAGTTCTCAAACTATGTCATTAATCCAAATTTAAAGTAAATTTATTCATCAAATCTTATTTATATGTTGCCTAATAATTGTCACACTTTTCATATTACAGTTTCATTTGTACATGTGTCTATGAGTTCTTTGATTTGTGCATTTGTATCTAAAAATTGTGCTTAACATGTCGTACACGAATGTTTTCTCATGCATCTTCATGCACTCATATCATATTTTTAAAGTTTTGGGGATTCTATACTTAGTCCTTTTCTATAATTTTCCCTGACTAACAAGTTTGGGCCAAAATCATATGAACAATGCTAGATTAGCTCCATTTTCATGACTTGTCGTTCGCATGGATGAACTTAATTCATTCGCACAGACTTAACACTAGTTTATCATCTTAAAATAAATTTACTCTCATTTTCTTCTAACTTCAAATCCCACACTTCAAAGCAAAACTTTAGGAGATTTTAAGAGAAAGTTAGGATCTTTCTGTTGGATGTGCTATCTTTAAGCTATTTTGGGTGTATTTGAAGGATTTTGAAGTTAAACTCAAGTTTTTTGCTTTTTTGTCAATATCTAATAAGTCATCATTTTAGATCTTTTTGACTGATTTAGTTCTATTTAGAGTCTATCTAGGTTGATTCCTTCGTTCTAGGTGTTGATTTGATTTTTGAGGTTTATTTTGGGGGTATTTTTTGTTTTTATACCATTTTCATCCCATTTACTCTTTGGGTATCATCCCATTTCTGTTTATGCATATTGTTACACCTTATTTCTTTTATCATGTATCATGAAAAGTCCAATGCTTGCAAAAGGTGAATCTTAGACCCCTAAGTGGTCCCAGTGAGACGTCACGTTCTAAAATGTCATGTCCACACACATCGTGTGCATGTACTCTGGCCCCAATACCTCTATTCCGATCCCCAAAATGATAAATAATGCCTATAGGATACAATTCACTCAGGATGGTACCCCTATTCATCTCGAATTTGAGTCTACAACCATTAGGACTAAGCGATATGTTAATTTAGAACACATCACATGTAGTGATGAAGGGTTCATCTTTCATTCCCTTATTTAGCACTTCTATACTTCATAATTTCTACAAACACATTGTAGACAACCCATTCTAATACTCCCACAATCTCCACAGGGTTCAAATAAAGTACTTTTAGATCGAGGACCCCCGTTCCTCATTCAAAAACTATCCAAAGAACAATTGTGTGCTCTCTAGGCCCCATTTTACTTTGGTAAATTCTTGGACCAGTGAGTATCTCAATGCATTTTCATAGATATCTCAATCCTCTTTCTAAAGGTCCTAATCGTGTGCGAATTGGACCTATATTTTGCCTTTTATGGAAAAAAAATTATGTTGCCTATCGACAAAAAAGCTCACTTGTCTACAGGCATATGGGTCCCCACTTGGCCGACAAGTTTTCCAACCCCGTCAACAGGCAAGGCATCCCCCTTGGAGAAGTTTGATCATTTTATCCTTTTAGGATCTCCTATTTAAATAAACCCTAGCCTCGATATTTAAGATATCCAACCTTGTAACCAGTGCAACAATTTTAATTACATCACCCTTAAAACATCCTATTAAATTCTCTTACACCCCCCTGCACACCACTTGCCACCATTCCACCACCATTACTAATACTCGAAAATTAAATTACAAAACCTCAAAAAATAAAATTCAAGTAGCATTGAAGGTTTAATTCCTTGTCACTCCATTTTTTCCAATTAGTTTCTATTTCACATACTTTGCTATTTCTACCATGTTCTCAATTAATTTTTGTTTTCTCTTATCACTAATCTCACCCTTTTATTGTACTCCAAATCTATTTTTGTAAATCCAAAAAAAAGAGGGTTTATCCCATAAATCCCAGATTAAAGTTTGCTCACACTTTCACTCTTCTCACACACTTTTTCATAAACAAAAAGGGGAAGTCTAATTTTGAATTATGGGTTAAACCCCACCTCATTTCCCTTACAAATTACGTGGACTTTGTTGCCATTTAGCTATGTAGGCATCCCGTAATTACTTCTGGGATTCATGTCCTATTTATATTGTCATCTATTATTTATATTTACATGTTGCCATTTCACTCATATGTTTAGCTCATTCTATTTATGTATTCACCTTCTCTATATTTATTACCATTTAGCGATCTCATTGACATGCGTACTCGTTTTTCCATAGTATCGTCATGATCTGGTGCATCGCTCATATTTTATTAATTTTTACTTATTTTTCCCACATGGAAAACTCTTTTACATTTATCGTCTTTTATTGGTCCTCTTGGCATGTGTACTCACTTTTCTATAAAAACGTCACAATCTGGTGCACCGCTCATACTTTAGTAGTTTTCACTTATTTTTGTGACACCCCGCCTATTAAAATACCCGGTGTCCAACCCTTTATCAAAATAAAACGTTGGTCTCATTTGGCTCATTCTTAGCATCATTTTTAAAGCATTTTAAAAGTTACTAACCACCTAGTAGTTAAATAGACTGGTGCCAAATTTTATCTTACATTAATTAACAACATGCGAAAATAAATAATAATTGAACCATCTACATAACCTGATAACTGAATCCAATACAGATAAATGTATAAAGAAGACCGAACCAACTATCAATTGAACAATAAACTAAAATAATAACTGGATACCCAAAGTCTAATATATAAACGGAATACTAAATCTGAGGGCGGCGAACCCAAAAGAGTACTGAAATAAAGTCTCTACACTAGGAATAAATGAATGAGGCGTCGAGAATAAAGTCCTTAAACTTCCACACGAGCTGCAGCTACGCATCCCTATATAGAATTCTTAAGTTGGGCGTCCATGTGGCTGGATACCTAAAAGATTTTGGAAAAGATTTTGACACAGGTCAAAGCCAAAGCAAAACCTTTTGAAAATATTTAGCAAGCAATCAGATTGCAATTAATTAAATATGCATGCACTCTTTTAATATTTAAGTTAGTGTCGCACTCTCTGGAGGTATAACTTACCCCCCATCTAATATGAACACCTAACGCTTGCCTTTAACCGCATTAGTTACGCTACCCACCTAACTAGTCGTATTACACTTCTTTCTATCACACTACTCTTTCCCGAGTTTTCTTACTTTGATTATTATGTTATTTACTCATTAATCATCTCAACTATCTTAAGTCATATAACGTTCACTCTAGTTATATCGAAAACCTATTTTTAATCTTATAACTTTCACACTAGTTATGTAAGAAATACATTCACATTTATATATTAATCCCGTATATAATTATCTACTCATATTATATACATATTAGTATACTACAATATTCACACATATGTCTCATATAATAACCATCCATTCCCGAGTAATAACTCGCCAGATGCTTTCTCTAAAATGCTATAATATCCCAGGTATGTTCACTCTAACCCGGTTACCTCAAGTCGGACTCACTCATGAGCTTGGTTAAAAATATCCCAAACGTAGTGGCGGCGGTCATATTTCCCCTAGAGAGAGACCGAATCATACTTAAACGTCTCATCTCAAAAATTAATCACACAAAAAAATATCAGACGATATGACATGAGGACTATACTCTCCCTACATTCACTAGTCAGGGGATTCACCCACATCGCGCAACCTCTGATTATAGCACTGGAGGGGTATGTATTCCTATAAATATCATCAACACCGATATTTATAATAAGCACACAAACATATATATATATATATATATATATATATATATATATATATATCAAGTTAATTAAGTCCGGCTAACCCGTGCCTAACTCTCCTGGCACTAGACTATAATAACCGAGTCTATCTTCCCGACTCAAATTTCCCTTTTATCATACTGATTTACAGCTTGGGTTTATTCATAGTACCTGAAATTCCATCCTAATATCTGAAATCCTCTCCATTTCAAACTATCTCCAAAAAGTTCCTATCTGTGGATTTCTTTCAATTTGGCTAAACAACTCTCCTAACATAGACTATTGAATTTAAATATATCCCTCCTCATATTTTCAAACTAACACAAAAGTTTTCGCGACAAATAGTTGTGAAATTAAGGCTTAAACAGAAAAATCCTCCAAAATCTGGGCAGCCGAATCGATTTGGCCTTAATCCAAATCGATCCGTCTTGGTGATCGAATCGATTCGTGGCACATAAAATCGTCTTCCTCGTATGCTCTGTTATGTAACTCACCATTATTAACCCTTAAAACTTTCTGAATTCAACCCAAACCTTTACCCAATCATCCCCATGCATGAATACACATCTTAATCAGGTTCTAAACATTATGTAAACCTTTAAACACACTGATTCCCATCATTATTCATTAATTTCCAATTTGGATTTCCAAGGTTTTGTTAAATAGATTTCTGCAAATTCGATTCTAAAATCCAAAATTAAACAATATCAATTTACTGCTTTTTTTAATAAAACTCAAATTCCATCATTACTGAATTATATAACCTCATCAATTGCACTTTTTAATCTACACAAGGTGACCAATTCAGAAAAACCCAAGTTTATGTGATAACCCACCCAAAAATGAATTTTCAATCACACTCACCATGATATGAATTGAAATATTGCAATTTAGATTGAAAGCAAGTTTAACCATTTTCCTGATTAGATTCGTAGAGTCTGGTTCCTTTGGTGTAGAAGGTGAATTTGACACAAGCACCTCAATTCCCTCTTCAATTTTGGCTCCCAAAATCTTCCCACTTTCTACCTCTTTTCTTCTCTACAGATCTAGGGTTTTCTAATTGAGTTATGGCTTCCACTAACTCCATGATTTAGTTTCAATATTGTTAATCCCAAAATTATGCTTATGGGCCAAGCCCAAATGACCCGAACACCCCAGGTGGGCCCAGTTATGTGTGAAACCCAATTACTACCCCAAGTATTCTATTATGACTATCTAGACCCATCCGAAATCAACCGTGACCTCAAAATCACCATCTGAGTCACCCTACCACAACATCCTATCTTGTTCCCAATTAGTCTATACCGAATCCCGGTTGAGATAAAATATCGCCATGTCACAATTACTCGCTAGAACGTAAAATTAGTAACTTACTATTCACTTTTTAATTATATTTCATAAGCTTTAACCATAAAATCCCCCAAATAATATTTCAAATCAACACATAATAATTAATTCAATAAAATTACGACACACTTGTGAATTAAAATTATCCGAACAAATTAAATAATAAATACTCAAAATACAGGGTGTTACATACTTTCCCCTTACATGGATTTTCGTCCCCAAAATTAGAATGTACTTACAGTGAATAACTCTAGATATTGCTCTCGTATATCTTCCTCTCGCTCCCACGTTGCCTTGTCAGCAATGTGGTGCCCCCACTGGACTCGAACCAAAGGTACCACCTTAGATCACAGCTTAGGCTCACTATGATCAAGTATCGTCATTGGTCTCTCGTCATAAGAGATATATGTCTCTAAGACGATTTCCTCTAATGGAACGTGCCAAAATTTCCTCTCGCTCCTCCAGTATATCTCTTTAGCGATGACACATGGAACATATCATGAATTCGCTGCAGATGCTCGGGTAGGCCCAACCTATATGCAAATGGTCCCACCCTCTCAATGATCATAAAGGGTCCCACATACCTCGGCGCTAGCTTCCCTTTATTGTCGAACCTCATGACCCTCTTCAAAGGTAGGTACTCGAAATAAATATTGACCACTCATGTCAGACTTCTAAACTTTGACTTATGGTGACGTAACTCTCATTACGTTCCTGAGCTTCCCGAAACTAACATAGATTAACTAAGTCCTTACCGACGGGCCTTAGATCATTTCGACTCTGAGAAGCTTGTCATTACCCACTCTTAACCAAATGAAACATGGGTGACAAAATTTCAGTGTGAAGCTTCAGAAGGCGTCGCATAGATTATAAACTTCAACAAGGTATCACGCATAGCTTTACCAACGGTATTTAATACTCCCGACTACCCACAAATCCAGAATATGCATTTCTTGCATTTTCCAACATCCTAGTCACATCCCGTCTACCCATCAGCATAAAAGTGACATGTCTAGATCAAAATGTAACTCCATCCCCATCGCCTCCTGACACTATCTATCAGAGGTGGAACATAAGGGTTTCATCCTAAGCCACAACAATATTGGGTGGCGCCTTATTCCAGTTCATTTCTCCTCTCTAATGAAATGTTAGGCATACTGCCCGATATTATAAGACACTCCAATTAATAACAATTTTTCCATTTCGATCAACTCATTCCACAAACCCGAAGGAACTCCTTACCTCTTTGCATATCCATCCCGTCACTAGAATCATCAATCTATTACAAAACCCCTAGTTGGTAACCACGGACCAACATTTTCCAATCCACAAATGGTGAACTTGGAGTCAACTTCACTATATCTCACTTAACAACAATCCCCGTGCCTAACGTTTTACATCACATGGAACATTTTACTCCCCTTTTTTGGGGATATACCAAACTCATTGCCCTTGCATTTTCTCCAAACTATGCATTTCTTGGAAACTTTTTCGTCTAGTGGTGATCCATTTATACGTAAGACACTCTAGGTATTTGACTAAGTGAGACTCTACTCTTCTTTTACAAGATTGTGGGGTCCTCCCTTGTCAAGGGATATCTTTTTACAGGTGTTACCCCATCATTTTTCAACTCTCCTCGATTGTGATAATTATCCTTGATATACACATAGTCGGACTATCTTCTTTTCTCAACGAAGTTCAATCCATCATATCATTCCACCTATGTTTCTAGATTCCCCACCGGTATATATTCAAAACTCTTTTAATCACCTCCCCTTATTTTGGTTGATATTTGAAGTTAAACTAACTAAGGCACCCATACACCTTATAACCCGTGCATATTTGTACAAATATTACAAACGTCACATATATAACATATTTATCTCAAGCTCGTCCCCTACATTCTTGGCGTGGATACATCATACGGGTATTCGCGATCACCCTGCAAATCCAAATTTTATTTCTCTAGATTTCTCCACCCATAAACTTGTGGTGCAAACGTTTTCTCAGTGCTTCCTACATAGCACTACCCGACTCCACTGGCCCTATATTTTTAATATCTCTCAGCTTAAAGTGTTTCCTCTACACGTTCAATAATTAAAATTTAAAACCAATGTACTAGTATCCAATAATGTCTCTACACTCCCAACATTTATTATGGTCCTTGCGTGTAACATCATGCAACGAAGCTCAAAAGAACTTTCCCCAATGCACTATTCCCTAGCAATGTCGATCACTGAAATCGATTTCCCCAATGGTGACTGAGCATGAAAAATGTGTGGAAATTTTATTTCTTTTAAATTGTGAAGTTTATAATAGTGACCAATTTATGGTTGTAATCTTCCTAAGACTAAATATAAATTGATCAAAAATGGATGCAATCATAACCCTTATGTTGATTAACAAATCACAACTAAATAACTTAACAATAATTTTGCGTAATGTGTAATCGTACAACTTCTTCAAAATGTATCAGCAAGCCAATGTGGGTAATGTGCAAATATAGATCAAAACATACACGTAATACAAAAAACACAATAAACATCACTATTTCTATCTCTCTATATACACATTATTAAACATACACATATACCGTTGAATCTAGTGCATTGTTTTTCAATCTAATTTGACCGTTGAATCTTATACATTAATTTTTAATATAATTACGATAGAAAAGAGTACATTCTGATTAATATGAGATATACAAAAAAACATCATTGTCACATAAATTTAAAGATCTCCATACAAATATACGAAAAAAATTAGATTAAACTTATAGAGCCAAATATCCATGAATGTGGGAGCGGGATCCAATTATCGAGTTATTCCCAGATACAAAATGATGGAATCAAAATACCGAGTTATCCGTAAAGACGCAAAGCAATGAAAATATTGTGTTATGTGGTAATTTCCTTCTCAAAACAAAACATACAATATACATAAAACTGAATATGGAACATAATTTAAATAGAATCATAATGTTTGAAATAACTCTAAAACATTTAACCATTTCATGACCGTTTCGCAGTATGAATGTATTTGAATTTCAGTGCACAAAACCCCTAATAGAACCCCAAAACATACAAATTAAACACAACACCCAAATCACACCCAACAACCCCTAATTTGAACTAAGAAAAAACCAAAACTATACCAATTTCAAAATTTTAATCTAGAACCCCAAACCATACAAATTAAATCCCCTCAGAACATTTAGTACACACACAACACCAAAAAAATGTAAACACCTTTATGTAAATCAACTGAACAGGCACAAAGGTAAACCAAAGCACTAAATTCTAAAATACATTTAAAAAACATAAATCTCACTTGAAATTGAACTGATTCTACAAAGAACAACCGCTTCGAAAAGAAATATATAAATCAGAAATCACAACCACATCAAACAACCAATTAAAAAATAAATCTACAAATCATAAATCATAAATCTCCCAAGTTTGATGATTGTACCCTTATGGAGAAGGAAATAAAAAAAGAGGCATTTAGAATGAGTAGGAGGTTGTTATTCAATCATCAAGTTCAGAAGACATTGTAAAACCCATCATCATTATGCCCCTTGCCAACATCTATCTATTATTTTACATTCTACAACTACAATCAGATCTTATAGTATGAAACATATAAAAAACCTAAGAAATTCCTAATTATATCATCAGTATTAATAAAAAGAAGAAATAAAAAAAATAAAAAATTATCAAATTCTCGTAAAGATTTAAAAGAAATGGAACGTACGGACTACATGGTTTCTCTCAGACAAATTCTTCGATATCATATCATAGCGACATTATGTCTTCATGATGCAAAAGAATGGATTAGATCAGACTCGTCATCATGTTTGATCATCACAGAGAAACGCAGCCAAAGCCAACAATGATATTATAAAGTAAATACAAGTGGAATCATAAGAAAGGGAGTTGAAATCAATATCAAGGGAAAAAATAATAATAAAAATAAGAATGTATACCTTAAAACAAAATGATGAGGATTGTTAGGATACGAGAGACCCCCAATGGCTACGTCCAAACTTGATGTTCTTATAAGAGTGAAACTCGAAACTACTTTTAAGGTTATCATCGCTACAGAAGGAGTAGAAATTACTAATATACCCACAGGATCAATGGGTTTGGATCAAGATGGACCGCGTTGTGAGAGCTGAGAGAGCTGACCGGAGAGGGGGAAAGAGAGATGAGCGGAGAGAAGTCAAAGTAGAGGGAGGGATGGGGGGCTGAGCGGGAATGAGAAGGATGAGAGAGCGGGATACCAAAATGAATTGTTTTCAGGGTGTTTATATTTTAGTCAAGTGTACTCAATTTTAGCACACTTTAAAACAATGACCAATTTTGGCACTGTTTTAAAGTGTACCAGAATTTGGCACAGTTTTAAAATGTGCCAGATTTTTAATATCAGGGTATGCCAAATTGTTGTTTTTGGTGTAGTGATCCGTGGGTACAAAGCACATAACTAAGATATCACAAATCCTGTCTCCCGACACATAAATGAAATCATCTATGCCCATGTCTTTTAAGGCATTACACTACAAAAAAAAGTTTCTTTTAAGACCCTATTTTTGGAGACAGACAAAATATAGTGTTTAAAACATACTTTTTATAAAGATATAATTAGCCGTCTCAAAAACTATTATTTTTTGAGACTGTTAATTATATCCGTCTCAAAAAGGGTTATTTTTTAATACAGTTAATTATATCCATCTCAAAAAATGTCACTTTTTGATACGATTAATTATATCCGTCTTATAAAGTATATCAAATGAGACGGTAAATACTTGTTGTATCAAAAGATATACCAAATAAGACTGCTAAAAAAAATTGGTTCCAACACTAATTATTTTTATCTCCCGCTCATGACTTTAACCTAACCTCTTACCTCAAAAAAAACAAAAACAAAAACCCGCCCCACCCCACCCAATCGGAACCCACTCGCCCCCCCCCCCCCCCCAGGCGCTTCTTCTCCTCCGCTGATCCCCCCGCCCGCGTTCTTCTCCTCCCAGCGCTGTTCTTTCCCTCGCCCCCCCAACGGTGTTCTCTACCCCCCAGCGGCGTTCTCTCCCCCCCAGCGAACTTATCCACCTATCCGGCTATTTTCTCCTTGTTTTCCTTTTCATGGTAACTTTTCATCTTTCCTTTTTTTTAAAGAAAAAAACATAGAAATTATTGTTATAGATATGTGGGCTGCAATCTTGTTCCCATAGAATTCTTAGTGTGCGATCCCATAATCTTTTTTTGTTGTTTGAAGTCCCATTTTTTAAGGCCCCGTTTGGTTGTCCCAAAATTGTAAATTGGATTATTAATAAATTGATCCATTTACAAATTGACCCATTAATTGTGTTTGGTTTCATTAATAAAAGGATTCATTAATTTCCCCGATTTTAGCTCATGTGCAAAAAATGAAATTGGATCATTTCACAAAAAACATGAAATGTATGTCTCCTCTCCCTCTCCCCTCCCCTTCTATATTTTCCCTCCCCCTATCTCTCTCTCTCGATATGTTTTTACCTTTTTTTTCATAGAACCTTAACATCAATTTCAAATTACCAAACATCGCATAAAATTGGATTTAACTCATTTCAAATTCACTAATTTACAATTCATTAATTAACAATGAACCAATTTACATAATCAAACAATTTGCGCAACCAAACTGGGTCTATAATAGGCTATTTATTTTGTTTATGGAGCGCTAATGCGATAAAATAAATCCAAATCCACAGGTGACAAGGTATAGAGCATCTAAATCCTACAACAACAAAAGAGAAACTACAAATCTCAATCTCTTCAAATTAAATACCAAATCTCTCGAATTACATACAACAACTAACTCGAAAATAAAATATAAATCTCCAAAGCTACAAATCTTCTCTCTCGAATATTCTTCCCAAAATAATCCACGCTAAAATAATCCCAATTGGTCCAAAGCGTCCCAATCCACGCTAACCTGCCAACTAAAAGAAAATATGGGGAAGTACACAATACGACAAGAAAGATGCTCAACAAATATATGTTAGCGATGAATAAAATGTAACAACACGAGTACGAATATTCAAATCGAAATGCAAATCTCAAAGCATTTATCAATATAATTTCTCAAGAACACATCAATGGGTCACCAGGCCTCACCCCATTCGCATATGCTTTATCAAGCCATAGCCCGGGAATAGGTATTTTGGCGGGTGCCCAACATCCGTGCCATATTAAAATCCCATGACAACGTGCTCATCAACAATATAATAACACCACATGAATCAAAATAATTTCAAAAATTTTTTTCTAGATTTTAATGAATTTATCAATTCAAATATGAGTTCAATTAAACAAGAATTCAAAGAGAATGACACTCGCGAGATTTAAGGAGCATATTGTGTAAAACCCCATACCTCAAACCATGATGAGAAATCAATGATCACATCCTCTAGATCAACACAAAAGATCCACAGAAGCTCCTCCAAGAACCTCCAACAAAATAGCCCCAAGAACACCTCTAATCTAAGGTTGGAACTCACAAATCTCAAGGGACAAAGTATAATTAAAAAGAAGAGGAATATAAAATATATTTGCTGCCAAAATTTGTGCCAAAAGCATGTTAAAAGGCTTGCCTACGACTTCCTTTTATAATGCAAAGAAATGAAAAGTTGGAATCCAAAAGACTCCTTTAAATAAGACAAAGAAATGAAGAGTTGGAAGTCAAAACAACTCTTGAAAATTAATTAATGTTCGCCGACTTAGAATTCCAAGAGTTAAAAACTTTTAAAAATCATTTTAAAATTTGTTTTAACTCCGTTTTCGAAATCGTTTCAAATTCTCGTCTTTAAAAATAATAACCAACATATTTGAGCAATAAAAATAATTTTATCAAAAACTTTATTTTTCCTCTTTATTTTGAAAATACCCCAAAAATTACGCGGGTTATTACAGTTTGATGTTATATAGCATTATGGTTCATGTTGGCTCAATGATTCTATACTAGTTTTTTATTTAATTTTTAAAGAAATTATTAAATGCATGGACCAATTATTCAAATATCCTAAAATTATTCTTCTCCCAAACCATTAATTTTTTTTAATGTATTTGAGATTTGTAGAATGATTGATTAGGTTTTTGATGTAAAGTTGTGATTGGTAGATCTTCTCTTTTTTTCATGTATTTCTAAGAATGAAGTTAAATGATATTGGGTCTTATTACTACAAAGTTAAATGGAAGGATAAAAATGCTTTAGGGATCGTTTGGTTCGAGGTTTAGAAAAGGGATGGAAATCCTTGATTCCAGGAATTCTAAGTTCCTGGAATCTTGAATTCCTTTCCATTGTTTGGTTCGAACGGGAATTCTTTTTTTTTCGGCACCTAAATTATTTTCCCATATTAGGAATAAATATCATTTAATTAAAATACCCTTCTACTTGATTTAAGTGTGTGTGCGCGAGTGTGTGGTGAGTGTGTGCGTGTGTGTGTGTGTGTGTGTGTGTGTGTGTGTGTGTGTGTGAGTGTGTGTGTATGTGTTTGTGTGTGTGAGAGAGAGTATATGTGTGTGTGTGGGTGTGTGTGAGAGAAAGAGAGAGTGTATATATATATGTGTGTGTGTGTGTGTGTGAGAGAGTGTGTGTGTGTGTGTGTGATAGAGAAAGAGATTATATGTGTGTATGTGTATGAGAGAGAAAGAGAGAGAGTGTGTGTGTGTGTGTTTAAGAGAGAGAGAGAGAATGTATGTGTGAGAGTTTATGTGAGGTAGTATTTTTGTCTCACCACAAAAGTAAACTAGAATGCTCGGGAATATAGGATTCCCCCATTTTAGAGGGGAAATTCCCTTTCCAAACCTCAAACCAAATGAGTCATTAAAGTTCTACAACTACTTTGAGAGCAGTATAGAAATGAAATTAACATGTTAAAGATGTAGTTTGAGTCTCATGAAGGAGTACGAGAAAGAAATGAGGATGAGAATAGAAGAGAATAAAGCCAAATTGAAGGAATTGGGAATACATGAATTGTATTCGACAATTGAAAACAACGATAAAAATAAAAAAGTGGTTCAAAGAGTAAAAAAAATCATTGGTGATGATGACAAGTTTGTGCTACGTGAAGAAGAAAATGAGCATATGGATTCAACCGACGATGAAAATGGGTATGTGCCTTATGAGTTTTTGAATGTGTAAATGTTTAGTGATGTAGATGTTAATTAGTTGATTGTGTGAATTTTTGTTTGATACTTTCCATTATCATGCGTGCATTAATACTTCAATATTTCAAATTTGAATCGCTCGATTTAGTTAGCCATAATAATACTTAAATTGATGTGATGAATTATATTCTTATTTTTATAGTTTGTTCTCCCTTTATGTGCTAATCTTTTTAGGAATTCATGTTTGCCATTATTAATCTTTTTAGCTTTTCATCATCTTGCAAAAACATTATTAATCTCTTTATCTTTATATTATGAAATACAAATTTACTGACATTTTTTTTTAATTCATAGATGAGAACCATGGATAAGAGTTGGATTGATTTTCGCAACCGGTGTTCAAAAGAATACATTAATGGGATTGAAGGGTTTCTTAACTATGCATATGCAAATAAAAATATTGAGACAACGAAAATCTATTTCCCCTGTAAGAGATGTGAAAATCGAGTGTACCACGTCCGACAAACTGTGAGAGATCACCTTGAGATCCATGGTTTCGACAAGACATATGAGGTTTGGATTTTTCATGGAGAAACTTTTGGCGGTGTAAGAAGCGATATAAATACTCTGAGGGATGATATGTTAGTTGATGATATACCTATACCTGTTGAACTGAGTGCTCGAGATAACATGGTTACAATGGTTCAAGAGGGAATAGGTATTTCCCACGCGCATGACAATATGCGTGAGGAGGAATATAACACCGAAGATGTCTTTGAATTCGACGGAGATATTCCAGAGTACTATACTCTTATGAAAAAGGCTCAAAACGACTTCTATGAAAATTATTCTCCTAGGATTATCGAATTGTCCTTTGTTGTTGAGCTCATGCAAATGAAGCAACTTCATGGTTGGACAAATTATTCTGTCACGGCTTTATTGAAATTTTTGGGGAGGATGATTTCGCATGCTAGAATTCCCAAGTCTTACTACCAAGCCAACAAGCTAAAAAAATACTTGGGATTCAAGTACGAGACTCGGGATGCATGCCCAAATAACTGTATGTTGTTTCGTAATGAAACCGAGGGTCTTAAAAAGTGTGGCATATGCGAATCTTCTCGATATAAAGGTGAGGACTCAAGTATTGATGGTGTCCATGGTCCAAAGGTAGCAGTGAAGAAAATGAGATACTTCCCTTTGAAACCGAGATTGCAAAAATTATTTTGGTCATCCTATTCAGCGCCTCTAATGAAATTGCATGCGGAAGAAAGGATCGACGATGGTGTAATGAGACATCTCGCTGACTCTCCTGCTTGGAAAACTTTTAATGAGAAAAACCCTTCTTTTGCGAGGGAGATTTGCAATGTTAGACTTGGGTTAGCTGCTGATGGATTTAATCCATTTGGTAATATGAGCATTAAGCACAGTACATGGCCAGTTGTCCTCATTATTTATAACTTACCTCCGTGGTTGTGCATGAAGCAGCCTAACTTGATTTTGTCTATTCTTATAGATAGACCAAAAGGACCCGGAGATAAGATCGATGTATTTTTACAGCCATTGATTGATGAGTAGATTGAGCTATGGGTTGATGGTGTACGCACTTACGATGCATCAAGTAAGGAGTTCTTTCAGTTGCATGCATCGTTGTTGTGGACCATTAATGATTTCCCCGCTTATGCGATGTTATCGGGACGGAGCACAAAAGGTAAATTTTCTTGTCCTTTCTGTAACGAAGACCACCAGTCAATGCGATTAGATAATGGTAAGAAGTTCTGTTATTGGGGTCATCGTCGATTCTTAGACTCGCGCCATAGGCTTCGTAGGCAGAAGGCACCATTTAATGGGAGGGTAGAATTACATCCAGCCCCACTTAAACTTTCGGGCTTACAAGTATTGCAACAGTTGAATGATCTTGATGTTAAATTTGAATATAAGATGGAAGATGTCTTTAGAAGGAGGTAAAGAGAGGCGTTAGAAAAAAATAAACAGACAGTTCCAAAATGTAGATTTAGTTAGAAAAAGAAGAGCATATTTTTTGAATTGCCATACTGGAAGGATAATCTTATTCACCATAATCTTGATGTCATGCATATTGTGAAAAACGTCTGTGATAATGTCCTGTTTACATTGTTGGGTACTAAAAGGAAGACAAAAGACAATTTACAGGCTCGAAAAAGATCTCAAAATTTTGCGTATTAGATCAGAGATTCATCCTCAACCACAAGGGTCAAATTTACAGTACCTTCCCCCAACAGAGTACATGATGAGTAACAAAAAGAAGGAGATTTTTCTAAAAGTGTTGTAGAATGTTAAATTTCCTGATGGCTACTCTTCGAACATTTCACGGTGCGTGAACATGCAAGAAAGAAATATCGTGAACATGATAATCATATTTTAATGCAACAATTACTTCCAATAGCAGCGCGAAGGGTATTGCCCAATCATATTGTCAAAGCCTTGATTGAATTAAACAATTGCTTTGTGATATTATGCTCAAAAGCAGTTACCGCAGCTGATTTGGAAAAGTTTGAAGATCGGATGGCCCTTACACTTTGTAGCCTTGGGAAGATATTCCCTCCGAGTTTCTTTGATGTGATGGAACACTTTCATATACATTTGTCGGACGAACTCTTAATTACTGGATGTGTCCTTTACCGTTGGATGTATCCGATTGAAAGGTACCTCCACACTTTAAAAGGCTACGTCGGTAATCGGGCTCATCCTGAGGCCTCGATTGCCAACTCTGTTATTCTTCAGGAATGCATGAATTTTTATTCCCAATATGTGGATGTGGAAACTAAATCTAACCGACCGTCTAGAAATGATGATTGGGGGCATATAAATGGTCGTGCAATTGTGAAAAAAGTTCAATTTGAACTTGGTTATGTAATGTATATACAAGCTCATCGGCACGTTCTTACCAACACCGAGGTAATGGCGCCATTTGTTGAGTAAGTTTTATTATAAGTATTTGGTATTTTTGAAAACCATTTTTATATTTTTTGCGGAATTGACATATGGATATTTGTTTACTTGTAGAAAGCATCTCGCAGAACTTTTATCAAAGTATCCTCAAGATTCACAAAAGCATCGTGTTAGTCATCTTCACAACGATGAGTTCCACGAATGGTTTAAGGATTATTTAAGCGAAAAATATCATAACTAATAGTTGAATTATGAATAAATATATACTTTTATATTGACATTTACTTTAATATACTAGAGGTTAATAAATTGGCACGTGATGGTGTGCAAGTATCCGATGAAATCAAATGCTTGTCTTTAGGTCCTTTTAAGGATGCGATCAGATTCAACACTTATATTGTTAGCGGTTTTAGATTTCGAACAAAGAGACTTGATAGGGGAAAGAAAACTCAAAATAAAGGAGTTGTTATAAAAGCCGAACAAATGAGTTATTCTATCCGGAAGGATAAAAAACCCATTGTGGTGATCTTACATACTATTGGGAACTAACGGACATTATTGAAGTTCGGCATCTTAATGGCATGAAGTTTGTGTTATTCAAGTGTGATTGGGTTGAAAATCGTATGGGTACAAAAGTTGACGAGTTTAACTATACTCTAGTAAATTTCAAGCATTTGAAATATAAGGATGATCGAGAGAGTAACGAACCTTTCATACTAGCATCCCAAGCAAAACAAGTATTTTATGTGCATGACCCTATCGATACAGATTGGCATGTTATTGTTCCCATGACACCAAGAGACCAATTTGATAGGTACACGACAGTTCAAGAAGCTGGAGAAGAATTGTTGCTTACTGGAGATGAGCCGTTTCTCATGAAAAATTTGAATGAATATCAAAACTTACGATGGGTGAGGGATGGAGATGGATTAGTAGTTGACACTAGTGTGGTTCAAGCTAATGATCATGAATATGTAAATGCAGATGAAGACGGAGATGGAGATGAAATTTAGAGGGACAATTCTTAAGGGAGATATAGTCCTATACTAGTTATTTTTATTTTTAAATTGGAGCATTTGTAGTTTGGTTTTGTATTGATAGTTATGGGTATTTTATTCAAAACTAATCACCGTTATCATCTTTTATCCAAAACTAGTTATGGGTTTTTGAACTTGGAGCATTTATTTTTTTTGTATACTTATTAATGTGTGCTTTATATTGTCAATATGTGGCTTGCATCTTCTCTACTTAAACTCACCCTCTTCATGAGCTTGCCCCCCCCCCCCCAATCTTTTAGGCATATGAATGGAGGTCTCGCGTTGGTCCTCTGACTCGTTTCTTGGAAGATGAACCTATTAAAATGTACATACAATGAAAATATCAACCAATAGAAGGATTTTAGTGATACAAGACATTATATGCAGAAAATACCAAGCAATATGCAGAATTGGGGCATACATTTTATATTGCAAATACCAATTCATTCATAAAAATTATATACCTCAAGTATTGGGGAGAGCTAAAAACTATATTTAGTATGTTATATGCAACAAATACCAATCCATAACTTGGGCAGAACATGCCACACGATGTGAAAACACAAATGCCTGAGAATCTTTGCATTCAAATCAGTTAATAGCAGTTAATCTTAACTCAATGCATTCAAATCAGTTAATACTAGTTAATACACAAATGCCTGAGTAATCTTTAAAAACACAAAGGCCCAAGGAATAAGATAATAGATAATACTAAAACACAAAACAAAAATAAGCTAAAAATAAGTGGGGTGTGTATGCACTAAGTACGGTGGACTGATGGCATCAAGTCAGAAAGTTGTTCCATAGCAATGCTTCAATAAGGCTGCCACTGCCACTCAATACTCAAATATGTGTCCCATATTTGATTAAAAATAAGACTTTTAAAAAGAAGAAAAAAAGGTAACTGCGTCATTATATGTTGTAGATTGCCAAAAAAATCAGTCTATCGCCACTAGTGATTTCTTTTTTACAGTAACCAATCAATGTAAAGACCCCGTTATTAATAGTATTAACTGAACATTTACTAACAATAAGAGACCTTCGTCTATATAACGAATTTACTAGAACTATATTATACATCGCTAATTCAATTTCATAATAACAAAGCCTCTCTCTCTGTAGTACAAGTTACCCCAGTCCAAATAAATTAATTCCAAATGTTTATCATAGGGAATTCCACTCAGGTGAAAATATCTTGTCCACAGATATCGTAAATATGAATGATTAACGGAGTTACTTATCTCAAATTTCTCAATGTAAAAGTATTTTTCCTAGAGGCCATATATCCAACCTTATGGTAAGTACAAAGGACTTAATTTAGTTTACCCACACCATTGCTTATAGGATCCAAGCCTCTGCCATCGCAAACCCAGGGGATAAAGTGTTATACTTCCATGAAGGTGTGGGATTTCTTTCATAATCTTCTTGTGGTTCTAGTTCAGAACACTTTAATTCATCTTCGTCTTAATGCGTGGTGGCTTTCGGCCAAGCGGAACACTTTCCAAGGTATCCTCATGAATATCATTCCTCCTATTATATGTTGGGAATTATGGAAGGCTAGGAATAAATATCTCTTTGAAGGTGTTGACCCAAATCCAATCTGCATCATTAATTATGTTTCCTTTAGGCATGTGTTCACTAAGATTTATTTCCTGGTTAAGTGGGATCCCCCCTCTCTCTTATGGTTGGTGGAAGTTAAACACTGATGGCAGCCCTATTGGCAACCCAGGCCATGCGGGCGGAGGTGGATTAATTAGAGATCACAGAGGTATCTTTTTTTCATCCTTCTCTTACTATTATGGCCCTGCCTCTAACAAATTTGCAAAATTTAATGCTCTAGTTAATGGCATTCATATGGCGAAGAATCTAGGATGCACTCGTCTTATTGTGGAACTGGACTCAGAAATTATGGTCAAGATTATGATAGGGTCTATCAAGGTCGCTTGGAACATGTCTTATTTAAAATATGAAGTCTCGGCGAATTTTTTTTTATCAATAATTATCTCCACAACTACATTGAATCTCCAGAACAACCAGATTTTACCACTGACATTATTTTTACAGCCTTTAAATCCCCATTTAACTGAGAAATCTTTGCATCTTCAACCATAGGTTATACTCTAAGAGAGACAAAAAGGGATCTTATGAATATTACTCAACATTTGGTCCTCAAAAGAGAAATGAGAGTGGGTGATACCTTTGGTTCTAGATCTTGTGAGTCTTCTGAAAAGAGGACCTTGCATTCTGAGTTATTGTTTGTGGATTAACTTATTATCAGCGGGAACATATTTCCCTTGTTACTTTTTCTCTTGGGAATTAAAATACTTGAGCTTCCTATCAAGGCACTTAGAAAATAGTTGCAGTTCTTCAAAGAAAGGGGGATAATGTCCTGATTTATCCTCATTGTCTGAAGCATACAAAGGCAGGGGTGCTTGATGAAGTGCATAATCAGGTAAATCAGTGGCTCTTGGGGACAATGCACTAACATCAATAATCATAGATTCATTGGGACTTAATTCTTGGGCCTTAATATTATCAATGTGATCTTGTGTCTGTCTATATTTTGGTTTTCTTGTTGGGGCTTTACTCTTTATAATAATTTTCATTTGGATATTTTAATAATTCTCATTCTTCCTTATCTACTTTTGTGTGACCTTGATCAGTTGAATTCAATTGATCATCTTCTACTTCTTGATGGTGTACCACTGCTATATTACTGATGTCTTCTTGATTTAAGTTTGTGGCCTTCTTTTCAGTTATTGAATTCTCATTCACCAAATGCTAACAGTTCTTGCCTAGCAGTTCACCAAGCAGGATTAACAGCTGCAAGGACAACAGTTCTTGCATTCAATGATGTAGTGATCTCAGCCTTGGCTATGCTAACAGTTCTTGCATTCAATTTATTCATCCTCGTCCCCTCTAAGTTCATACTCCTCATATTTTTTCTTGAAATGGGAGATAGACATAGCCTCCAAGTATGTGTCCGCAATAAGGACTGCTCGCATTGCTCTAAATCCAGTACAAGGAATAGGAAGAAAAATCCCAGATAACTCAACAACATCACTTGGTGTTACCTTTCTTGTAAGCTCTCCCCTGAAATGAATAGTCATTGATCGTGGAATATGGCCTTTGGGGACATGCTCAGCCAACTCCTGAATTTTAGCCTCTT
The DNA here is from genome assembly GCA_949130495.1 of Sambucus nigra. Taxonomy (NCBI): domain Eukaryota; kingdom Viridiplantae; phylum Streptophyta; class Magnoliopsida; order Dipsacales; family Adoxaceae; genus Sambucus; species Sambucus nigra. The sequence goes on from OX422212.1 coordinate 521,387,254, forward strand.
GAAACTTCAAAAACTTAGATGCTCTGAGTTGAAGAATGAGGTTTCCTTTGGTGAGATCTGTTCTACAGCGATTGGATGGGCACTTAAATAGAGGCATGAAGACTCTAGCAGTTAATTCCTGGTAAATCTCAAAGCCACACTCTTCACACGTATACACTACTACTTGCATCAGAGGCTTGACATCTAAGCAACGCGTCACAATACTCGATATCCTGACAAGTTGGCCAATATATGTAGCCTTGACCTCCCTGATTATGTATGGATTCCCCTTTGAAGATGCTCTAATATAAACTTCATAAAAATGCTTACTTTCTAGAGGCATCTTCTGCCTTGGATCAAAACCATCGGTATTTTCAGTTCCTTTATCTGCCCTTTGTGTCATCAAGATATCATGATCATCATTCGAAAGGGCCTCTGTTGACTCTAGCATGAGCCCATCAATGGCATCCACAAATATTCCAATATACCGACGAGTATTTTCAGTGACTCGCTTAAGAAACTCTTCATCCAAATCCTTGTAATTAACTAGATCTTCAAGATCAATCTCGATTGCCTTGGTTTTACGGTTTGCTACATCTTGAACGACGTTGAGGTATTTAGCGTCACTGTTTACATCAGCAAATTGCGATAGAAATTCTCTCGCCAAATATTTTTCACGATTGAAGTCGAAATCGTTCATGGTGTCGCCTTTGCAGAGAGTGAGAGGGGGAGAGAGGGAGAGAGGGAGAGAGAGAGAGACATTAGAACCTTAACGCTTCAAAAATTTAGAAGCATACATGTCATGTAATTTTCCACAAAGACGCTATCTACATTCCAACTAACATCGGATTTAACACGATAGGTAAGATGAGAAGTAAGTGGAGGCTCAAAGAGGGAGTTAAGGGAGAGATTCAATATAGGTCCATTATGAAGCAATGTTGGTTTATGGAAACTCAAACCATGCCCAATATTCAATATTGGGACACATACAGTAACCCATAGTTTAAAATATCTAAGAAGAATCTCAAGAGATTGAATTAATCAAATTATATTTAAGTATTCAAAACAAGGCAATCAAACTCACAAGGCCATGTGAATCGATCAAGTGGTACCGACATCGTTCCTGTCACCAAAAGTGCGACGAGAAACTCTCAAAGCTTGATGATCATCCAAACACAATTGCACAGTCAAACACCTACGTTATAATCAGAAACCAATCATTAAAGTGAAATTAAACTCAAAATTAATGGGTGTGGAGTTATGTGAGAATGTGTAGTTCCTCAAAACAGGACAAATCACAAGGCCGACTTGATGGAAAAATAAGTCTGCCTAGATTAAAACTGATTAAAATGAAACATATAGTCCACTCTTTATATATGTGTGTCTCATATGAAATGATATATTTTTTTTCGACGATGAGACATTCATTAAAATACTTTTCATCACCTCTCCTCACTTAAATAAATTAATATTAAATTAACAACATGCATCAAAACGATGTAGTAGTTTTTTATGATATTGGTTCATAAATTTTAGTTATACAGAGAGTTATTGGGATATGAGGCTGCAATAGTTAGAGCACCACAAGTTACCCATGACTGAAAGTCTATCAGAAGCATGAATAACAAGACCAAACTTAATCTTGTAAACTGCATGTATAGGTGTTCATTATAACGGAGAGTTATTTGTATGATCCATGAATAGTGTAACGGGTGTGGTTAAATTTTTTTCAATTACTTATTTCTAATCATAATTTCTTCTTTTATTTTGCATTCGCTAAGCTCTACCCCGCGCATCGCGTGGGTTTTCATCTAGTGTGATATATAACTGAAATGTAACTTCTTGATACGATAAATGCAAATATAGAGATCTATGACGTTGAAGCGACGTTGACGTTGTTTGACTATATCCGACCTCATAGCCGAGGAAAGCCCACTTGAGAAGCAACCACTCGCAGCTCCAGTGGGAAATGATTTAGAGAGGACACCACAAATTAGTTTCGTTCAACATAACATACGGGACAATGGAACTAGAGAGATGCAACAACTTTCCCCAAATATTGAATTAACATCCCAGTCACAAAATACACACCGCAACTCAAGAGCTTACATTTCTTTATTTCAAACACCTACAGATCAACTTTCCCCAAATATTGAGCAGATTAGTAATTCAGTTGGAAATGTCAATCCTCCATCTAATGATATGGATTTAGATGGCGAGGATCTCACAGGTATGCTATGTTATACAATGCACCATTTGTATATCTCCATTTGTATTACTTTTATGTTTATATTCATATTGAACAAGGTGTATAAACATTATTTATCAAATTTTTGTTCAGGTACAATGACTACCCTTACTAGTAAAAAAAGGGTTAGAAAGGGGGTAAGGCCTTGGCTCGAATGGAATGATAACAAAAAGAAGATATTGGAATGGAATGAACTTTGTCATCCAGTTTGCAAACTTGAAAATAAATTGATGTCACATTTAGGTTATTATGCAAGGTGTGGAAATTTATTTCCATTGACAACGTTGGAATGGAGCGAGGCGGACGAGGAAGCACTTGATAATATTTGGAAGGAAGTGAAGGTAACTTACTAGTTTGATTTATTTATTTGTTCTGTTGTACATTAGCTTGTCAAGTTTTAACTAATTTATTCTTTTTGTTCTTAGAATAACACAAATGCACCAGAAGGTTTTAAACAAATCTGCTTTGCAAGGATGGGACTTGCGTTGAAGCAATGGAAGCATCAAGTAAAGGTGAATCACTATAAAAAGTTTCAAACAGATGAAGAGCGGTTGAGTTATACGCCTGAACGAGTCGAAAAAGATCAGTGGACCGAATTGGTGAAATACTGGGGTCTAAAGAAGATTAAGGTATAAATATCATATTTTATTAAGAATTTTATACATATATTCTTCTTCACTAGTATCATAATTTTTATTTTTATTTATTCAAATATTTAGGATATTGCCGATCAAAACACTAAGAACTGTGAAGTTGAATGTGCTTACTCAAGAACAGGACGAAAGCAACATGCTAAAATAGCCAAGGAGGTTGGAATTTTTATTATTATAAATTTTTTGATTTTAATATAAGAGTATTAATATATATATACATTGTTTTTTTCAGAGGATAGAACAGGGGGAGCCCGTCGACAATATTAGCATGTGGAAAGCCACTCGAGCTCCAAATAATAAACCTTTCAGTGTTGAAGATGGATCATTTGATAGAGCGGTATGTATAAATATTAATTCGTAAGAGATGCTTGAAAGATTTATTTAATATTTGTTATAAAGTGTGTTCTTGAAAATTATTTTATGTTCATTAATAATAATATTAATTCAATTGGTAGAAAATGCTTAAAAGACGACTAAATGAGCTACCAGAAGAGCAACAAAATGACCCAAAAGTGCGGAACAAGATTTTTATCGATGTAGTAGGATATGGAGGGCATGGGTATGCTTTAATGAATGGAGAAGGTATTAGGCCAACATCGACAAAAGCATGTTCATCTCAGTTATTATTGGAGGAAATTAACCAGTTAAAGAAAGAAGCTGAAGATCGAGAGACTCGACTGTAACACCCCGTATTTTTGTACATTTAATATTTAATTAATTCGGGAATATTAAATTACTTGTATATTGTAATTTTAATTGAATTAATTATGGCAATATATATATTTAAATATTAATCGGGGAGTGAATGGTTAATGTTTAGGGAAATTTATTTACTAAGTGAATAGTAATAATTTAATTACGTCATTTCGAGTATTAATGACAAGGTATACACTTATTCCAGCCGCGAGTCGGTATAGACTAAATTGGGTGTGAGATAAGGATTTTTATAAATTAATTCGGAAGCCAATTATGAGTGCGCGGTTGAGTCCGGATGGGTCGAGATAGTCAGAAAAGAGTACCCGGGGTAGTAATTAGGTCTCGGGGTAATTTTGGGCATAGCCGGGCCCACACAGGGTGAGTTGGGCCACTTTAATTAAGCCCATTAGGCTAAAAACGGGATGGAGGATTTTTAACCTAAGTGAGGGATTAGGAAATCAGCAGGCAACACAATTCTAAACCTAGGGTTTGAGAGGGGATTTGTGGAAAAACAAATCAAGAGCAAATTGGAGATTTTTGGAGCCAAATTAAGGGACATCAACAACGGATCAGACACTACAAACACTTAGAGGCAAGTGGTTAACTGTTTTGATTCTTAAAGCATGATAATCAATTCATATCATAGTGATGTGTAAACCAAAATTTGTTTTTGGGTGTAAATGGGTACAAAATAGGGTTTTTGTTTTTGAAACACTTGAATGAGATTCAAAGTAAGATTTAGATGGGTGATTGATATCTGAATATGTATATATGATTTGAACGAGAAATCCAGAACATAAAAGAGTGGAAATCAAATTTGGAAATTGGGATTTAAAACAGAAAATTGGATGTTATGGAGAAAGACCCATTTCGAAAATTATGAGATAAGTAGAGAAGTTGATTATCTTAATGGTCTCTATGATGAATAGGATGTGGATTAACCATGTGTAGATGATGGGATGATGTAATTAGAGGTTTAAATTATGGCTTAGAAACCTTGAAGTTCGTTAATGGTGGAAAACAGTGGGGAAGAAGAGCTGTAACGAAGGGGTCGATCGATCGATCGGGGGCATCGATCGATCGATGATGGGAAATTCTGGCCAGTTCGGCCTGTGTGTTATATAAGGGGAAAATTAATTATAAATTAATTTCCATACTATAAATTGTGATAATTAATCTTGAGACACCTATTCCTAGTAATTATGGGAAAGAGTAATTGGGACTAGGATGAATTTATGTGGGACATTTAATGGATAAATTTGAGAGACTTTATTCCAAAATAGTGAGGTACGGATCAAGTGAGTGAATCCGGGTATATTGGTAAAGCAACCCAAGGTAGTGAATTAAGTTTGGAGATAAACTAAGTAATTTAGAGTCGGGATATAGACTCGGAAAATATTTAATTTCGGGCCAAGTGAATCGAGTCCGGGTATGTTATTAATTATAGGCAAATATAATTGGGAAAATTATAGAAATAAAGGTGTGACACATTGTACGTGAAAATGTGGGTATTATATTATGAGATGTAAATTGGACCAAGTGAGCGAGTCCGGGTATGTTGGTTAAGTGACATCAAGGCATTAAATTAATTATTGAGAGAAAGTAATTTGTTTGGAGTTGGAACATTGACTCGGAAAATGTGGAGGTACGGGCCAAGTGAGAGAGTCCGAGGATAATGGTTGGGTGACACCAAGTTATTAAATTAATAAATGAGATAATTAATTTAATTAGAGTCGGATTGTATACTCGGATATGTGTTGATTAATTAATGTGTAAATTAATTAAATAAAAGTCGGATTGTAGACTCGGGTAAGTATTAAATTAATGGGTGTAATAATTAATTTAATTAGAGTTGGACGATAGACTTGGGGAGATATTAAATTAATATGTGTGTTAGTTAATTTAATTAGAGTTGGACGATAGACTCGGGGAGATATTAAATTAATATGTGTGTTAGTTAATTTAATTAGAGTTGGGTGATAGACTCGGGGAGACGGTAAATTATTAAGTGAGAAAAGTTGAGTCGAGCCACAGACTCAGGAAATTTCAGGCAGTATACGGGATATTTAGTACACGGTAAGGCCAGGGTTATAATATATATATACGGTGTAGTGATATATATATATATATATATATATATATATATATATATATATATATATATACGTGTCTATTGTGCGTGACATTTAAATTTCAGGCAGTATACGGGATTTTGAGTACACGGTAAAGCCGGAGTTTATATTATATATATACGGTGTAGTGATAGTATATATATATACGTGTATATATTGTGTGTGACATTAAATATCAGTGACTAGATATTTATTCAAATTATATACTCTAATGCTATCAAGGGAGGTTGCGCGATATGGGTGAATCCCCTAGCTTGAGGAGTAGGGCAAGTATATCCCCAGTTCATAGCGTCCGGTACATGGGTGAGGAGATTATCTCACTTTCAGGAAGGAATATGACCGCCTCCAATTCGTTTATGTAGTAGACCAGGTTGGTGAGCGAATCCAACTTGGAAAACTAGGTTCTGTGAGCACACCTAGTGAGATAGCATTTTAGAGTGAATCATCCGGTGAGGGTATACTCGGAAGGATGGATACGCATATGATATATGTGTGGATGTTAGTAAAGGTACGTATAATATGGTAGTAAATGTTATATGTAGGTGAATAATACAGCGTGTGATGTATTTACTTTATATAACTCGGGTTACAGTTATATGTTGTTAATTAATGAGAAATTAATTAAGTTATTCATTTGTGGGATTAATACAGTGTGTGATGTATTTACTTCATATAACTTGTGAGACGGTTATATGCTACTATTTAAGAGGATTTAATTAAGTTAATTGTGAGATAACTTATAATTCAAGAAATTATTATACTCGGGTTAGAGTAATATGGTAAGGGAAGGTTATACCAGAACTAGTTGGACGGGGTAGTACAACTAGGTGGGGTTAAGGTAACCGTTAGGTGTGCACAATAGTGGAGGGGTGAGAATGTACACAAGGGAGTGCGACACTAACTTAAATATGAAGCGCATTCATGCATTTTAAATTACTGCAGTTAATTTACTTGCTAAATATTTTCAAAATGTTTTGGGTTCTAACCCTTGCTATAAAACTATTTTCAAAACCTTTTACGTGTCTAGCCACAGGGACGCCAGGATTTATATTCTATTCCAGGGACACGGAGTTGCGGCATATGTGGATGCAAGCAGGAGTTTGGATTAGGCGCATCATTCATTCATTCCTAGAGTAAGAATCATTTCTCAGTTCAGTTTTATTTAGGGCTTGTCGCCCAGACTTCTCAGTACAGTTTTCAGATGTAATCCTTCAGGTGTTTGCTGTTTGTATTGGATTATTTTACTTTGGTGGCCGATGGTTTATTCGGCAAGTTATTTAAATTAATTATTCAGTTGATTTATTCAGTTGTGTGAATGGTTTGTATTTAATTCCGCATGTACTATTTTGTTAAATTAAAAAGTTTAAAATTTGGCATCAGTTTTTGGAATACTAGGTGATTAGTATGTTTTAAAAAGTTTTCAACAATGATGCTAAGGATGATCCAACTGGGATTCCTGTTTTAATTTGGTATAGGACTGATCACCTGGTATTTTATTAGGCGGGTTGTCACATCGACATCGACAGGAGCTTGAAGAGTTAGAGATTCGCAACCAACAAGCTTTATTACAGATGAAGAATGATATGCGAAGTGAAATGCGAAGTGAAATGAGAAGTGAAATGCAAAGTTTGTTCCAAAGTTTTACCCTTCAGGATGCTTCCACTACCTCGACGATTCAGTCCGACTAGGTAATACAATATAATTCATATATATATAATTACTTATATATATATAATGGAAAATTCTCTCGTTTAAAGTTAAATTTTCAATGGTGGTGGTGAGAATTTATTATGGTGATGGTTAAAATTTTCTACTGTTAATGTATATAATTCTTATAATCAATTTTCATGTTTAAAATAGGTTGGCTGCCTGTGGTTTTCATGAATAAACAAAGGAAACTCTGCCGAATTTTTAAAAAAATAATAATAGTTGGATATTTAAATTGTTAATGATGAAAATATACTATATTGATTCATTTTGCACATTGTATTGTTGACGAGGGGTATTAATTCTGACATAATCGAAACTATATATTTTTTTTGTGCAGGTGATAATTTTTGTAGAACATGCAAATGTTAATTAGTGATTTTGGAGGTCGTATGCTTCAGTGTTGCGAAATTAGTTTCATAAAAGCATTTCGTGTTTGGAGTATTAATAAATTGATGTATTTTTGTTGTTAAGTCAAATATTTGAACTTAGTGTTATAATTCTTATTTTGATGAATATTTGGAGATGGTTGTAAGAAATCTATTTATTGTTGAATGATATTGATTCGTTATGTTGGTTGAAAATCATCTTATGTATTACATTTTATAATTATTCGTTGTTTGTGTTGTTTCAAATGTAATTCAATTCTATATTAAACTTTAGCGGTAGATTTTATTCTCGACAAAATATTGGTGCAAAAATTTTACGATCCCTTCACCTGTTTTCGGATGGATAAAACTGTCCCAAAAATATATTAAAGACGGCTATGTTGCCGTCGCAAAAAGGTCTTTTAAAATAGTAATCTTTTGAGACAGATTAATTTTCGTTTCAAAAATAATCTTTTGTGACAGCTCTTGTGCCGTCTCAAAAGGGTCATATAAAATAAAGACCTTTTGAGACAGATCTGTTCCTGTTTCAAAAAACTCTTTTGAGACGGCTATGGCGTCACAAAAAGTATTTATAACCCCTATCAAAAAGACCCCCCTAGTTGTCACAAAAATTATTTGAGATGGATAATTGATCTTTTAGGACTGTTAGGCCACCGTCTCAAAAGCTATTTTTTGTAGTGATTACATGATACGGCGCTCTCACCATCACTACGTTCTCAACGCGTAAACAATAATGAGTTAAATCTATCCACTCAATGGTAAACCCAATATATCTTGAATCACATCAGTATAAGTCCCCACGCATTGGGATCCAATGTAACGAGACAATTATACTCCCCGAAGTCTATGATACAATACAATATATATGCAGGCTCGACCCTCTTTCAGGTGGTGGCTGGCAAAACAAAATATCTAACCCTATCATAGCGAGCACGATAGTATTACCATACAGTCTACTACTGCTCAAACCCTCGGTATCTAGTCACAACACAAGATAATAGTATTATCTCCTCTTATAACCCTCATAAGGAGCAAAAACTACCACATAATGTAAAACATCCCCTTAGTGTCCACACTTGCTTCCTTGTAAATGGAATCAAAGAGAACCCCACTACTCAACGGTAAATATATACACATTATAGTAATATTAACGACATCTCTACTAAATCGGTTTCACATGTGAATCTAGTACTAATAAACTAATGCGACTCGCTCGTGTCACATAAAATAAACCCTAATCATCCCAGGATAAGACTCATACTTTGAATTGCCAATATCACCGACGGTTCAAATGGTTCCTGGACACAATACCCTCGTTCCAACCGAACTAAAAACTTTTTATAATTATCGCCCCTACTGGGCATCCCGCTCATGTTCCCTAACTTTCTGCGAACATGATTCATACATGTGTTCCTACTCTTTACACATAAGACATCTCTCTGTGTCATTACCCTTTCTCTGGTCCCACTAGTCGTGTCGGGGTTGTCCTTCTCATAGACTTAGTAGTCTTGGCCCTTATTGCTACCCTTATTGTCCCTTTAGCTCCACTGTCCCTATGGGACTTGTTGCCGACCCTAACGGACCTGAATGAATCCACCGTCACCTGGTAGTTATTGATCTCAATCATTAAAATGGGTGCTCTAATGGGTGTCCCCTCCTGTGGTGCCTCACTAGCACCATTAAATCCAGTCTTGCCCTTAGGTTAGATTCTCCAACTCTCTTGGCTCCCTTCTCACGAAAGCGTTGATATCAAATTGTAAAGGTACGACACTGATGATAATGTTACCAGCTATTCTAGCCAGGTTTCCCCATCCATGCTTGTATATTATACCGATGAGTCCATTTTTAACTTACAGACCTTTTTATTCTCTGTATCCACCTCATCGGGTAAAAATTTCTCTAAATACGTCAACTTTTCTTCATGACCGACCACTTTACGAACCTTCTGAAATAAGTATTGAAATCTCATTTGCCTCTCTATTTAAATAGTGTATGAGAGACTTTGCGATCAAAACGCACCCCAAATTTCTCGTTATTCATGGTATCTTTCCATAGTTGTGGTGACTGACTCATATCACTATAACACCGCTCTTATGAGACAAATTTTTCTTGAAATTTAATCATGTGTGCACTGCACTACACCCTACATAATTGCCTTTGGATTATCTACTTCCATTAACACATCACACTCCCTCTCTTCCCTGAATCCTTACGGATGGCTCTTTGGAAGGGTTCCTTCGACTCCTCACCCTTTTTATCAACTACACTGAGTTAGTCTAAATCTGCATCACCGCTTTCTACAACGCTGCTTAGGGAAACTACCGCATCCTAGTGATTATCCCAACGTCATTTGTCTGAACAATAATTATGGTGACTTCTATCGTGGTCACCATTTCTAGAATATTCCATTGCTTTACTGATCCTTTTCCCCTGTAGTCCCTTTAATAGCCCTTGTTGGTCATCCAAAATTATTCGGTGTACGAAGCCCAATCAAACTCGTATATGAATCGCATCAACTATACTTAATAGCAGGAGAACATAAGTCACAAATTAAAAGGAATACAACTGTTGATACCAAAAATTATCAACCTACGTGAACCAATTAGAAATTGACACTTGTCTTCTTACGTGGTAGAAATCCTAGTCAGTAGACTCTTAACAAACTCCAAAGATAGTTGCTCGGTAGGCATATCGGCCAGCTTGAAGAATGCAGACCATCAAAGTAAATAAAATGTCACCACTTGGGGGAACAACCAAGGGTCTTTTCACACGTGGAATGTACAATCAACCATCACATTCATTATATACGGGTGTAAATGCTTGAATATAAAGGCATTCCAACCCTTGATCCCCAAGTCACTATAAATACATTGTATCCCTTTCATCAAAGGCATGATAGAAAGAATTATAGGATATTCTTCTTAACAAGAGTATGTAGTTTTCTGTAATCACTCAAATCAATACAATAATAGTGGATGTAGACTTTCTTACACAGGTGAACCACTTTAAAAATCCTTTGTCTTTTATTTCATTATTCTATTATGATCTTATATTTATCTATGATTAGAAAATTGGATCTAGTCCATTTTTTGAAATCAACAGATTGGCACCATCTATGGGAAACGAGTGTTTAATTACTGTTCTCTTTCTCATATACCCTTGTTCAAGGGAAGATGAATGATACTGAGCCTAATGCCAAAATTAAGGCAACCCAACCGTCCCATCTGTTCTGCCTGCAGATGCAGACCTGAATGGAATTCTTATAAGTATTGCCACAGGTCAAGATTCCATGCAGGAAATAATGAAGAAATTAGTTGAATCATTACAAGTCGGATCTCCATCTATTTCCAAAAAATGAAGGTTCATTCTCCAAGGAGAGAAATACCACCTCCCCATCCTAGGCGTAGAAGATAAAGTTATTCCAGATCTACACGTGATAGGTTTTATAGCCCAGGAGTAAGTTCATCACTAACATCCACAGAGTTCTATGATGGCCATTCATTTTTCTCCTAAAAAGCCAAGCGCTTTGGAAAGATTGAGCAGAGCAGAGCTTTTTGACCGTTTGGGACCCCAAGCAACTATAATTCCTCCTAGAGAGCAATCCAAAACTAAGTCAATAAAAACAAATTGGTAATCGTCTTCTCCAAGAACGACATCTCTGGGATACTGTATCCCCATAATTATCCATTGGTTGTCAAGTTCAGAATCTAGGATGCAATCATTGTCAGGGTTTTGATTGATAATGGGAGCTACGCTAATATTATGTTTTACCCCTGCTTTCAAAGTTTAGATTTGAAACTTGGTCAACTGGAACCATACCACAGGCCATTGATAAGTTTTTCGGGTGAAAAAGTCTACCCACTGGGAACGGTCAAGCTAAATGTGCTGTTCAACACTTGGCCAACAAGTCGTACTGAAAAGATAAAATTCTTTATCATGGACAAAAATATTCAATCTGCATATAATGTGATCCTCAGTAGGGTAGGACTAAAGAAGTTTAAAGCTATACCATCCACGGTCCATCAGTTTTTAAAGTTCCCCACTCACTTTGGGGTTGGTGTAGTGAAAAGGTGGCCATAGAGTGTTTTTACTCCTCAGCCGAGAAAGAAGATCTAATTAATTTGAAGAAAAATACCACCACTTATCAGGTAGAAACTACGGAGCCTATTAATGAATCAGAAGTTGAAACTCTAGATCCCCGAGATGAAATGGAGTTAGTCAAAAGGGAAGATTATTGAAGCCACCGAAGGCATAATCCTGGATGATGACAAACCAAATAGAAGTACCGAGATCGGCTCCATACTGGATCCACTCCTTAAATAGGAACTAAATGCGTTCTTGAAACAATGAAGGGATATGTTTGCTTGGAGTCACAAGGATATGCCTTTGATTGAATTAAACTTCCTCTATCATGAGCTCAATATTAATAACTAGGCTAAGCCGATCAAGCAGAGGCGTAGGATGTTCAGTCCGGAGAAAAATCAAGTTATACAGAAAGAGGTGGAAAAACTAAAAAAGACCTAATTCATCGAGGATGTCATATATCCAGCCTGGTTAGGCAATGTTATTATGGTTAAAAAGAAAAATGATAAGTGGAGGATGTGTGTATATTTTACTGATCTTAATAAAGCCTACCCAAAGGACCACTTTTCCCTGCCTAGAATTGATCAGTTGGTGGATTTTACATCAGGACATTAGCTGTTAAGCTTTATGGATGCTTATTCTGGGTATAACTAGATAAGAATGAAATTAGAAGACAGGGAAAGCACTTCTTTCATCATCGTTCGAGGTATATATTGATATAATTTAATGCCCTTTGGGCTAAAAAATATTGGAGCAACATACTAGAGGTTGGTCAATAAGATGTTTGGAGAGAAAATAGGAAAGAATATGGAGGTTTATGTGGATGATATATTGACTAAAATCAAGAAATCTTCAAATCATATCCAGGACCGCAGTCAGACTTTTATTCAACTGAAAAAGCATCAGATGAAGCTCAACCCGACTAAGTGTGTGTTCGGTGTGTAGGATGGAATTCACCTCAGCTTCATAGTAAACCAAAGGGGAATTGAGTCCAATCCAGCCAAAATAAAAGGTCTGATATAAATGCAGTCGTCTACTTGCAAGAAGAATGTACAAAGGCTTACAGGTAGAGTAGAAGCTTTAAATAGTTTATTTCCCGATCAACAGATAGGTGTTTGTTATTCTTCAAGGTGCTGAGAAAGACCTTTGAGTGGAATGCATAATGTGAAGAAGAATTCCAAGAAGTAAAGAAGAATATGAGATCACCACCTTTATTGTCCTGACCTATTTTGGGAAAAAAGTTGTACTTGTGCTTAGCTATTTCTAATTCTGTAGTTAGCTCGGCACTAGTTTGGTTGAATAATGGAATCCAGAATCCAGTTTACTACACTGGCAAAGCATTCAATGGAGTCAAAATTAGATACCCACGCTTGAAAAAACTAGCCTTAGCACTTATTGAAACTTCTAAGCATATGAAGCCTTATTTCCAAGCATACACCATAATTGTACATACTGATTTACCTCTTTGGCAAGCGCTCCACAAACCTAAAAAGTCAGGAAGATTAATGTACTGGGCAGTAGAACTGGGAGCGTATGACGTCGTTTATGAACCTAGGTCATCCTTAAAAGGACAAGCTTTGGCGGATTTCAATGCAGAATTCACATATCCATAGGTTATCGATCAACAAAACTTTCCAGTCGAGTAGACTTTTACGAAAGAGAACTCAACTCAAAAGTAAGACAAAGTTGTAGCCGACCAACCTGAATCATCCAGAACTCAAGAAAAGGCTCAGCAGTATGCAGAGGAAAGTAAGAAGATATTCCACTATGGAGTTCTTTATATGGAGAGATTCAGTAGTGATATCCCATTATGGAATTTATATGTGGATGGCTCTTCATGTGCAACTGGAAGTGGAGCAGCTATCATACTTAATACTCCTAATGATATTGATATTGAATATACTCTTAGGTTTGAATTCAAAGCATTAAACAATGAGTCTAAGTACGAAGCTTTGATAGTCAAACTGGAATTAGCCCATTCGTTAGGCGCAGAGCAGGTAGTAGCGCATAGTGATTCACAGTTGGTTGTTAACCAAGTGCTTCATCTATATGGAGTCAAGGGAGAATTGATGACTAGATACTTGGCCAAAGTCATGTAAGTTATTTCCAAGATTCCATATGTTAAAATAAATAAGATACCAAGACTAGCTAATGCCTAAGCTGATGCACTTGCTCGCCTTGCTTCAACAATGATAATTGAACTCTATAGGAACATTCAAATTGAAATCTTGGCCAACAGGACCATAGAGGAAGATCTAATGATAAGTTTTATTACTGTAGATTTAGGACCTTCCTGGATGGATCCAATCAAGGCCTATATTGAAGATGGAACCCTACCAGTTGATCCCAAAGAAGAAAAAATCTCTAGTGCAAAGAAGCCAGATATGTGTTGGACAAAGGAGTTTTATATAGAAGGGGGTGAACTATCTCCTTACTACGTTGTGTTCATCCGCTGGAGATTGAAGATATGATTAAGGAAGTGCACGAAGGTTCTTGTGGAGATCATTTAGCTAGTCGGTCATTGCTTTAAAGAATCAAAACATAGGGATACTACTGGCCGACCATGAGGGCAGATTATAAGGCCTTCATAAGAAAGTTTGATAAGCGCCAGGGATTCTCTGCAATTAACAAAACACCCAATGTTTCTCTAGTGCCCATTACCTCACCTTGGTCATTCACTATTTGGAGAATTGACTTGGTTGGCCCACTGCCAACCACTAAAGGCAGGTTCAAGTACTTGGTAGTTGTTTTTTATTACTTTACCAAATGGGTGGAGGCAGATCCATTGATAAAAATGCCTTATGAGAAGGTGTACCATTTCATCTGGAAAAGCATCGTATGTAGGTATGACATGCCATATGACTCCATTACAGACCATTGGACCCAATTTGACAATGATAAATTTGAAGCATATTGTGTCCAGTCCAAAATCTAAAAACTCCATTCAACAGTAGCCTACCCTCAAAGGAATGGTCAAACGGAATTGAAAAACAGAACATTGCTCAATGGACTGAAGAAAGTGCTTGATGTTGCCAAAGGAAATTGGATTAATGAATTACATTATGTTCTCTAGGATTATAGAATAACCATGGTACCAGCTGAGATAGGCTTACCAAACCACAGGGTGATAAATTTTGATTCTCCAATAAGTGAATTTATGCGATGATTGGACTTCGACATGTTAGAGGAAGTCCGGGATGATGTTGCTATCAAAAATTTTGTGTACCAACATAGGATTGCTCACTTTTACGACCAAAGGGTTAGACCGACCAACTTAAAAAAAGGCGACTATATCCTAAATAAGGCCATTCAGAAGAGCAATAAGCTTGAAGCCAATTAGCATGGCCCATATTGCATATCAGTAGTCATCCGACCAGGGACCTATCGAATTGAGACATTAAAAGGAGAAGAATTCAAAAAACCTTGGAATGCCGAACACCACCGAAAATATTATTAGTAATTCAAGGTATTGACATATTGTACTTCTTTATATTCAGCAAAACTATTTGTCAAGTTCAATAAAAATCTTTATTTTAGTTCCTTCCATTTTTTTGATTTTTTTCGAAGTACGACAATATACATCCCCCAGAAATAACAAATAATTTTTTTCTCTTGGTCTTCAGCTCTTGCCGATCAACAGCACATACCGTACTTAATTAGGTTGAACTTATCTGTCGATCAGCATAACATACGTAATTAGGTTGAATTCATCAAATTCAAGATGCATCGCCCAACTTATTACTTCATGTATGACTTCGTATGTACAAGTCATGAACACGAATTTGTTACTTCAGGTATGACTTAGTATTAATAAGTCACGAAGAAGAAGTATTACCCGACCAAGTTAAATACAAGAATACAGTCCTCTCACATTTGGTTGGCACTAATCATTTACTTCATGTATGACTTCGTCTTTGACAATTCAAGAACAAGAATTCTGTAAAACTTTGTATACAACTCAAATAGTTACAAACAAGTTTTACCCGACTAAGTTAAATGAAGGAAGACATGTAGCCATTTCTAACCATTGGAATACACACATATATTCCTCATACACTTGGTCACCACTGATAACTAGTGCTAAACCTGGATCAATAATACCATTTATAGTTTTATCTAAATTCATGAGTAGAATCTATGGCCATACAATTACAGTTTAATAATATAGTATTAAAACTCAATTGACTAATTTAATAAGTAATCATACATTGACAAATGCATGAATTTTCATTCAAATACTAATTGTAACATTCAAGAGTAAATGAATAATAAAATACAGAAAAGCTATTCTACTGGACATTTTCCTTAAGCTCTGGAAGTTGGCTGCACTCTTTCCATACTAGCTGGAGGATCGTCCAAGGTATAAGAGGAGTTGAAAAAGTTAAAATCCCTCAACATTCGTCTATTATTACTGGTGGGCACAATAATCATATGAGGAGGACGAATTAGTTCATGTACATCATGTAGACCATAGTCTCCCAAGTATTTGGTGATCATGCACTAGGGAATAACATTAGAAAGAATCCATGATAAATCTAATTTGAATGAAGGATTATCACAATCTAGCAGACCAGTCTCATTCCAGTACCATAACTCGTTATTACGATCATATTTTAATAAGGTTAGACAGTTGGTCCATCCCCATTTATAACCTTTACGATGGATCTGGGCAAGATGATAGCCAACATGGCTATGTGCTTTATTGTAGCCTTTTATACACACCTCTCTAGGTTGTTTATGAAATTGAAAGGTTAACCTTTCAACTTGATGTTAAAGTTTCTTCAAAACATCACTATCCACCTTCAACTTAACAGATTGGTTGGCAATAGCTTTATCCTTAACTTTCATCTTTACATACAAATCAGCAACAACTTGACTATTTTCTTTCAACTGGGCGGTTTAATCTGCTAGTGTTTTATCGATCCTTGCCTCATCTTTAGTTGGTCGGTTAGACCTCTGCTGCCTGAAAGTTTTCCCGAGCTTGGTTTTCTTCAGAGCTTCAAGTTCCTCTGCTAGCCTGGAATTCTCAGCCTCTAAGAAAGAAGCACCTTCATCAGCACCACTGGAAGATGACTTCTTTAAAATTTCTAACTCAGTTCTGAGCTTATTATTTTCCTCCTCAAGAAGTTTGGCTATCTCTCTAGCTTCATCCACTTCTCGGCTCAAAATGAACTCTTTTCTTCTATACATAGAGGCATATTGCTCAAGCTTCTTCTCAAATCCCCAAACTTCACTTAAGGTTTCATACTTTGCTTCATAGTCGTCATGGAGAGAAATCAAAGTAAACTTATAGTCTTCTTATATATCTTCGATCATCTCATAGTAGGCAGTATTATTTGACACTTTCCTATCCAATAAATAATGAATAGGTGTGTATGACTCCTTAATTTGGTCGAAAGCATCTAGCCCAAGTAGGCTGACCAAGTCTTCTTTGGACAAAGGAACATGGCCAGCTTCCACGAAATTTTTACTCCGCCTGAGCAGGTAGAATTTAGTAGAAATAATAGCCTGTTTCCTAGCATCATACTGAAAATTGCAAAGGTCATAACACAAGTGTAATTACTGGGCAAACATAATATAGAGAGTATGATTTCATGAATATAAATCAACTAAGTAAGAAGGCATAAGTAATAAAAATGTAACACATTTGGCCAAAAGGAAGTATTTTCATTAATAAGCAGAAGGTGTTACATAATGGTCCCATTACAAGGCAAATGAATAAAAAGAAAAACAAAGGAGTTAAACCTTCTCTTCGTCTTGAACATTACTTCCAAAGGGTTGGTCGGTAAAAGGGATGACTTTTTCAATGGGCTTTAAGGTTGACCCGGCAAGCTGAACGAGGGATTAGCTAGATAATTACTTATCATCAAAATCTTCCTCTAAGTTTAAAGGATAGCTTAGATCATGCCTCAAGAACAATTCATGCCGACCTCCTTGAAAGCCTCCTACCATCCATCCTTAAAGGACTTCTTCCTAACAAACTTAATATGAGTAGAAGCTTCCAGAAAAGACTTGTCCTAGCCTTTATTGAAGGAATCTTATTTTAACTTCTTATTTTTGGCTTTCTCTACAACCAGCGTAGAGATCAGACCAACAGTCTCTCTTCGGTAAACTTCAAGAGATCTTGATTGTCCACCAATTTATCTTCATCCATCTTGGCCTTATTTTTAGTAGTCACGAGTTTCCCTTCAAGAGTGGTGGCTCTCTCATTGGAATTTTTTTAGCATAGCATCCCAAGTCTTCTGTTTAGACTTGAACAGCTTCCTTGAAGCCTCAACAGATTACTTTAAACCCTCAAGGGCCTCCTCAACATCTCCTCCCGAAGAATGAATTTGATCATCCTTCTCTAGAATTTGATTGCAATTCACCAAAAACTTCATAAAGGACAACATCATATTACAAGGAGTATTAGGAGGATAATAAGACGTCAAGGGCAAGTAATAAATAAGAAATAATTATCGTAGCTAAACTTTGGCAAGCATTTTCTGCCAACTTCAATCTTGACAGTGGGGTAAGAGTTGATCTATCAGCATAGCGGGTACCAGTCTTAATTAACTTCTTGGAAACACCAGGATGAATGAAAATTGAGCATGACCCTACAACAGTCAAATCCTCTTGAGCCTTCTCGACCAACTCCTAGTCGGTAGAATTATTCTCAACTTGTTTCTCAGATAGGACTTTTCTTAATCTCTTGAATTAAGGCGCAATAATATTAACTTCCTCAGAGTTGATTACTTAAGGAACCTTCTCTGTCCAAAAAGCTTTGGCTGCTTTTTCTGGCTTCTTAGAATCACCAGCCTTACCATTCATCTTCGCATCTCTCTTAGAAGTTGAAAATAAAGCTCCAGTCATAAAATTGGGGATTTTTCTCTTTCCCATACTAGCAAGTGGAGAAGAGGGCATAGTTAAAATATCCAACGATTCAAAAGAGGATGAAGTCCTAAAATCCTTCTCAGCACCAGTAGATTCCTCAGTTGATGAGGTAGGAACTGGCTCTTTTTCAAGATTGACGAGGTCTTGAGATGCAGCAGTAGTGGGCCTAGCAACAAAGGGGGTAATTGAACTCCTATACTATAACATTTATGAGGCAGATCTCGGGTGTTCCTCGCCAATTCTCTGATGAAGATTCCACAGGAATTTCAATTCACATATATTAATGTCCTCTTCTTTGGGACACTTCTTCTTGTTCTCAACTGTGCAATACAAGAAATAAGATAAGAAAATATTAAGTCAGAATATCATCAAATAGTTAATCAGCAAAAAATATAGGAATACAGTAATGAAATTCAACAACCTATGCCATGTCCACTTGGGGGCACCTGCACCCATCATGCACCTCTCCTGTTTGAAGAGAAGCGTGTTGCCAACTTTTTTCAACAACTCCATAGTCAAAGTAATCCTTATTGGAGTCTAGAAAATTGACAACCAAGTCCTTATTGGCAAACCTAGTCTTCTTGTAGTAACTATTATCACTGGTAACCTACTTATAATAAAATATTAATTCAGGAATGCATGTGTGGGTTCCATGTATTTAATTGAGCCTGTGTATCCCATTTACTACTCTTCAAGTAATGGGGTCTACCCTAGAAGGAACGAAATCAAAATACTGATAAAACTCTAGACAAAAGCGATTGGGGGAAAAATAAAACCACACTCATTTATGAATAAAGAGGGAATTTAGTGACCCTCTAGTAATGACAACACCTTAACAAGGGGTACATGCATTTCTAACTATACCCAACTAGGAATATTTCTTTCCCGCCTAAATTCATCTAGAGAATCCTCGTGAACTATGTAAACCATGGCTACAGTATAGAAATAAAGAAAGCGAAATAAAATAGGAGAAGAAAGCTTACAGAGAAAACTGTGACTGAAGCGAAGGTAGAACACAAAGAAAATCTCAAAAATAGAGGACTTGGAGAAGAAGGAGAGTACGAAAGCTTGAAAAGTTATGGTATGAAAATACAACAAAATCTTATCTCTTATAGCTTACTTGGGAAAGTGTGCATGAAATGATTACTTATTTCGACGATTAACGTTCTGATGTCTTCACAGCTCTAAAAGCACCCAAAATACCAATATACCCTTTATGAGGTTCACTAACTTTCAAAATATTCACAAAAATGCCACTACAAAATCAAAACATGAAAATTTTTCACAAGTCCGACACGTCGGCATGCGCCGGCCAACTTTGAAGAAATAATACTCCATCCTTTCAGCAAAAGCATCAAGAATGAAGAAGTGGGGGCTTCTATTGATACAAAAAATTATCCACCTACGTGGACCAATCAAAAATGAACACTTATCTTCTTACGTGGCAGAAATCCTAGTCGGCAGACGCTTAACCAACTCCAAAGATAGTTGCTCGACAGGCATGCCGACCAACTTGAAGAATGCAGACCATCAAAGTAAATAAAACGTCACCACTTGGGGGAACAACCAAATGTCTTTTCGCATGTGGTATAGACAATCAACCATCACATTCATTATAAACGGGTGTTATTGATTGAATATATAAAGGAATTCCAACTCTTGATCACCGGGTCACTATAAATACATTGTATCCCTTTCATCAAAGGCATGATATAACGAATTCTAACAAGAGTGCCTTGCTTTATGTAATCACTCAAATCAATACAATGTGGATGTAGGCTTTCTTACACAACTGTACCACTTTAAAAATCATGTGTCTCTTATTTGATTATTCCATTACGATCTTATATTTATCTATGATTAGAAAATTGAATCTAGTTCATTTTTTACATCAATAACAATAATCCTATAATAAGGCTTTATATCAACGAACGCTACGCTGAAATGTAAAAATTTGCACAGATCCTATAGACACTAGAACCTGATGCTTTAATACCATCTATGACACCCCGCCTATTAAAATATCAGGTGGCCAACCCTTTATTAAAATAAAATGTTGGTATAATCAGGATCAATCTTAGCATAAATGTCGAAAGCATTTTTAAAGTTACTAACCACTTAGTAGTTAAATAGACTAGTGCCAAATTTTATCTTACATTAATTAACAACATGAGAAAATAAATAATAATTAAACCATCCACATAACCTGACAACTGAATCCAATTCAAATAAATAATATGAATAAAGAATACCGAATCAACTATCGATTCAACAATAAACTGAAATAATAACTGGATACGCAAAGTCTAATAAATAAACTGAATACTAAATTTAAGGGCGACATGCTCAAAAGAGTACTGAAATAAAGTCACTACACTAGGAATAAATGAACGAGGAGTCTATAGTAAAGTCCTGCAACTTCCACACGAGCTGCAGGTACGCATCCCTGGATAAAATTTTCAAGTTGGGCGTCCCTGTGGATAGATACCTAAAATGTTTTGGAAAAGATTTTGATACGGTTCATAGCCCAAGTAAAATATTTTGAAAATATTTAGCAAGCAGTTAAATTGCAATTAACTAAATATGCATGCATTCTTTTCATATTTAACTTAGTGTCGTACTCTCTTGAGTTATAACTCAACCCTTATCTAATGTGCACACCTAACCCTTTCAACCTCACTATTTACGCTACCCACCTAACTAGCCGTATTGCACTTCTTTCTATCGCACTACTCTAGCCCGAGTATTCTTACTTTGATTATTACGTTATTTATTCATTAACTTATTAATCAGTTCAACTTTATTAAGCCATATAACGTCCAGTCTTGTTATATAGGAAACCTCTTTTTAATCATATAACTTTCACACCAGTTATGTAATAAATACATTCACACTTATGTATTAATCCCGTATATAATTATCTACTCATATTATATATGTACT
This sequence comes from Sambucus nigra, assembly GCA_949130495.1. Classification (NCBI taxonomy): domain Eukaryota; kingdom Viridiplantae; phylum Streptophyta; class Magnoliopsida; order Dipsacales; family Adoxaceae; genus Sambucus; species Sambucus nigra. The sequence goes on from OX422212.1 coordinate 521,408,957, forward strand.
GGTATTATACAACATTCATACACATGTCACATATAATAACCTTCCATTCTCTAGTAATAACTCACCAGACGCTTTATCTAAAATGCTATCATATCCCAGGAATGCTCACTCTAACCCGGTTACCTCAAGTTGGTCTCACTCACGAGCTTGGGTTAAAATATCGCAAACGTAGTGAAGGTGGTCAGATTTCCCCGAGAGAGAGACCGAATCATATCCAAAACATCTAACCTCGAAAATCAATCACAAAATAAAATACCGGATGGTATGACATGAGGAGTATACTCTCCCTGCATTCACTAGCTAGGGGATTCACCCACATCGCGCAACCTTCAATGATAACACTAGAGGGGTATGTATTCCTATAAATATCATTCACATCGATATTTATAATAAGCACACAAACATATATATATATATATATATATGAAAATATATCAAGTTAATTAAGTCCGGTTAACCCGTGCCTAACTCTCTTAGCACTAGCGTATGATATCCTAGTCTATCTTCCCGACTCAAATTTCCCTTTTATCATACTGATTTAGAATTTGGGTTTATTCACTACACCCAAAATTCCATCCCGATATCCGAAATTCTCCCCGTTTCATACTATCTCCAAAAAGTTCTTAGCCGTGGATTTCTTTCAATTTGGCTAAACAACTCTCCTAACATAGCCTACTGAAAATAAATATTTCTCTCATATTTTAAAATTAACACAAAAGTTTTCCCGATAATTAATCGTGAAATTAAAGCTTAAACAGAAAAATCCCCAAAATATGGGCAGTCAAATCGATTCAGACTTAATCCGAATCGATTCGCCTTGCTGAATCAATTCAGCATGGGGACCGAATCAAGTAGCGGTGCACAGAATCGTCTTCCTCGCATGCTCTCTTAAACAGCTCACCATTGTTAACCCTTAAAGATTTCCAAATTCAACCCAAACCTTTACCCAATCATCTTCAGCACGAATACAAATCTAAATCAGTATCTAAACATTATGTAAACCTCTAAACACACTGATTCCCATCATTATTCATAAATTTCCAATTTGGGTTTCCAAGGTTTTGTTAAATCGATTTTTGCAAATTCTATTCTAAAATCCGAAATTAAACAACATCAATCAACTGGTTTTTTAATATAACTTAAATTCCATCCTTGCTGAATCATATAACCTCATCAATTTCACTTTTGAATCTACGCAAAGTGACCAATTTATTAAAAACCCGCGTTTATGTGATAACCCACCCAAAAACGAATTTTTAATAACACCCGCCATGATATGAATTGAAATACTACAATTTAGATTGAAAGAAAATTTAACCACTTGCCTAATTAGATTCGTAGAGTCTTATTCCTTTGGTGTAGAAGGTAAATTTGACATAAGCACCTCAATTCCCTCTTCAATTTTGGCTCCCAAAAGCTTCTCACTTTCTCCCTCGTTTCTTCTCTAAAGATCTAGGGTTTTCTAATTGAGTTATGGCTGCCACTAAATCCATGATTTATTTATAATATTATTAATCCTGAAATTATGCTTATGGGACAAGCCCAAATGACTCGAACACCCCCGTGTGGGCCCAGTTATGTCTAAAAAGGTCTTAGAACCCAGTTAATACCCCTAGGTACTCTATTCCGACTATCTCGACCCATACGAAATCAACCGTGACCTCGAAATCTCTATTCCAGTCACCCTACAACAATTTACTCTCTTCTCCCCAATCAGTCTATACTGACTCCTGGTTGAGATAGAATACCGCCACGTCACTATTACTCTCTAGGACGTAAAATTAATAACTCACTATTCACTCAGTAATTATATTTCATAAATAGTAACCATAAACTCCCCCGATTAGTATTTTAAATCAACACAAAAGAATTAATTCAATAAAATAACGATACACTTGTAATTTAAATTTTTTTGAATAAATTCAATTATAAATATTTAAAAACATGAGGTGTTACAATTTTACCCACATGCAAAACTTTTCTTATGTTTATTTTGTTTTAGCGGCCCATAGACATGCGTAGTCATTTTTTATAGTGATGTCATGATTCGATGCATCGCTCACATTCTAGTTATTTTCAAATATTTGTTTTTTATCGTACTACTTAGAAAGATTCATTCATATCTTTCTCTTGACATACATACGCTAATTTTACTTCTCACACGCATTCGTACTTTTATCACGTACACCTCGCACACATAGAAAATTTTACACACTTTCACATGCACACACACTTTAGGAGATGGAGAATATTTTGTCCCGTGTGAGAGACCTAAAGGAAAAAATCGATGCCTAACACCTTCCCATTTCGTAACATGGTCTACGAGCCGACATATTTTTGGTTTCACACACACGAATAGTCTTTGACTTTATCCCTTTAAAGATGACTATTTATTTTCTCAGTTTTGAGTAAAACAGATGGGTAACTCTGATCTCCATACATCTACACACCCGCATGTACCTGACGACGTTCGTTTTATGTCATTTAGAACCTCGTGACCCGCATGAGCGGGAGGAGATTCTTTCTCAAGGCTGGGATGGCCACACACACGCATTGTCCAATGCTACTCCTATTCACGAGTTCTATGTGAACATGATCTTGACTAACACAATGTCATGGATTCTTACATCATTTGTACGTGCTTATGAGGTTATTCTTACTAAGGATGTTCTTGCATCCCATCTGAGTCTACCGCGAGTGGATCATCCAAACTATACCACTTTCATTGAGCGTCACTCTGCTCATAATCATATTGTTACCTTTATAGTTGGCCAAAGGATGTTATAGATAGGTGGTGTTGATGTCAAAAAAATGGAATAGATCCAATTTTCTAATCACAGATCAAAATATAATATGCGATATAATAAACGTATAAGAGGCAAAGAGTTTTTAAAGTGGTTCGGCTGTGAAGAAAAGCCTACGTCCGTTGTTATTGAATTAATTTAGTGATTACATAAAGTTAGGTACTCTTGTTACAAGAAGAGTAACCTAGAATCCGTTCTATCTTACCTTTTATGGAAGGAATATTATGTATTTATAGTGACCCGGAGATCAAGGGTTGGAATGCCTTTATATATTCAAGCATTTACACCCGTACATAATGAATGTGATGGTTTATAGTCTTGAACATGTGTAGTATAACCCTTGTTTGTTTCCCATATGGTGACTATTTATCAACTGTGATGGTCTGCATTCTTCATGCTGGTTGGCCTACTTGCCGAGCAGTTATCTTCTGGTGCGACTAAGTGTCTACTGACTAGGATTGTTGCCACGTAATGAAACAAGTATCCATTTCTAATTGGTCCACGTGATGGATAATTTTTTGTGTCAACAGAAGCCCCCAATGCTTCATTATTGATATTTTGTTGAAAGGATGGAGTATGAGCCCTGCTGAGTTGATCAAAGATCTTTATAGCTTTAGTCAAGTTCCGACTTACATGACTTGTAAAATTTTCCATGATTTGACCACGTGATAGTAGTTTTGTAAATAATTTGAAATTTAGCTAACCGCCAAAGGGTATATCGGTATTTTCTTGCCTTTAAAGTTGTGCAGTCGTCAGAATGTCAATCATCAATATAGTTTTCATTACTTGCACAGTTTTCTAGGTAAGCTTATAAGAGATGAGATTTTTTGTCGAGTTTTGTACCACAACTTTCCAAACCTTCGAACTCTCTTTCTCCTCTAAGATTTTCATCTTTGAGCTTTCTTTTGCATTCAACTCTTGCTTTTGCCACCATTTTCTCTGTAAGCTTTCTTCTTACCTTTCTTTTTTATTTGTTTCTTTGTTGTAATCATGGTTTACATTGCTCATGGGAATTATTTAGATGAATTTAGGCGGGAAAGAAATATCCCTGATTGGGTAGACTTAGAAATGACTATTCCACCAGTAGATATTTTATCACTACCAGGGGGTCATTGGATCCCTTCACTATTTATAACTGAATGTGGTATTACCTTTTCCCCCAATTATTTCTTTTGAGAGTTTTGTCAATACTTTGATGTTGTCCCTGTTAAAGTATTCCCCAAAACATGGAGAATAGTAAATGGGATTCATAAGCTTAACCAAATATACAAAACCCATATTGGTATTCCTGAGATGATGTTTTTCTACAAATGGGTTATTAGTGACAACACTTATTACTTGAAAACTATGTTTGTCAATAGAGCCTTAGTAGTTAATTTACCAGATTCTAATAAGGACTACATCGACTATGGAGTAATAGCGAAGAACTGGCAACATGCTCCTCTTCAAAGAGGAGAAGTGTATGGTGGGCCTAGGTGTCCTCAGGAAGGACATGGCATAGGTTATTAGCTTTGATATTGTATTTTTTCTTTTTTATTAACCAACTATTTGATGATATGTTGACTAATGCTTTTTGTCCTATTTTGTATAGTTGAGAGCAAGAAAAAGTGTCATAAGGAAGGGGACATCAATCTTCAAGAGCTGAAATTTCTGTGGAGCATCCATCAAAGAATTGGTGAAGAGCATCCTAGAGCAGCCTCTTGCCTATTAAAATACAAAATTTATGTTACTTCTTTTGTGGCTAGGCCAACTGTTATAGCATCTTCAATACCCATAAATTTAGAAGAAGAACCAATCCAACTTCTTCGGTTGAGGAGTCCGCAAGAGTAAAAAAGGATTTAGGTGCTTCTTCTTCTTTTGAATCATTAAACATCGCAGTTATTCCTTCTTTACCTGTAATTAGTACGGGCAAGAGGAAAATCCCTGATTTAATGAGTGGAGATTTGTCTTTTACTGCCAAGAGGGCTGCAGAGAAGATTGTTAAAGCTAGTGATACTCAGAAATCGAAGGCGGTTGAGAAAGTATCTGTGGCTGCTGAAAAAGTGCCGAAAGTTATCAATCTGGAGGACGTTGAGGTTTTGGCACCTTAATATAGTAGGTTAAGGAAAGGTCTTTCTGAGAAAAAAACTAAGAAGAATGATGTCGACCAACAGGAGTTGGTCGAGAAAACCCCAGTTGACATGACTATTATTGGGTCATCTTCTGTAGCTATTAATCCTGGTTTAGCTAGGAAATTGATAAAAGATGGTACCCGCCCTACTGATAGGGCAACTGTTGCCTATTTTCCACGATTGAAGTCGACAGTGGAAACCCTTTTCCCTTTATCACTTGTCCTTACTATCTAATTTCTCTCCTTTTAATCTGATATTTTTTCTTTATGTAGTTTTTGATGAATTTCAATCAGATGATGGAGAAGGACGATCAACTGCATTATTCTAGAGGATATATGGAAGAGGATTTTGAAGGTCAACATAAATATTTAGAAGCTTAAAGAAAAGCATTGGAGTCCAAGTAGTAGTCTTAGGAAGAAGAACTATAAAAGGCTAATGATAGGGCCACTACTACTGGGGGGAAATTAAAGACTGCTGAGATCAGTCTAACAACTGCTGAAGATAGGGCCAAGGTGGTCGAGAATAACTTGGTGGAGAATTAAACCCTTCTCAAGTCTGTCGAGGAGAAAATAGTAGGTCTAACTGCTGATTTGGTTACAAAGAATGCCAAAAATAAGAAAATAAAGGAAGATTCCTTTAACAAAGGTTGTGACAAAGTGTTCTTAGCTTCCTCTACACAAATTGAGTATGTCGAGAAGAAATCAGTCAAGGATGGTTGGTCAGAGGCACTTAAGGAAGTCGGCATTGCTGAAGACTCTGAGCTGTTCCAGAGGCATGATCTAGGCACTCCTTTAAACTTGGAGGAAGAATTTGATGATGAAGAAGGATCGAGAAAATTTTCCATTGAGCCTATTGAGTCTGCCTTAAAGCTAATTAGTGAAGTTGTACTTTCTATAGATCTGCCTTCTGAAGTTAATATTCAGGATAGGGAGAAGGTTTAACTCCTTTGTTGCTTATTTTCCTTTTGTTCTTCTGCCTTGTAATAGGATCGTTATTCTGTAACACCATTTGGTTTATTAATGAAAACATTTCCTTTTGACTAAATGTGTTGCATTTGCCATACATTATCCTTCTGGATTGGTTATATTATCTTCATAAAGTCACACACCTTGTATTTTATTTACTCCGCAATTATCCTTGTATTCTTACATTTTGTCAGTTTGATGCTAGGAAAAAGGCTATAGTTTCTGTTGAATTCGACCTGCTCAGGCGGAGTAGAAACCTTATGAAAGTTGGCCATGTTCCAATATCTGAAGAAGACTTAATAAGATTGAATGGTCTTGATGTGCCCGACCAAGTTAAGTAATCATACATTCATGTTCATTACTTACTGGATAGGGCAGTAGCAAAAAATGCTGCATATTATCAGATGATTGAAGATTTGTAAAAAGATCATAATCAGGGTAAAGCTTTATTGCATGCTGACAATGAAGCTAAGTATAAAGCGTTAAGTGAAGGGTGGTGCTTTGAGAAGAAATTTGAAAAGTATGCCTCTATGTATAGCCGAAAGGAATTCTTATTGAACCGAGAAATTAATGAAGCTTAGGAGATAGGCAAACTTCTTGAAGAGGAAAATAATCGACTCAAAAATTATTTAGACATTCTGAAGAAATCATCCACCAGTGGTGCTGATGAAAGTGCTTCTTTCTTGAAGACTAAGAATTCAAGGTTGGTGAAGGACCTTGAAGCATTGAAAAAAACCAGACCTAGGCAACGGAGGGCTATCCGACCAACTATGGATGAGGAAAGAACTAAAAAAAACTTTAACCGACTAGGCTAACTAGTTGAAAGCAAAGAGTCAGGCCATTGCTGACTTGTCTATCCAGCCGGAAGCTAAGGATTAAGCCATCGACGATCAATCCGTCTAGTTGAAAGTCAAGAGTAATGTCCTAAAAAAACTTCAACATCAGGTTGAAAGGTTAACCTTTCAATTTCACAAGCAACCCAGGGAGGTTTGGATGTAAGGTTATAATGAGGCCTTCAACCATGTAGGCGATGATCTTGCACAAAGTCATCGTAAAGGTTATAGGTGGGGATGGACTTTCTTACCTTACTAAAGTATGACCAAAAAGTGAGTTATGGTATTGGAATGAACCCGATTTACTGGATTATAACAAGCCTCTGTTTAAGTTAGACGTATCATGGATCCCTCCTGATGCCATTGCTCGTCGTTTGATAACCAAATACCTAGGAGATTACGGTCTTCATGATGTGTACGAAATAATTCATCCTCCTCATCTGATCAACAGGTCCAGCAACAGAAATAGGCAAATGCTGAGGGAGTTTAATTACATAAATTCCCCCATACCCTATATGATCCTCCTGCTGGGATTGAAAGAGTGCAACAGACTTCTTCTTAAATGACCAAAGCACAAGGGAAACGTTCAATTAAATAATTCTTCTTTTTTTGTATTCGCCTGATCTTGAATGTAATACATAATACATTTAGTATTTTAATAAAAATACATGTTTTTGTGTTTGTCGTTGTTAACTTATGATTAGATAATCAGTTAGTCGACTAAGCTATTATTTAATGATGAGTTATTAAACTGTGATCGTAGGGCCTTAGATTATACCAATACACTTGGATGAAACTATAAGTAGTTTTATTAGTCTAAGTTCTAGCATTGGTTATTAGTGGCGACCAAGTGTATGAGGAATATATATGTGTATTCCTGTATTTAGGAATGTATACATGTTTTCCTGCATTTGACCTAGTCGGGTAAAACTTGTATTTAATATCTTGATTTGTATACGAAGTTTTAGAGACTTCATGTTCTTGACCGAATGTGTTAGGAATATATGTTTAAATCACTGTGTTTAACTTGGTCAAATAAATCTTCTTATGGTTAATACATGGAGCTTTACTGACTTCTTGTTCGTGAATTGTTAATACGAAGTCATATATGAAGTAATATCTTGGTAAAACATGTCTACTTTTTAAGCTCTTAGTGCATCTCGAATTTAATAAGATCAACCTGATTAAGTATTTGAGCCGTGTAGATTGTATAGTTGAGTTATTGTCGTCTGTCAATCGACAAGGGCTGAAGACCAAGAGACATTGTTTGTTTATTACTTTTGGGGAAGTATATCATCGTAGTCCAAAAAAATGGAATTGAAAGATATTTTATTAAAATGGAAACAAAGTTTTATTGAACATAAAGAAAAAATAAATACAAAATGCCTTTATTTAGTGATAGTATTTTCAGAGATGCTCGACATTCCAAGGGTTCTTGAATCAAGTGTCTCTAGTAAAAAATTCCCTGGTTGGATTATCACTAAAATACGATATGGGCCATGCCAATTGGCATCAAGATTGTTGCCCTTATGGATGAATTTCTTGAGGACGTAGTCGCCTTCTTTTAAGTTAATCATCTTGACCCATTTATTGTAAAAGCGAGCAGTCCTTTATTGATATGCAGCATTTTTGAGTGCACAATCTTCACGAACTTCTTCAACCATATCCAAGTCCAATATTCTCACCAGATCATTTTTGGCATAATCAAAGTTTAACACTTTGTTAGTTGGTAGGCCTATCTCGGCTGGTACCATGGCTTCTGTCCCAAAACGAAAATATAAGGTGTTTCTCCTATTGCTGTACTCAGCGTTGTTCTATAAGCCCAAAGAATAGAGTGCAATTCATTAATCCAATTACCCTTGGTAGCATTAAGTCTCTTCTTCAATCAATTAAGCAAGGTTTTGTTTATCACTTCTATTTGACCTTCGCTTTGTGGATGCCCTAGTCAGAGTGAAGCTTTTGGATCCTGGATTGAACGCAGTATGATTTAAATTCATCATTATCGAATTAGGTGTCATGGTCAGTAATGAAGGCATAAGGCATTCCATACCTACATATGATGTTCTTCTAGATGAATTGGTATACCTTCTCATAAGGCATCTCTATCAATGGATCTACTTCCACCCGTTTTATAAAGTAATCAAAATCTACCATAAGGTATGTGAACCTGACTTTGGTGGTCGATAGTGGACCGAACAAGTCAATTCCCCAAATAGCGAACGACCAAGGAGAAGTGATCAATGCCAAAGCAACGCTGGGTTCTTTGGGAATTGCAACAAATTTCTGGCACTTATCACATTTTCTTGCGAAAGCCCTACAATCTTCCCTCGTTATTAGCCACTAGTAACCTTACATGTTAATTCTTTGAATTAATGACCGATGGGCTGAATGAGCTCCATAAAAACCCTTATGCACTTCCTTGATCAAATCATCAACTTCCAATGGATGGACATAGCATAATAAGTAAACAGTAAATCCCATTTTGTACAAGACTTCCTTCTCCAACACATATCTGGATGCTTTGTACCAGAGCTTTTTTGCCTCTTTTAGATTAGTTTGTAGGGTTCCTTCTTCAATGTAAGCTCTAATTAGATCCATCCAGAAAGGTCCCAAATCAACAGCAATAGAATTGATCATTGGATCCTCATCTATGCTCTTGGTTTCTAAGATCTCAATTGGAATGCTTCTCGTGAGTTCTATTCTTATTGCTGAAGTTGGTTGAGCAAGTGCGTCAACTCGAGCATTGGATATCCTTGGTATCATTGTCATGTGTATGCCCAGAAATTTGGAAATGACTTCCATTACCTTGGTTAACTATCTAACCATCAAATCTCCCTTCACTCCATATATACGAAGTATTAGGTTGATGACCAACTGGGAATCACTTTGGGCCACCACTTTCTCGATGCCTAATGACTGGGCTAATTACAATCCAATGATCAAATCCTCATACTCAGCTTCATTATTTAATTCTTTAAACTAAAACCTCAGGGCATATTCAATATTAATATTTCAGGAGTGTTAAGTATGATACCTGCTCCACTACCAGTGGTGCATGAGGATCCATCCACATACAAGTTTCATAATGGAATATCATGGCTAAAGCTTCGTGCGGATAGAACTTTGAAAAATATGTTACTAAGGCCATTTATAAAAGTAAACTATTTAAGTAACTCCGATCTATTTTTTTAGGAAACTTTTTTCGTAAAAACCAAACTTAATTGAACACAAGATGAGTTTAACAAATCAGTATGTACGAGATCTATTCAAGAATTTGAATAACAGGTTTATAAAGAAGTTTAAAAAACTTAAACTCAGCATAACCAAGAATGAGATGAGGAGATGTAGAAAGATTATGTTCACGATATTTTTTACGTGGTAAAACCTCACCAATTGAGGAAACATCCACGACTCCCTCTACGGAGTAAAATGAAAAATCCAATAAAACAAATATATAAGTTACAAACTATATAACTAACATGCAAACAACTCAGACCTATATAAGTTTAGGAATGTACCCTCTGGTGTCCTTATAACTTCTCTGCAGTTCTGATTGTAGATGTAGTTCTCCCAGTTTGTTAACTTCTGATTTGTTCCATCACTTTACGTTGACTCTTTGTTCACAAGATCTTATTACCAACACTTTTCGTGTTGTAGGGTGAAAGTGTTTGTGGAGGTGCTCTCTAACACAAGCATGCACACACACACACACTTATTAAGTACAAAACAGTCCTAACAAATTACAGTAACACTATATGTTGTGATCTTTTCTTTTTCTTTCTTCTTACAAAACTTTGAACCTTATTTGACCTTTCAATCATTCCCAGAATCCACGGATACCTTTCTAAGAAGACAGACAAGGTCTTAATCAATCTCAGAATTTAGAAAAGTTTTTCGAGATTGAAAACCTCCAAGTGTGATTCCAACTAGGTCAAAGGTTTAGTTTTACAAGAACTAGAAACAGAAAGCATTTATTGTTGATTTCAAAGTCAGCAAACGTTTTATAGAAAATAATCAACAATATATTTCTCAAGAAGAGAAATAAAGAATGAAACTAAGTGTAATGTAACATGAATAACTCAGATCTAAAATTTCTATGAAATAAAAAAGTAGATCTAAGAAAAAGTTTAAGTTGAAAACAAGATCTAACGAACAAGAGGTTACAGCAGCAATTACAAACTCAACTCAAACTCTCAATCACTCAAGAACACTTAGGGTAGTGTTTTGGATATGGAGTTTTGAAGAAGTGTTTGAGTTTGGATGGAAGAGGCTTTGACGAACAGGGTTAGGGTTTCTAACCCTCTCTCTTCTCTCTCTTCTCTCTCTACTCTCTCTATTTCTCAGAAGAAATGAAAATGGCAAAAGTCTTCGAAGTCTGAGAATAGGGTTCCTTTTATAGGGGGGAGAGAAGGTTCGAGAGACTGGATCAAAACCAAGGGCCAGGATTAAGTCAAGTTAAATTGGCTTTGATCGAAGGGTTCTAAGAACGCGGTGCTTAAACGATACCTGATTGGTTTAAAGAGTTATACAGGGATTCACCAAGACAACATGCAGATCGTCAATAACCAATGATCCAAGGGTTAAAAACATATGCGTTTATAACTCAGTAAACAAACAAAGTCACAGCCAATCAGATGAAGACAGGTGTTGGACGATAACAGGATATGAAACGCGCGTCCTAAAGTAATTAAAACCACACCCCAAAGTTTACTCCGCTTTCGGATTCTACCCGAGGTAACATTAGGCAAATATACCCAACAAATAATATTTTCAAATTGACCACAAAACTTTTAAATCAAGTTTTAATTAAGAAAACCTTATTTAAAAAATGTTTATAAAATCCCAAAAAAAAATTATTAAAATTCAAAATTAGGGATTTAATCACACTAAATATATATACACACATTATTATGCAGTATGATATGCAATAAATAAATTCTACTGTGTGTGAGTGTTGGCAATTTGTTCTTGATCACTACAAGATAGAGAGATGAAGTAGCAAACCAACTTCTGAGGTTCTTTGGTTTCTAGGGAGGACATAATTTTGTCACAATTTCCAAACTAGATGAGCACTTATACAATATAGACTCAAGTGAGTCAAAAGCATAAGGGCTTCAAACTTCATGGTGGAATATCTTTTTACATACTTCTTAGCCATCTCTTGAGCGCTGGATGATTCTGGTTGATTAGCTATGACTTCAGCTTACTTTTAAGCTAAGCTCTCTTTCGAAGAAGTCTACTCGGTAGGAAAGTTTGATTGGTCGGTAACCTCTGGATATGTAAATTTTGCAATGAAATCTGACAAAGCTTGCCCTTTTAATGATGACCTTGGCTTGTAAATGATGACATATTCTCCAAGCTCTATTGCCCAATGCATCATCCTACCTGAATTTTGGGATTTGTGAAGTGCTTGACGAAGAGGGAGATCAGTGTACACTACTATGGTGTGTACTTGAAAATAAGGCATCATTCTCCTAGAGGCTTCAATGAGAGCTAAGTTTAATTTTTACAAGTGTGGATGCCTAATTTCGGCTCCCCTGATGGCTTTGCTGGTGTAATAGACTATTTTTTGGATCTCATTCTCTAGCCAAACTAATTTCGAGCTAACTATGGAATAAAAATTAGCTAAATATGAGTAAAATTTTTCTCCAAAGATTGGTCGGGACAATAATGGTGGAGATCCCAAATACTTCTTAAATTCTTGAAATGATTCTTCACACTCTGCATTCCACTAAAAGGTCTTTCTGAGCACCTTAGAGAATGGAAAATGTTACACCCCGCCTAATTAAATACCGAGTGATCAGTCCTTTATTAAATTAAATTAGAATATCCAGTCGGTTCAGAATATGCATCACTGTTGAAAACTTTTATTAAAATACTATCCACCTAATATTTAAAAAGGGTTTATGTCAAAATTTTATCTTTTAATTAATATAAAACCAATTTAACGAGTAACTAAACATTCACCTTTCAAAACAATCTCATATGGAAGGAAATAACTGAAATAATAAATGCGACTGGAGTAAACACTTTCAGCCCAAATATCAAATACAATAATCCACAAAGTAATCCAACAACTGAAAGGAGTAAATAAATAAATCCATAATCTCTGACTATCTATATAGAAGAGGGACAACATGCCCAAACTGAAGGAAATAACTCAAGATGAAGAAATAATAATAATGAAGGCGTCCACTACTGAGGTCCTATAACTTTCACAACAGCTACAACACGTCAAATGAATGTAACTCCTATGCTTGGTGTCCCTGTGGCTAGGAACCTAAACAATTTGATAAATGAAAAGAGATTTTCAGAAGAGATGGGTCACAACCCGACTGTAAAATATTTTAAATTTTTCAGCCATTATTTAAAAACTGCAGTAAAGAAAATAGTATGCACATGTTAACTTTTCGAGCACTCACTTAAGATTATCACCTCTCAACTAATGTGCACGTCTAACGCACCTCGAAACCCATTCTAATTATTTTATCACCTAATTAGACTGTAGACAAGATCCTTATAATCACTACCCGCAATACCAACCCGTATTCTCCACGCAATACCATATTAAATGTTTTCACGATTGTTATCTCAATTTTGGGAAGTATATATAAATCACGTTAAGTGTTCACTTACTTAAGTTCTTCAGGAATTTCCATTATATTCCTTATCCATTCACACCGCAAGTAATATTATATATATATATACTAAAAAGGCACCTCTAGACTCAGCTATTATGCCTCATACTCGCTATGAAGTCCCGGTACATCTCGCACTGAATAAGGACAATGGGTTCGGAATCTTCCACGAACCATATATATATATATATATATATATACTAAAAAGGCACCTCTAGACTCAGCCATTATGCCTCATACTCGCTATGAAGTCCCGGTACATCTCGCACTGAATAAGGACAATGGGTTCGGAATCTTCCACGAACCATAAATTCACAAATCATACATATTGGAGGCGAACACGATTGCAAGTCTATGGGCTATGCGCATACCTACGCACCCATACGACCGTCAACACTATCATTATCAGATATCCCATACCTAGGTTCCATTCTCTGAGGTACCAGTCAAATATCCCCCCGAAGGATCCTTAAGATAAGACTATCCCCTTTCCCAACCTCCCGTGATAGCAAGTATAGTAGGTATGTCATACACATAATAAATATCATTATAAGCATTCACCCAACCTATCAAGTTCATTAGGTATACACGCAACCCGAACATTTAACTTATAGGTAGTATTTCTCTCATTACTATTTTCACTACACATACTAAATTACGAATACTCTCTCGCTCATAACTTTCAGGGATAGCTCGTCGCTCAAATTATCATAAAGTATCATACTCGTTTTATTACCCAATAATCCTTCCCTAACCTGAAATAGATGCTACCCAAATTTGAAACAGAATAAATTTCCCAGAAACTAAGACTGTCGTTTGCACTAGAAGCTATCTCATTTGAAAGAGATAGCATGTTGTTAGAACAACATATTGCGCGGCAGGCGTTCTCGTTCGAACTAGACTCAATCTCGTTTGAACAAGATTGAGTAGTTTTGTCCCGAACCTAAACCTGCTATGTTTTTCCTCCATAAACAGTCTAAAAAACTCTATAAATTAGTCTGAAACTCCCTCCATTCAATTCCAATTCATTTTTCCACATAAAAGGATGATTTCTAACATTTTAAAAGCATCAAATCTTGAAATATTACCCTAAATTCCAAAATCCCCAAATTCGAATTCATAGAACCCTAATTCATAAAGTTTCAAATTAAAACTTCTAATCTTAGATTTAAATCATCAATTATCATCATAATTCGTAGTTGTTTCTAATAACATGGACAATTCGTCTCTGTGTCAATTCAGCCCTAATATATCCTTTGACCATAAACTTCTCATCAATTTACATGCAATTCAAGGGGTTTTATTACCTACACTTACATGAACACATTTCACGCTGAAAAAAAATCAAGATTAAAACACTTGCCTTATGAAACATGGTCTGATCCTTTGGTGGTGTTGGTATGGTTACGACCCTCATTCTCCAATCTACGCGATGGTGGTCACGGTGGTGGAAAAAGTGCACTCGAGGTGGCTCCTCCCTAAATTTCTCTTCCTCCTTCCCCTTTTTGGTCTCTCTATGTGTCTAACTTTTTCTCATGGCAGATAACCTAATTCAACCCACGTAGGAGATCCTTATTTCTTTAAATTTCGTCCTTTATTTTACCCCAAATATATAATTTACTAAAATGCCCTTCCGGGATGCTGGTTCGACCTAAAATTGCCATGAAACCCAAATTAAACCCCTGAGTAGAATTTTCTGAATATATCGACCCTTCCAAACACAACGGCGTACTCAAAATAACCATATGAACGACTTATAAATATTTTACTTTTTATTCCATTAATTTAGTCCCGACATGACTGACATGCGCATCCCGACTTAATTTCAAAAACTGTCTTATTTTTCACTCATGAAAACTTTAATATTTTCATAATCATACATTACTTTACTCACTAATTAATATTCAACATAATTCTCACCAGTAAATACTAACTCTCATCACGCTAGAAATTATTTAATTTAATTCGTATTAATTATAAATAAATTTCCCCATTTAAATTAATTAATCCTAATCCCATAATTAAAATAAAATCTTTCAAAAATACGGGGTATTACATACTTCCCCCCTAATAACGTAATTTCATCCCGAAATTCAGATACATCCGCTACTAAGACTAAGGAACTTACAACACCATATCCTCCTGTTCTCAAAACCATTTCAAAGTAAGGCTCGATCACTATAGTCCCAGCTTCATAACAAGCTTGTTTAACTCTCTTGATACTAACATTATTCATCAGTTACAATGTCACACCTCAATAACGGCACCTCACATTGTGCTCCTACCAACGACATTTGAATAAGACGAGCCTATACATCATTGGCCCTATTAGCTCAATATTATTGGAAGGCCACACATCACTTCATGCCAACTTCCCGTATTCATCTAAACACAAAACTCCCATCCAGAAAGAAACCATATGAACATCTGGCCACTCTTGTCAGTCCTTCAAATCTCGATTCCTAGAGACGTAACTCTTACGATAGTAAAAAACCACCCAAGACCATTTGTGGTTATTCCACTTTAGTCATCGGACTCTAACTATCGTCCAATCCAAAATTTCTCACCTCTAAACAATTAAAGGGAGAATGGTTAAGGTTTTTCCACACAAAACCACAATAAGCACCTTGTTCATAGAAAACAGGTACGAGTGTTTACACACAACTCTACAATTAGGTAATATCTTCTCTCAATTACCGTAATAAACTTCACTTACCAACCATATCAGGTGTGGAAATAAAATAATAAAAGTGATTCCAAAATCACACTCATACAGCTTCACTAGTTGTCAATCACCTTCCACCTACTCATCGGGCTATAGGTAATGCGACGTGCTAAAAAAAATGTCATCTCCACTGCTTCCTGAAATCCCATATTAGAGGTGGGGGTCAAGGATCTCATCCTGGTTCATAATAGTACTGGGCAGGACCACGAACCGACGCAATCCTTCTTTTCAAAGAAAGACTGGGGAACACTATCTAATAATGTAACTCACCCCCAAAAGGAATAACAATTACTTCCTTTTTCATCAACTTGTTCCACACATTCGAAGGAAATCGTGACCTTATCTTGAGGTTGGCAACCCATCAACAAAATTTACCAGCTTGACTACCCTCTTCCATTACTAGAATCGTTGGCTTGATACAAAGTTTTTTGGTTGATCATCTTGCTCCAACCGATTTCTATCTATGAGTGGTGCACGCGGAGACTACTCACTATGCCCGCTCAACACCGACTTCCACCTATAGCGTCTCATATTAAGCGGTACTTAATACTCCTTTTCTTCCCTCGGGATATACCAAAAGTTTTAACCCGTGACCTTTTCGCCACGATGTGCACTTATGGAATTTTTATACCTTATTGACATCATCATTCTATTTACGCAAAATTCACTCTCAACATTCAACTGGGTAGGACTTCGCTCCAAATTTCAATAATAGTTAATTTTTCCTCTTCTCAAGAGATATCCCTTTTTAAATGGATTCTCATAGCCTTTTAACCAAATTAGGGTGTGCTACTCTGTTTGCACACATATATATGGATTATCGTCCTTCTCACACGGTGCTTAATCCACTCTACCACTTCCACTTCGTTACATCAGCCCCACAGGCATAAATTTCACACATCCATTCCCACGTCCCTTTAATTCGGAAGATTCTGACATCAGTTAACCAGGGAGCCCACACACCCTATAAACCATGCATACTGACGTAAACATCACATACTCTTCACGCATAACACCCAATTCTTTATTTCCCCCACATTCACAACGTGGTTATAACACTTGGGTATCCTTAATCACCCCAGAAATCAAAATTTTAAATTCTCCTTAACATCATTCCACCCTTCAACTCGTGGTGATAAACAAAATTTTCAATGTTTCATTATCACACAACCGACTCCACTGGCCTTATATCATAATATAAATTCCAACTTACAGTTATAACTACAAAATTTTATAATGACCGAGATACCAGACTCATGGACTAATGGCCAAACATCTCCCTACTTCCAACCTGACTCTAAGTTTTATGCTTGGAATGTCTCGCAAAGAGAAATCCAAACAAGGAACCCCCTGTAACACTACTACCTAGCATTGTCAGTCATCGAATCCGTTAGGCCCTCAGTCCATAGCATGTACCTATAAATTTCCATCTCTTTACATAAAAGTTATATCTCCTCCCGCAATTACATTTAAATAAGGAACCACCCCCCCCCCCAAATGCACTATCACTCAACATTAATGGTAATCCAATTCCATAAACCTCGAACACAATCAGGACTCTCAAATTCTTGTCCTCGTACCTATAAATATAACTATCAATTCCCACATCCCTAAAGGAGTGATACAACAAGGCACTCTTCCTATCACCAAGTCCTGAGTGCTAAACATGATAACAATTTAAATCTCTCTGCTCGACAGGAAGCCTAATACACCTCGAATCATATCAATAAAGTTCCTACACACCGGAGTGAAACATTTCGAGACAACTATACTCTCCAAAGTTCCTATAATAAGATAATATAGATGTAAGCTCGACCCTCTTGTAAGTCAGGCATCACCAAAACAACACATCCTGTCCTAGAGCAGCAACCCCGATAGCCTTGCAATAACTGCCCACTATCATTCTAACCATTACTATAAAGTTTTATCCAAGATAATATCATACTTATATAACACATAACTAAAATAAGTAATCTCAATACAATATATACCACTATCAATACACTCGCTCGCCCGCGGTAACACCAGATATAATCCCGCTATATCAGGGAAAACATACATATAATAATAATGTTATCGATACATGCACTAAACTCATCTCACACGCGAATCTAGCATAAATCAAAGTACTGTGACTCATTTCAGTCACATAAAACATACCTCCTCCTCCTAGGACAACCTTACCAATCACCCTGGGTTCTCAAAGGGTTCCCGTACATAACACGATTGTCCAAACCAAAACAAAAACTACTTTAATCATTTCCCTCACTAAGCACCATACTCTTAGTCCTTTACTCGCTCCGGGAAAAACTAATGCATGTGATCTTACTCTCCAAAAAAATACTTCTATGTATAATTCACTTATTCCCAGTCATAATGACCATATTAAGGTTGCCCTTTTCTCGAACTTTGGTAGCCTCAACTCTGATGGCTACCCTCGTTGTTCCCTTAGTTTTGCTGGTCCTACGGAATACACTGCTGTCCTCAACAGACCTGACTGAATTCACCATCACTTTGTAAGAATTTCGCTATCCGAATCATTTAAATGGGTCCCCTGATGGGTTTCACTAACACCGTTTCACCCAGTCTTACTCTCTGATTAAAAATTTGATTCTTTTAGCTCCCCACACAAAGAAGCGTTAACATCTCTATTGACCAAACGTGACATTGTCACCATCTGCATCGACCGTCCAAGCAGAATTCCCCTTAAGTGTTGGCAACTCTTCTTACTAGTCAGTTTCCCACTTAAAATCCTCTTTTCCACTGTACCTACTTCATCCGGTACAAAATTTTCTAATTAATTAAATACATTTTTCGCAAATGGACCTATGTCCGTCTCTCCTGTGATGAGTTCTAAACAATGTTCACATCTTATCCTGAACATTTGATGAAGGAACTTGCGGTTAAATCGTACCTAAGATCCTTCCACTGACATAACATTCCACTTCTAAATGTGGTGGTTGACTCTCACCATTATAACTTTGCTCCTACGAGCCAAGAAAAATTTCACCCCAAATTTTCACTTTTGGTTAACCACTCTCCGCCATATGACCAACCCTTTAGATATTTAACTTCCATTGGCTAACACACACAATCTTCGCATTTCAAGAATTCCAATGATGGACCTCTTCAAAGTCCCGTCTGACTCTCTCCCATTCGAACCACGCTGGGTGAGTCTAATTCGGCACCACTTCCTACTATATCGGTACTTGAAAATCATATGTTTCACCCTAACAGTCTTTACTATCCTAACTTCCCATGCCATAATATGGGTGACCTCGATTACGGTCATCATCCTCGAAAATACTTTACAATCGCAACCGAGCTCTGCCTTCTACTGTCCTCCCATCGGACCTTGCCTGTCATACTTCATTGTTCGGCACACGAACACACTCAAACGCAAATAAGATTCACTAATATATACATTATAGTAGGAGAATGAAATCTCACCATAGGAATCAACAATCCTAAACATAGGGTTCTATATTAAAGAAAAGGCAACACTGAAAGCATAATAAACCGCACAAATCCTAAGGACTCTAGAACCTGATGCTCTGATACCTCCTGTTACACCCCACCTAATTAAATACCGGGTGATTATTCCTTTATTAAATTAAATCAGAATATCCAGTTGGTTCTGAATATGCATCATTATCGAAAACTTTTATTAAAATACTAACCACCTAAGATTTAAAAAGGGTTGATGTCAAAATTTTATCTTTTAATTAATATAAAACCAATTTAATGAGTAACTAAATATTCACCATTCAAAATAATCTCATATGAAAGGAAATAACTGAAATAGTAAATACGATTGGAGTAAACACTTCCAGCCCAAGTACTAAATACAATAATCCACAAAGTAATCCAACAACAGAAAGGAATAAATAAATAAATCCATTATCTCTGACTGTCTAAATAGAAGAGGGCCAACATGCCCAAACTGAAGGAAATAACTCAAGATGAAAAAATGATAATCATGGAGGCGTCTATTATTGAGGTCCATTGACTTCCACAACAACTACATCACGTCAAATAAATGGAACTCCTATGATTACGTTCCTGTGGTTGGGCACCTAAACAATTTGACAAATGAAAAGAGATTTTGGCAAGAGACGGGTCAGAGCCCGAGTGTAAAATATTTTGAAATTGTCAACAAGTATTTAAAAATTGCAGTAAAGCAAATAAATAGTAGTCACATGTTATCTTTTTAAGCAATCACTTAAGATTCTCACCTCTCAACTAATGTGCATGACTAACGTACCTCTAAACCCATTCTAATTATTTTATCACCTAATTAGACTATAGACATAATCCTTCTAATCACTACCCACAATACCAACCTGTATTTTCCATGCAATACCATATTAAATCTTTTCACGACCGTTATCTCAATTTTGGGAAGTATTTATAAATCACGTTAAGTGTTCACTTACTTAAGGTCTTCAGGAATTTTCATTATATTCCTTATCCACATACTTTTACGCAGCAAGTAATATTATAGGTGTATATATATATATATATATATATATATATATATATATATATATATATATATATATATATACTAAAAAGGAACCTCTAGACTCAACTACTGTGCCCTCATACTCTGATATCAAGTCCCAGCACATCTCGTACTGAATAAGAACAATGGGTTCAAAATCTTCGATGAACCATAAATTCATAAATCATACATATTGGAGGATAACACGGTTCCAAGCCAATGGGATATGAACACACCTATGCACCCATACGATCGTCAACACTATCATTCTCAGATAGCCCGTACCTAGGTTCCATGCTATGAGGTATCCATAAAATATCCCCCCGAAGGCTCCTCAAGATAGGGTTGTCCCCTTTCTCAACCTTCCGTGATAGCAAGTATGGTAGGTATGTCATACACATAATAAATATCATTATAGGCATTCACGCAACCTATCAAGTTCATTAGGTATACATGCAACCCGAACATTTAACTTATACGTAGTATTTCTCTCAATACTACTCGCATTACACATATTAAATTACTAATACTCTCTCGCTCGTAACTTTCAGGGATAGCTCATCGCTCCAATTATTATAAAGTATCATACCCGTTTAGCCAATAATCCTGCCCTAACCTGAAATCCCATTTATACTGTTAATCATCACTATAGATAAACATGCTACCAAGATTTGAAACTAGAGAAATTTTCCAAAAACTGAGACTGTTGTTTGAACTAGAAGCTATCTCATTTGAACAAGATATCATGTCGTTAGAACAACGTATCACATGATAGGGGTTCTCGTTCGAACCAAACTCAGTCTTGTTTGAACGACATTGAGCGGTTTTGTCCCGAACTTATACCTGCTACGTTTTTCCTCCATAAAATGTCTAGAAAACTCTATAAATCAGTCTCAAACTCCATCCATTCAATTCCAATTCATTTTTCCACATAAAAGGATGATTTCTAACATTTTAAAAGCATTAAATCTTGAAATACTACCCTAAATTCCAAAATCCCCAAATTCAGATTCATAGAACTCTAATTCATAAAGTTTCAAATTAAACCTTCTAATCTCAAATTTAAATCATCAATTATCATCATAATTCGTAGTTGTTCTTATAATAACATTAACAATTCATCTCTGTGTCGATACAACTCTAATATATCCTTTAATCAATAATTTCTTATCAATTTACATGGAATTCAAGGGGTTTTATTACCTACACTAACATGAACACATATAATCCTAAAAGAAAGCAAGATTTAAACACTTGCCTTATGAAAAATTGTCTGATCCTTTGGTGTTATTGGTATGGTTGTGACCCTCGTTCTTTGATCTGCGCGATGGTGGTCATAGTGGTGGAAAAAGGTGCACTCGTGGTGGCTCTTCCCTAGACTTCTCTTCCTCCTTCCCCCTTTTAGTCTCTCTTTGTGTCTAACTTTTTTTCTCACGGAAAATAAACTGATCTAACCCATGTAGGAGATCTTTTATTTATCTCCTTTATTTTACCCAAAAAATATAATTTACTAAAATGCCCTTCCGGGATGCCGATTTGGCCTAAAATTGTCCCGAAACCCAAACTAAACCCCCGGGTAGACTTTTCTGACCATCTCAACCCTTCTTGACACAACAGCGCACTCAAAACGACCATATGAGTGACTTATAAATATTTTACTTTTCATTCCATTAATTTAGTCCCGACACGCGCGTCCCGACTTAATTTCCAAAACTGTCGTATTTTTTACTCATGACAACTTTAATATTATCATAATCATATATTACTTTACTCACTAAGTAATATTCAACATAATTCTCACCAATAAATACGAACTCTCGTCACGCTAGTAATTATTTAATTTAATTCGTATTAATTATAAATAAATTTCCCCATTTAAATTTATTAATCCTAATCCCATAATTAAAATAAAATATTTCAAAAATATGAGGTATTACAGTAAACACCTATTTGTTGCTCGAGTAACAAACCGGTTTAAAGCAGACACTTTACCAATAAGTTTTTGAATATCTTTTTTGCACGTTGGTGACTGCATCTCTATCAGAACCTTGATTTTGGCAAGGTTAGCTTCAATTCCTCTTTGGTTCACTATAAATCCGAGGAACATTCCCCCTTGGACACCAAATATGCACTTGGCCGAATTTAATTTCATTTGATATTTTTCCAGTCGATTGAAAGTATGACTAAGGTCCTTGATATGATCTGAAGCTTTCTTTCTTTTAGTCAGCATATCATACACATACACCTCCATATTTTTCCCAATATTTTCTTCAAACACCTTATTAACCAACCTTTGGTACGTCGCTCCAGCGTTTTTAAGCTCGAATGGCATTATATTATAGCAGTAAGTACCTCAGTTGGTAATAAAAGAAGTTATTTCTCTGTCTCTGGTTTCATTTTTATCTAGTTATACCCAGAATAAGCATCCATGAAACTCAAAAAATCATGTCCCGATGTGGCATCTACCAACTGATCAATTCTGGGTGAAGAAAAATGGTCCTTTGGGCAAGCCTAATTAATATCGGTTAAATCCACACACATTCACCACTTATCATTTTTCTTTTTGACCATCATAACATTTCCCAACCATGCTAGATATTTGACATCCTCAATGAATTCGTCTTTTCGTAATTTCTCCACCTCTTCCTATACGGCTTGATTTTTCTAAGGATTGAACACCTTGCGCTTCTGTTTGATTGGCTTAACATCTTTGTTAATATTGATCTCATTATAGAGGAAGATGTATATCTTTATGACTCCAAGTAAATACATTATTTCGTTCCTTTATGAATGCAATCAATTCTTGTCTGAGGTGTGGAGCCAATTCTTGTGGTGCCTTTCGGTCTTTCATCATCCAAACTTTTACTTTCAGTGGCTTCTAATATCTTACCTTTGACTAGCTCTGTCTCATCTTTGAGATCTAATGTATCAACTTTTGATTCTCTATTAGGCTCCAGAGTGTCAACTTTGTAAGTAGTTGTATTTTTATTCACATCGACCAAGTCATCATGCTCGACTGAGAAGTAATAGCATTCTCTGGCCACCTTTTAATCACCTTTCATGTCACTAACCCTAAAATGAGCAGGTAACTTCAACCATTGATGGACTGTAGATAGTACAGCTTCAAATTTATTTAGTCCTACCCTGCGGAAGATTACACTATAAGCAGACTGAACATTTTGGTCCATAACAAAGAAACGTATCTTTTCGGTGCGGCTTGTTAGCCAAGTGACAAATAACACTTCCAATTAAATTATTTACAGGGGATAAACATTTTCCCCCGAAACGCCAATCAAGGGTTTGTGGTATGGTTCCAATTAGTTAAGTTTTAATCCCAAGCTTTGGAAACAGGGGTAGAACATGATATCAGTTGACTTTACATTATCTATCAGAACTCTGGCGATAACGGCTTCTTGGATTCTAAACTTGATGACCAACGGGTCATCGTGAGGATACAGTACTTCAGAGTGATCATTTTTGGAAAAGTCGATGACTAGTTTGTCGTTGTTAACTTTACTGGATCGATCATCATTATTTAGATTGATTCATTGTATATAGGAGCAGGCTTTTTCTTCATTCAAGTAGGATTTTTGTTCTGTAGTTTGATCTCCTCCTCCTACATCTCTACCTGTGATGACATGATAATTAAAAGAACCAAAACTAATCATGACTACCTCAATTTCGGGTTACTTTGGATTTTATGTCAAGTCGAGATCGTCTTTATAACCATCTTCATGGTTTCGCTTCCTATCATCTCTAGGTTTACAAGGAGAATTTGGACTTCCTCCCGCTACTCGACTTTCATGCCAATCAATAAATTTGCTCATCTTTCCTCGAAAAATAAGGGATTCAACTTCGTTATTTAAAGCAATACAATGACCGATCATGTGTCCATAATCCTTGTGGAATTCATAATATTTGTATTTATCTCTCTTGTTGGGGGTGACCTCAACTTCTCAGGCCACTTCAAATCTTTTTTTTTCCTAATTTTTTCCAGGGTATAATGGATACTGACCATCAACAAAGTATGTGCTTTATACTTTTGGGGCTTCTTATCTTTATTCAGTTTTTGTTCCTTCTTCTCAGGCTTAGTGGCGGGACATTTCTTTACAACCATTGCTTCCTTGACATTCATGATTTATCTTGCCTTAGCCATGAGCTCCGTTATGATTTTAGGAGGATCTTTTACCAAAGCTTAGTATAGCCTCTCTGTAAGTAATCAACTCATGAAGACGGTGATGGGCATTTTTTCTTCATAATCAACCACTTCTAGTTTCTCATTATTGAAATGAGTGATGTATTCCCTGGTGGTTTCTCCTGCTCCTTGCCTAACACTCAGGAGATGGGATATTCTTTTAACGGGATTGGCCTCGAAACAGAAGTTGTTGATTAACAGCTAGGCAAGTTAATTAAAGTTGTCAATTTGTCCTCGAGCAAGTTATTGGACCATATTTGGGTTAAACCAGTAATGGTGCTTGAAAAAGATCTGCATTTCATTTCATTAGAAATAAAATATAAGTCAGTTGCAGCCTGATACTGCTCAATATGTAAAATTCGGCCAGTTTTACAATCATATTTGGGGGTAACCACCAGGGTTCTAAATTTGGATGGAGTTGGGAAATCAATAATTTCTTGGATGAAGGGAGATCCCTTGATAAAATTTTGCTACAATGGGCTCTTTGCCTTGGCCATTTCTCTCAACCGATCTTCGAATCATTATATAGTCCCTTTCTATGAAGTATTTCCTGCATTAAATCTATTTGAAGCAGCTTGACTGTTAAGAGCATGCATTTGTGTTGAGCTTTCTTCGTGAGAAGTCTGCTCAGCGTGCATAGATTGTCAGACACTTGACCTGGACGTAAATGAGCCTTCACGATTTTTGGTTGGGCATTTAGATGGTGTGGATAACTTCCCGTGGGGATTCCTATTTGCTCAGGGTCCCAGGCGATCAAAAGGTTTCTTAGCCTTTCTAAAACACTTGGCCTTTCAAGAGAGAAAGAATGTTCGTCATAGAATTCTGTGGATATGAGTGATGAGTTTACTCCCGAACGATAAGACCTATCGCGCAAAGACCTGGAATAACTATATCGACTATTCTTAGGAAGTGGAAGTATCATTTCTCTCCTCAGAAATGGGGTCGTATTTTTCCTGGAAAGAGCTGGAGACCTGGCTAGTAATGATTGAGCCAATTGTCTCATGGTTTCCTGTATGGCATCTTGACCCCTGGCGATACTAGTAAGAATTCCATTTAATTCGATTGTTGTAAGCAGAGCAGAGAAGATGGGATGGTAGTGTTGCCTTCATTTTTGTTACTACTCTCATGGTCATTTATTTCCCTTGAATAAAGACGTACGTGATAGAGAACGATATTAAACACACGTTCCCACAGACGAAGCCAATATGTTGATGTCAAAAAATGGACTAAATCTAATTCTCCAATCACAAATAAAAATATAATATGAGATGAAATAAACGTATGAGAGACAAAGAGTTTTTAGAGTGGTTCGGCTGTGAAGAAAAGTCTATGTCCACTGTTATTGTATTTATTTTAGTGATTATAGAAAGCTAGGTACTCTTGCTATAAGAAGAATAATATAGAATTTGTTCTATCTTACCTTTTATGAAAGGAATACAATGTATTTATAGTGACTCGAAGATCAAGGTGTAATACCCCGTATTTTTGGCGATATTTATTTTTGGGATTAATTAATTAAATGAGAATTAATTGGGAATTAATCCGGATAAAATACTAGCGAGATGTGAGTTGGTATTGGACTATACTGAGTATATATGATGATATATGAATATTGAATTATGAAATTTGTCGTGAGATTGATATACGGTAATTTGGTCATTTTAATGGGACGCGTGAGACAGTCGCGTCAGGATATAATTATTTTAATTGTAAAAGTGAATTTAAATTCTATTAACTGTATGGTCGTTTTGAGTGCACCAACGCGTCCGGAAGGGTCGAGATAGTCAGAAAACACTAGCCGGGGGTTTAGTTTGGGTCCCGGGGTATTTTTAGGCCATACCGGCATCCTATAAGGGTAGTTTGGAAATATTGTGTTTTTGGGAATTAATAATGACGAAAATTAGGAGTCTTTATCTGATTGGGAATAGACCCACTGAACCCACTAACCAACCCTTAATGACCCAATAAGCTACGGGGGTTATCAAATTAGGTTTCCAAAACTTTCCCAAAGAAAACCCTAGCCACCATTGGAGATAAGCTTGGAGAGAGAGAGATAGAAGGGAATTCTGCAGAAAAGCTTTACCAAATCAACACCAAATTCAAAGACACTCGAGGCAAGTGATTTAATTCCATTTAATTTCAGAGAATGTTCCCTCCATGTTAGATAATTCAAATTTATGCTTGTTCTTGGAAGATAATGAAAAACCCATGAGTTTGGAAGTAGAATACTAAATTTTGATGAAAGGATGGCATGTAGAATCATATTTAGAGGACTAATCTGATGTTGATATATCTTGTAAGACACAAAAACGGATTTAATTGGATAAATTAAGGATCTAAAAATTTTAGGGTTCATGTTCTTGAAAAATTGGGGAAAAGTGTAGAGACTTGTGATTTAATGATGTTTAGGACGAATTAATTCCTTAAAACATGTTAGGAGGTGACTTTAATATGTTTAGGATGAATTAAAGACCCTAAAACGTTGTTGGGATGAACTTTGGAAGAGGTTTGAGGTGTTAAAATGGATGAAAAACGATATTGGAGAAAATCTGGGCCGAAACTGGTCCCTCGTTAGAAGACCTCTCCAGGTCGTTCGAACGAGCTCATTCGAACGAGCTTCTAACGAGTTGACCAGTCGCTTCTAACGAAAGGAAATTTCGTTCAATAACTTCGTTCGAACGAGATCTCGTTAGAAGGTACAGTTCGTTCGAACGAGACTTCTAACGAGCTGGCAGTTTAGGCCTTTTTGGCATGTCTTGATTTTGGGAGTCCCGTAAACTTGTTCGAGGTTAGAGATAACATTCCTTTGATGATGTATTGGTATACTTGAGACATTTGGGAGATAATGAGGAGTAAACTATATAATTGTGGAACGAATCAAATGAACATTTGAGTTGAGACGTGAGTGCCTACTACGACGGGAGAATAAATTATGGCGCGTATAAATATGGACCGGGATTATATAAGTTGTATATATATTAAGTTGGTACGAGAATGCGATAAGTACTACAATTAAACTACGGGATTACTCAGATGTGTGCTTACTTAGTATTGGTATATGAATTGTGTGTATGACATACCTACCATACTTGCTATCACGGGAGGTTTGCGTTCGCTTAGGGCCCTCTAATCCTTGTGTTGCCCGGATTTAGACTGGTTATCTCGATGAACATAGGTCAGAGAAAGACTTATTGGGATATTAATAAGTCCGCTACTCGTGGGAGCGTAGGTATGTGCGTGACCCATGTGATGTGACTGTGTTCGCCTCCATTATTTGTGATGTTGTTATCTGAGAACGATTCCTGAGAGATTCGGAATGCGTGATCCTTATGTACGTGATGTACCGGGATGGATAGCAGAGTATGTGTGCACCGCAGCTTAGTCTCGGGGTGCTTATATTGTATATTTACGTTGTGGAAAATATACACTTAGTAAAATGAGAACTTTCATATGGTATTGTGTGTATAATTTGGAAAATATAAAAGGGATAATCTATAATGAGTTGTATTACTTTTACGTGAGAACCTGAATTTACGTTAAGCCCCTACTTAATTGTGAACGTTATTATGTTAATGGAAATCGAGTAATAAGGGTAGAACCTATGACAGTCTAGCTAGGTATGATGTTCCTTAGCTAGTGGGTTGTGTCATTTTAGACGGGTACTTACGTTAGGAGTGCACAGTTAGACGAGAGGGGAGAATTTCATGTGAGTGCACGTCCTAACATGTACTTTGCATTTAATGTTTTAAATGTTTTTAAAGCACTTGCAGTTTTTTTTAAAATATCTCCACATTCGGGCTCTGACCCGTTTGCTTTCAAATCTATTTTTTTGTTTTTTTTTTGTAAAACCATTTTAGGTGCCCAGCCACAAGGACACCATGCATAGGATACTCACTCAGATGACGAGCTGTAGCTGTTTGTGGAAGTTACAGGGATTTGATTTTAGACGCTTCTATCATTTGGATTCCATATGCAGTGTTCCTCAGTTTTGGGGCATGTTGCCCAGTTCCATTAGAGATACATTTTCATTTCAGTTTTTCAGACTTTGGCATGTATTAATTCAGTATTCAGTATTTCGTTACTTATTTCAGTTGTGGGATTTGTAGTGAGGAGTTTTCCTCCAGACTTTATTTACATTATGTGATGGTTATTCTATTTACTTCGGTATGGTGAATGGTGTTATTATTCTTCATTACACTTGTAGCATGTTAATCAGACTTTAATTAAAATTTGGCAACTTACTTTTTAAATACTAGGTGGTTAGTAATAATAAAATGTTTTCGTCAGTGATGCTATTAACTGAGCCAACTTGGCATTTTGGTTTAATTTAATAAAGGAGTAGCTACCCGGTATTTAATTAGTCGGGGTGTCACACAAGGGTTGGAATTCCTTTCTATATTCAAGCATTTACACCCATATATAATGAATGTGATGGTTGATAGTCTTGGATACATGTAGTATGCCCATTTGTTGTTTCCCACATAGTGACTATTTATTAACTATGATGGTATGCATTCTTCATATTGGTCGGCCTACTTACCGAGCAGCTATCTTCTGGGTCGACTAAGTGTCTGTTGACTATGATTGTTGCCACGTAATAAGACAAGTGTTCATTTCTAATTGGTTCATGTAGATAATTAATTTTTGGTGTCAAAAGGTAGTTTGTTTTTCCATTCTTACTTGAGGAAGAAGTATTCCTTACTTCATTTATGGATATATATAACCTTCTGCCTCAATGACGGTCACATTATTTTCCATATGCCATCGATAGGTTGATGTATGCTATGGTCTATGGTGATTCTATCGATTACCCATCTCTTATCTTATAGTTCATGCGATAAGATTGTGATGATACTACTCATGGAGAGTTTCCTTATACTCAAATGATCACATGATACCTCTATTATTTAGGTGTTCCTCTACTTTACACATATTCATCCACTTCATTATTAGGACTGATTACAAGTGTCAGCATTACTTGTTCTACCAAACAGACTTTTAGGCGACTGTCGGCACAACCTATATATCCAAAGGAGAGGAACCATCTAGAGCACGAGGATTATAGATAGTGGAGGAGAGGAATTATGAGGATTATAGATTTTCTAAGTATCTTCATATTAATTTGTTGATTGGTTTTATACACTTTTCATTTGTACATTTGGATATTTTTTGATATTGGTTTATATTACTCCTAAGTACTTTATTATTTGGATGTGTGATGATACATGTGGTAGTTTTATGGATTTCCTGATTATCCATTTATTTGAGAGCTTTATCATTGTTATATTTAGGGGAAAGTACTCTTATGTCCCTCGCAAACAAATTTTAAACACTCAGGTCCACTAATTCTATTCTTGTAGAAGTCCACACTAGTGGCATAATAAGTGGACCTAATAGCATATTGTCCTTAAATCTTTAAAAATTGTCAACAAGGAACGTAAGTGTAAATTGCCCTTATATTTATTTCTTTTGTGATCTCTTCTAGTTATATATATTTATATCACTCATCATGATTCCATGCTTGATATATCTTGTCTACTAGTTCATATTTTGAGATTCAATTTCTATACATCACTTTCTATCATATCATATGTTTATATGATGCTATATAATCATTATTTTTGCATGTTTCTATACTCATGATGATTTCCATTGAGTGCTTTCATTATAGCATTAGTTTTATCACATATTTTTCTAGCATTTTCTTTCCTAGTGTTGCTTAAACATTACGATTTTGGATATCTTTACCATAATATACCTGTTATCAATGTTTTTATACTTCTCTTTGAGTTATTGTGTCAAAAGGTGAAGAAACGTCTAAGATAGGGGGAGTTCCTTTTTTATTACTTTATTAGGATATTTACATGTATATGGGGAGAAACATCTATTTGGGAGATACGCTTCATGAAGAGGGCGAATATGCATATGATGATTGATGATATTAGGTGGTTTTATCTCATTACGTATGATTTCATGATTTTTACCATCTTTATTTTCATGTTGAGTTTTCATAGGATTCCCAAAGCAGGGGAAGTTTCTCTTTATGCATGCTTTACCTGCATGATCA
This sequence comes from Sambucus nigra, assembly GCA_949130495.1. Taxonomy (NCBI): domain Eukaryota; kingdom Viridiplantae; phylum Streptophyta; class Magnoliopsida; order Dipsacales; family Adoxaceae; genus Sambucus; species Sambucus nigra. The sequence goes on from OX422212.1 coordinate 521,439,799, forward strand.
TGCATCCCTGATTAATGTATTTCAAGTATAGTCATATTAATATGTCTCAATCCCAAGTTTTGGACTCGCCTTTTGATTTGTTGTTGGCCAATGGGTTCCATTTGTATTACATCCTACTACCCTCATTATATGGCTAATCTGGAGTTATTTTAGTTTGTGTAATCAAGATATTTTGGGATTTTGGGATTTTTCCATAGAATAGCCAAATGAGGAGATTGATAATATAATCTTTTGTATAAATATATTAGCTGACTTTTTTATGTCAAAGCGTTTGAGTCTTGCATTATTCAAGATAAAATTACCGAATTTATAAAGTGAGAGTCTTATTCGTTAAATTTCATGAATTGAACTTTGAAGATCATCATGTCTTCCGTACAACACAAAGTCTTTCATTGTTGAACTCATTAAAAATATATCATTTGGACTTCTAATTATCATTGAACGTCTATATATGGGGATCATTTGATACAACCTAAGATCGAATCGCACCTATAGAAATCAAAGCAATAATCACGCGGGCATTCTAATCCTCACAATTCTCAGGATTAAAAATATATGCACCATTTGTAAATGGTGTGATATTACTCGAGTCTAATCAAGACATCCTTTGGACTCAAATCTCGTGGGTGGACCTAATCAATACATTCTTGGTTCAGTCCCAACTAGGCTACCCATAGGGGTTGAATGCACATCGTCAATAAACAGTGTGAACGGTTTAGGGAAGAATGTTTAGGAAGGGTTTATTTAGTGATTCAATGTTGATTTAGTTTTAGTTATTTTTGTGATGTTTAATGGAGTGTGTGTGTGTGTGTGTTTGTGTGTGTGTGTGTGTGTGTGTGTGTGTATATATATATATATATAGAGAGAGAGAGAGAGAGAGAAAGGCTCTCCTACATCACACTTAGCTCTAGGCCCTTAGAAACCCTTTTTTCAAATTCTTTATTTTTATCTTTAAATTAACCTTTCAATCAACACATGTTCAAAAACTTAGGTCAAAATACATTTTCTAGCTATTTTTAAAAAATTCTGCTAGCGCGGACCCTTATAAATGAAGTATTTTCAGTAGTTTTTTGTTGAATTTTTTTAAAAAAAAAGATAAAAATTGTATTTTGACCTATTTTTTTTAAATGTGCTGATTGAAAGGCTAACTCCATGGGTAAAATTAAAAAAAAAAGAAAAAAAAAGGTCTTTTAGGGCCTAGAACTAGGTGTCATGTATGAGTGATGTAGGAAGCATGATGTATGGGACTCTCCCTCTCTCTCTCTCTCTCTCTCTCTCTATATATATATATATATATATATATATATATATATACACACACACACTAGGGTATGCTCGTGCCTGAAGGCACGCTGATAATCGCAAAAAGGCAAAAAATTTCAAAGTACGTAATTTCAAAACGAAAAAAACTTCATTCCCCAACAAAACAAAATGTAGTTTTAAAAAAATTGGCCATAATATCTTTTGTTTATAAGACTATCCACCCTGCTTAACAAATAATCCAATAACATTCAAACAGTATGCTCATGACTAAAGGAATGACGAACACTTCCATAAAACTGCGTTGACTAAGATTTGCAACCATAGAATTTATTATAAACAAAAGTGTGTACACGATAAAGAAAATTTGGGGAAAAATTCCTCTTTTTATAGGACTATCCACTTGTTTAAGAAACCAAAACTACTCAAGTATACAAATAGTCCATCCCATACATTATATAAATCAAATCATCAATTTATGACTACAATAGACTTCAGATATGATTGCACAAAAAAAAATCATTATTGGCAATTTTACCAACGATTAAGATAAAAATAATACTTAAACACAATAATGATTTTTCGGATGGGATGGAGCTCAATGTTGAATCTGATCCCAAACTCAAGCTTATAATTGTCACGTTCTCATATTTGTCATAATCTGAAAATCGAACAACAAAAAATAGACTTGTTAATTCAAATCCATAATATATATACCAACAACACCTTATTAAAGTAGCTCATAAAGTATATATACAATTCAAATCCATAATTTTTGAAAGTGTACGTCGTTGATCGAACCATTCGTCATTTAATTCGCAACAAATAAACAATTTTTGAAATAACCTATTGTACGAACCTATTAGTTTTAAAAAAATGGAAAATTTTTGTAAGTTTTTTAACATACAAACAACAACAGTACTAACATTAATGGATACGCCGATCCACTCCATAATTGCTATGAAATTGGTATTACTTATATTTTATAGAAAACAAAATTAAATATAAATACAACATATGAGTTTAAAGGGAGATGAGGCAAACATTTCACTCCCAATCCAACCATATACTCAAGATTATGAGAAACTAAAGCAATCAGCAGTAAGGGCTCTCTGATATGAGATTCTCTGCAATTTTGGTTTCCCATCGGTTCCCGTTCTCCAGCAGCTTCTCCTTGTTGGAAAAAAGCTCCTCATGAGTCGTTATCGCAAATTCAAAGTTGGGACCTTGAACAATTGCAACAACAGGGTATGCTTCTTGGCAAAAGCCAAAATAGATGCACTTCGTCATGTCTATGTCTTACTTTTTCATTCTTCGACTCACCATATATCAAACCTTGCAGTTCAGCATTGTGTCCTCTAATTTTTAACACCTTGCAGCACTCCTAATAGATCTTAGAATGTGATGAAACTATATTACAATGTGACGATATTATAATATGGTCAAATATAATAATGAAATGAAATGAAACTATATTACAATGTGAAAGAATCATATTAGGGAAATTATATCAAGATAAACATATAGTTACATAACTCATGAGGCCCTTTATAGAAAACACTCATAAATATTAAATCGTACACTAATCAACGCCTAGAATATAGGATGGGGACAAATCCTCTAAAGATAAAAAAAAAAGGTTCATTTTTATTTTTCATTGTTTGTGTAATGTCATTTTCGGCCATTTACCTTAGCAAAGGTTTACACGGTTATATACACAAATCTGCGGGTAGTTACACGACTACATCTGACATCAATAGAAGCATTGTTCACAATAATGCAGAGAGAAATTCAGTAGCCTACATGTTCGTCAGGTTGACACTTGGTCCCACCATATTGGATCAGCAAACCAAGCTGTATCGTTTATCATTATCTCTAATCCGAGAGGAACCCATCATTCCTCATACTATATATACATAACCAGCATACATTGGACAACCATATTCACCACCACGAAACTAAGCTTTTCAAATTTTTTTTAGTACTCCAATTCCAATATACATCATAATCATGGGAATTCGTTTGCCAACCATCAATAATCAAGGAAAGAAAACTCTCCAATCAAGGTTGGCTATACATCATCACCGCTGAACATAATCACCTAAGGTTCCAATAGAAAATGTGGTCCCCAAAGGTCACATTGCAGTTGAGCTATGATAAGCATAGAAAGAAACATCAGTTTGTTTGCAAGGGTGAAAAATGTAAAGCTTTCAACCTAAGGGGGCGACGAGAGCTTCTTCGTAAACAAGCAACATGTCACAGCAGAATACATTTAGTGAGAAAACAAATATTAAACTAAAAAGTAATGATTAAAAATGGAGAGGTGAGTTTCTAAACTCAGAACTCAGTAGAATATTAATATCGGGTAATATGCAAAAAAATGAGATTTACAAACTCACTTGATACATCTACACTTGGATATAAGGTGCAATAAAAACTAATATGTTTGTAAGGTCAGGTTGTTGTTTGATTGATTACAGTTAAAATGAAAAACTAAAAGTCAGCGTGAGGTGACACCATTGAAGATCATATTTGTTTCAAATCATATAAAAACACATCATACAAATAAAGTGTATAGAAAGAAAATTAAAATGCTAGAACTACTCACCCAATTTTAAAAAAATACTCCAACAACAATACTAATTGTTAATTTTGGAACTACATTAATGTCTCTACCATATAAAAACCTGTAATTAATGAATGCAACCTATAGACAAATACACCATTATCAAAAAGGGTTAAAAGCCTACAGGCACAAAATTTAAGTCAAAATGTTTTTTTACATAAAATCATGTAAAACAATGCCATTTACATGAACTGAATACTGAAATTTGAATTCAAACCTTAACCACCAACCAAAATTCTACTGAGAAGGGACAATTTCAATAGTGGCCAATGCATTAATGGAAGGAAAATTAAGTTGGCAAAAGTTTTACCATAACTCATGTTTGTCTTCCTCATTCTCTATCGATGCCTTGTACATCAATGTCACCATACTACGGGCCACTTCTCTTGCCTCTGGTAGTTTGTCGTTTAACAGATATGCAGCCTTTTGAATCAATGAAGCCAACCCATATTATCTTATACCCTCTATCTCCTTGTTTAAGAGATAGAGAGAGAATGAAACTGCGTCTTTGGCCCTGATCTTGGGTTGGAGTGGCTGAGATGCCTCTTTGATCTTTTGGAGCAAAGGTAGTGTAGTCATATACCCCACCATTATGTTGAGTGCTCGGTCTTCTTGTTCACACTCAAACTTTTTATCTTAAGAATATTTCTACAGTAGCTGAAGCAGAATGTGGTCTAATGCATCAGAGACGGTGGAGTCTATCAACTGATCACCAAAGGCTTTAAAGATATTAGATGAAGCCATGATGGACGTTTTGATTAAGCCATGATGGAGATTAAAATAACCCTTTTATTCTGAATGCAGCGCTCCTAGTTTCACTTATAATAATCATCTCTCAAAATAAATTCAAACCACAATGGTAAGTGGCAGAAGTCGGAAGATAACCTTTAAAAATTGTTAATAATAAGTGGCAACCTTAAGAAAAATTGAATTATATAATAATAAACTCGAATCCAAATGGTAAGTGGCATTCTATTTGAAACCACAATTTATAAAGCAGTATGCTTGCACATCAAAGTTCAGATTCTTTCTAAAGGACTTTATGAGGCTATCTAAAGTAATTTATGAGGCGTTAAATGCTTGAGACTATTACTTACGTTATAAAAAGGGGTAGAGATGTCGTTTCCTATTTGCAAATCTTGATATACCTACAATAAAAAAAAATATTAAATGACAAAGGATCATAATTTAAAAAATTTAATAGGATAGCAATTGTGAGTGCAATAATCATGTACAATTATCAAATCTTCTCTAACTTCTTCGGAAATAACAAATTACATGCCTCACAGTTATATGCATAACATAGTAAAAGTTAACAAATTAACTTGCATATTTCTATAACATTCATAAACTCCAGATAAAAGCTGAAGTGTTGTTCTCTTAATAAAAGGTAACAGTAGCACCTCAAACTGAATTCCAGTGATGAATAAAGAGGGTAAAAATGAATACCACCCCATATTATGAGTAAATTATAGAAGTACCTTTACAAAACGACCTTTGAATTCCACTATTTCATATATATTTACACACTTGCTCCCACCATTTTATAAAGAATTAGACATTTTGTTTATTTAATACGATCAGTAATGATCCACTAACAAGACTGTATAACATGAGGGTTAAAGTTAAATTAATGAACTTTGGGAGATAAAATTCAATTTGAATCTAAAGCATGTGGAGTAATATGAAATGCATATACCTGTGCAACACTATTGAGATGCAAAATGCTTATGATAGGAGAAAGTTCACTGAATATTTTTTTTAAGTGCATGACTATAGTATGTAGCCGACAAATAATCATATCGTGCTAATAAGTCACTTTAATAACCGATACCTCTTTCGCCGCCTTTCTGAGCTCCAAAACAGAATTATTAAAGGTCATCTAAACGTCACCATAGCTCCTCTAAAGCAAAACTACATATGATATATGTGGGGGCACACAACCTTTTCAAATAACAATTGCCTTAACAGCCCCCTACGCATGAATTACCTAAAAATTAGTGTCGATAGATAAAATGACTTCATAGGATCAAATGTACCTCAATTGAAAAGTAATGGATTTTTGTAGCACTAAGTTCTTTTTATAGGATAAAATGTATTTGGTGGAAACGATTAACATTTGATGTAGGCAACGGATTTCCAGTGACAAAGACAATCGATGTTACCTTTGGTTCCCAAATTCCTAAATATAAAGATAAAACGGCAAACTATCTGGAATAAATGGTAACCCAAATTCTAACGAATTATGGATTAGAAATGCAAATATATTATAAATTCATTTAATTAGTACATACTATAATAATTCAAGGTTTGATTAGAGTGTTCAACATTTTTAATATATTTCTTGTCCCAAAATAAACTCAAAATGAAAAGTTTCAAGAGGTAAATAATGGTAAATCAAAGTAGTAAAGAGGTGTGTTTAAGTATAGATAAGTTCGCCTTAATAGGTTTAAAACCATAACCAAATATATAATGTGAAAACTTCGAGGATTAGTTTTCCATTAACTAATATATTTCCAACCAAAACTTCATATTAACTAATATATTTTTCCTACTAATTGATTCGAGGATTAGTTTTCCATTATAATGTCACTTTGGAAAAGAAAACAGAAGTAACTAAGAAAATTAGAGGAATAGTAACGATGAAACATAAGAATGAAATGAAGTAACTAACCTCGATAGAAGAAATGGATTCATTTTCTCGCGTCATGAGGGCGATTGTGCCAAAATTTCTGATGAAGTGAAATATGTGTCCTTAGATCATCCAAAAGAATGATATTGTGGTATTCTCGAAAAAATTAAGAATTTAACAATTGATTCTTTATCTTCCAAGAATGAAAATGAAAATATGGATTCCTCCCTGTAATCTTGAACTGTTCTGTGTCCAAGAATGAAAATAACAATTGATTCTTTATTATCTGTTGCATTCTCGTACTACATCTATGTAATCTTAAACTGCTCTGTGTGCTTAACCAAACAAATATTCTTCTAAATATACCTACTTAAGATAAGAACTTAGATCATTAGAATTGATTCATTTCTCTTCATTGTATATGTTATTAGACCAAAACATTTCTTAGTTTAATGGATTAGATAAGTTCATATGGCGTGATATTATCAAAAGCAGTCAAATTGGATCCTTAATCATGTAACTTTAGATTAAATTACATGGCTTAACTATGACTCAAGATCTAAAATAGTCCCTAAACTATAATTACTCCATTAGTTCTAGCAGAATAAAGGTTAAAATGGGCAAACATCTATTTCTAAATAAAATAACTTTGCTAAACACTTTACAACCACTTTAATAACCTTTAATCTGAAACAAAACAAAAATTAAATGTCGTTAAAGACATAAACTCCTATTTCAAAAAAATGAAAAACAAAAATTGGATCTGCTATTTTCTACTGCTCTAATGCTATTACAACCCTGAAATCTTGATAATGATCACTATCAACATTTAGAGCTTTATCAACCCTGAAATCTTGATAATGATCAATAAGAAAGGGATGGTTTGGTAAAGCTCCAACTCTTGATAATTTTTCCAGATTTCAAGTTACATTTGTCAAGATTTCAAGTTAGTTACATTTCCATCTTTCAAGTTACATTACCACTATGCTTGATTATGATCTTTGATGCTTGAAATCTTGATAATGACCTATAAATGTAACTTCAAATCAGGGTTGCTAATGCCACTCTAACTTCATAATGAAAGCTATGAAATAAGTGAGTCAAAATTCTTAATTTATTACCTTGCCCCAACTTAGGTTTGAGCGTGATTACCAATGTCTAAAATTACGACTGCTTAATGCGTCACTTTTTAGGTCTTGTGCAGGATCACGTAAACGACGTTGCATTTTGCATCACCCTATTCGACAAATCAATTAAAAATGAAAATAATCAATCTGTATATGCCAAAATCAGCGAATAAGCAGAATGGAAGCAATCAGACTGGAAACATATGCTTAAATTATCCTAAATTCCTTGCTCCTTTCTAAATGAATTATACGCAAACAACAGTTTGATGGCTGATGAGAAATAGTACATTGAGGGGGAAAAAAGAACCACACAAATCTGAGGGTAGATCAGACATTAAACAGATATGGAGAGAGCACGTTATTCAAGTAACCAAACTCCTTTAACTGTTAACTCAAAAAACTTTAAAGCAAAGAAAACCAACTAATTGTAAAATTAATCCATAGAGTATAAACAAAACTAAAATACTAAAAAGTAAAACTTCAAAATATTAAACCTTCAAATAGGAGACTTTGACCATTGGGAAACTCATATACACAGTAGTTACTCAATTAATGTGAATTGAGTGAGAACTATTTAACATGTTTAACCTTCAAAAGTCATGTTTCATTTTAACATGTTTCATTTAGAGACAAAGAAACATTGTGGTTGTTTTGGTGGAAATGTTTCAAAACTTTAATCCATTATTAGAATGTCACGAAATCGCTTAAGCATTAGTCGGTTAAGTGGGGTTGATCATCAGTACATATTGTGCTCCCTCTTTCACTTTCGAGAATCTAGAAGGTCCAAAATATAACTAAAAATTTGGCATAGAACTGCACCACAGCCAAATAAATTATTCCATTCAGAGTTACATATAAATGATTTTAAAAAATTAGATCCATTATAGAAGTTAGACAATTATCATTGTACCCTTCCCTCTTAGAAACATAATGAGAGGCCCAGTCATCCTTATCAGTCTTATAAGAGACATGAAATATTTTCAAGGAAAATGATTACACTAACCTCCATCTAGTTATTCTTCTTTTTTCCTGCAAAAAAAATATTTGTACATATATTATTGTAGTTATTATATCGTTTCCGTATTCGGCCACCATTTTCCAAAATGGGGATTTCATTTGTCCAGATTCTACATAAATCAAATTTAACATAGCTTAACGTAATACCTCATCAAATATACTTCCAAGAATAACCTGTTCAAAGAGAATACCATGATAATGTCCTATTCAGATCTGTAAAAACAAAAAAATGACTATTAAACCAATTTATTGAAACAAAAATATAAAATACCACTTATTATACATGAAAAACTCTCTACTTACCCCTAGAGATCTCCACATATAGTAGTATTCAACAAAGATTCATTTTGCAAAGAAATCCTTCTTTCACTGCACACACAAACAGGAAAAAAAATACCAAATTATACCACAACCAATAAACTTTAGTTCAATTTAACTTTTTATATATCTATAACACACCCAACAATAAAATTACCAAATTATGCCACAACCAACATAAAAACATTTTATATATCCATATATGAAACATACATGTTCCTACTCAGATACCTGATAACGAATATCGAAGTTTAATTAAGTGTTAATTGATTCAACAGATCATGTATTAAATTTTATGAATCCCGGTAGGATTTTACCTGTGTAAACCATTATAAATCTGGATTTTACCTGTGTAAACCATCATAGTAGAAATCACATTTGTCAGTTGGGTCACAATCTCCATATCTACAACAACCAACATAAAAATGCAACCCCCAAAAAAACAAATCGAAAAAATACTTAAAAATCAAGTATCTTTATAGAATGTACCTATTTCCAGTGGTTGAAACCTAAACCACACAACATGGTAAGGTGGGAGGCATCTGGCGAGGTGGGTGGCAGCGGGAGAGGAACGGGTTGGGGTTCGAGCAGTGGGTGAGAGGGTAGGCAGCGGGAGAGGGGGGAGGCACCTGAGAAGGAAACAGGTAGGGTTTTTTTGTGAGGAAATTAATCGAAAGGGTTTGTGAGAGTGAGGGGGGAATGAGAATGGCTAGGTTTTGGGAAATGAGTGCAAGGGAGATCGTAGGTTTGAGTGAGTGAATGGGAGAGTGTGCATTTTGGGGTGTGTTTACCAAAATAACCATCCATTTGAATTAAAGTGAAAGAGGGAGAATTAATTGGTGAGAAAGAAAAGAGGGGGAAAACAAAAACTTGAGGACTAAAATAGGGAGTGCAAAAAAATATTCATATTGATGACATCATGGTGCTATCTTATGACATACATAAGTTTCCAACTTTATTTTATATATATATATATATATACTTACTTTTGATTATGTGAACATACCATTTTTTACTCATGGGAATCTACCGATCAACATTTTGAAGATTTTGGTTTGGACTGTTATTGATATCTAAATTTGGGTTATATGTTTAAGGAGTAGTCTTAGTTTCAGTTGCCCAAACTGTAAGGACATATTTTACATTAAGTATGTCGTATACCGTTACACCAGTCGAAGAATGTTCACGATCATTTGGTCAAGACGATGGATCCGAATATCAAACTTCTTCAACAAGTCTCCGCAAGATTGATTTGGGTAAGGTTGTGTTTAAAGTTCATTCATGTTTCATTTAAGTTTTGGGATATTTTTTTCAAAAATGTTTTTATTAACTTGAGGCATTTTATTGAGTCAAAATAATTTTTCTAAAACCTATAGGCGGAGTTTTAAAAGTAAATATTTTTTCACTTCGGTCGTTCAAACAACATTGATATGTCGTTAAAATGATAGCTTGAAGTCATTCAAACGAAAGCTTCAAACGACATTACATGTCGTTAGATAGGTCGCTGGAAGCTCGTTTGATATTTTCATCTAATGACATACTACTGTCTCATGCTTTTTAAGGTCGTTAAATAGGTCGCTCGATCATTGATCAAACAACAGCAATTGTCATTCAAACGGCCCAGACATCTCATTCGAACGACCCCGCCGACTCAAGTTTTTTTATAAATACCTATTTTATGATTCTTTTTTCCTTAAGAAATTTGTTGAATGAAATGTGCATAACTACAAAAATTCTTTCTTCGATTTTAGGGCTTAAAAACTTTGTTTCGGTTCACAAATCATCCCAATTACTGTAGTGAAGGCAAGACACAATTTTGCTGAAGTTTCTCTTGTAGAGACGAAATATCTACTACTGGATTGGTAGCTCTTGAAGGAGTTGCTTACTACGACTGCAGTCATTGAGAAGACTCGAGGGAGTTCTTTGCTAAGCGAAGAGTTGTGGTTCTGGTGGATTCTTGAGGGAGTTCATTGTTGATCAAGGCTGCAGACTATGTGAATCTTTTATGGGAGATTCATGGCGGATTTCATTGTGTATTTTGTAAGTTGCAATTTCCTGTTCATAGTGAAATAAAGGTTTAACACAAAAAAAAAATTTCCTAAATCTCTATTTATTAAATTTGCATTATTTATTTATTCACCTAGATGCATATTTTAGGGTTTAATTACTTTGGATAAAAAATTGGCATTTAATTAAATAAGTTTAAAAATTGGAAATTTGCGAATTAAATTAATAATCAATATCGCACACCGTTTTAAAAATTAGTATCAGGGCGGGTTTCACTAAATTACCATGAGATCATTTTTCCGCAAAATTTTGGGGATATCAATTATTCTGAAAAAAATCTGATTTTGAAAATTTTCACAATTTTTTCGATGGATAACTTGTATAATCGGATGCCAATTTTTTACAGGACTAATAACACCTATTGGAAAGCCCGCATGAAATCTCCCTTAAAATCAATCGATTAACGTTTTTGAGTTGTTTGTGAAAGAATGGACTCTTCCCACTATCCCTAAAGTCACTGTGCTAAATTCTATGGGTAATTTAAATACGCTAAAATTGGAAGAACTTGTAGGAGATTTGCAAACTTATGAAATTGATATGTTCCCTAAAACTGCTAAATCTAAAGATAAGGGAATTGTACTTAAAGCCCAAGAGAGAAGGAGTGAGGGGTCGGCTAGAAAAAGGGTAGAGTCGTCTAGAAAGAGAGGGATTGACACGTCAGATTCTGAGTGTGATTTTAACCTAGATGATTTGGCTCTTTTTGCAAAAAAATTCAAGAGGATTCTCAAATTTAAGAAAAATGGCAATTTTAAAGATAAAAAGAAATTTGAGAAAAATAAGTTTGAAAAGAAAAATGAAAAAGACTCCAAAAATCCTCCTAAGAAAGAAAGTGAGAGATGTTTTAAGTGCGATGGTAGGGGTCATAGAGCTTTTGAGTGTGCCAATCGTCTGAATAGAGAGAAAGGGAAAGTTGTCCTTAATGCTACCCTTAGTGACGACATTGAGGTCGAGACGGTGGATTCAGGAAATGGGTCACCGCATGAGTGTAACTTCACCTCATTCATGTCCAGTCAAGTGAGCACTCCTAGTTCTCTTCACGACGATGAAGATGATGCTTCATAGGGACACCTCGACAGTGAGATCGATGTGAGTGAGGGGGAGGATGACTCAAGTGAGAGCGAGAGTGATATTCAATGCGCCTACGCTGAGTTATATTCTGAGTCATTTAAAACTAAAAAACGTAACAAAGCGCTAGTTCTTAAGATCACCGGCTTAGAGGAAGATTTAAGAAAGTCGAGAGAAAGAGAGTCCTCCACCGTCACAGCCCTGAGAGAGAGAGAATCTGCCTGTGTCGAGAAAGAGATTTTGTTTAGAGAGAGAGAGAGAGAGTGTGGTTTAGAGAAAGAGATAGGGGACTTGACTAAATAAGTGGCTAGTCTTACGAGTCAGCTCCATTCCTCCGTGGAGACTCGGAAGAAACTTGAAGCCCTTGTTGCCCAGCTGACTCATGATCTTGAGAAAGCATGGGAAGTCAAGGTACAAATCGAGGACAGATTTGGGAAGATGGGAAAGATGCTCCTCGGCCCCGCTTTAGATTTTGGTGATCGGAAAGGAATTGGATATGATGGTGCCTCCACGTCCCAAATTGCACCTGGACCAGTTCCTGAGTTTACTACAACTCCTTATGGTCACCGTCAAAAACCTCGAAGGAAAGTTCGACCAAGAAAAGCAAACCAAGGTCCGCCTTTGACTGTGCTCTTTTGTACTTATTGCAAAAGAAAAGGCCACCTTAGTGAGTCTTGCTATAGCATGGGTCGACCATGACGTACTATTGCTCCACCATGTCATACTGATGAGTTTTCTAGTCTGAGAGAGCGAGTTGAGTTCTTAGCTGCCACGACCCAGAGTTTAATGGAAGAATTCCGACGGATGTCTTTGCCGTTAGTGAATGCTTCTCACATTCCAGCTAAAACCAACAACAACAAAGGCAAACAAAAGGTCATCCTGATTTGGGTACCTAAGAAAGATAAAAAGGCTTTTGTTGTTCATGTTGCTCTCAAAGCACATAATACCTCACAGTGGTATTTTGATAGTGGGTGCTCCAGACACATGACAGGTGATGCCTCATTTTTTACGACTCTTGAGGACTATCAGGATGGCAAAGTCACCTTTGGAGATGGGATCAAGTCTAGCATTATAGGATGTGGTACTGTCGAGTTACCTGGATTTCCTAAGCTAGAAAATGTTTTGTACGTCAAAGGTTTGAAAGCAAACCTTCTCAACATTAGCCAGCTGTGCGACACTGACTTTGCAGTAAAGTTTGACCGGGACGCCTGTAAAGTCTATAATCAAGCCGGTAAACTTTTGATGCAAGGGGTGAGGACTGAGGATAATTGCTATGGGACTGAGCCCACATCCTCACTTGTCTGCAACAGCGCCACGATCACTCCTACGGATCTGTGGCATCAACGTCTAGGTCACGTGAACGTTAGAGATCTAAATCTCTTAGCTAAAAAGGACCTAGTACGTGGCTTACCATCTCTTGGAAAGTCAACTTCGACCATTTGTGGACCCTGTCAGTTGGGAAAACAAATTCCTAGTCCTCATAGGAAGTTGCATTCCATTACCACTTCTCGTGTTCTTGAGTTGATACACATGGATCTTATGGGTCCTACTCGTACTGAGAGTCTAGGTGGTAAGAGGTACATCCTCGTGATGATAGATGATTTCTCCAGATACTCCATTGTAGGTTTTCTGAGAGAGAAATCTGATGCTGTAGAATTTTTAACGACCAAGTGCCGTGTCCTGCAAAATCAACACGGTGTCACAATTAATAGGATGCGTAGTGACAATGGCACTGAATTCACAGAAGCAAAGGTAGACCTTTACTGTGATAGCCTCGGGGTCAAACATGAGTTTTCTATTGTGAGGACTCCTCAGCAAAATGGGATTGTTGAGAGAAAGAATAGAACAATCCAAGAGATGGCTAGATCTATGCTTCTAGGTCGTAAAGTTTCTAGGAGATTTTGGGCAGAGGCAGTGTCTACTGCATGCCACACGGTGAATAGGGTTTATTTGCGTCCACACACACTTCAGACTCCTTATGAGTTGTGGGCTGGCAAGAATCCCAACCTGGCATATTTCCGTGTTTTTGGGAGTAAATGCTACATCCTAAGGGATAGAGAGCAATTAGGAAAGTTCGACTCCCGGAGCGACGAGGGAATATTTCTAGGATATTCATCGAATAGCAGAGCGTACCTAGTTTTTTAACCTGAAGAGCTCTAAGGTTATGGAATCAATAAACGTCACCGTGTAATATGACGAACCTCCGACGTTTATTGATCCTAACCTTCAGTGTGAGGATGAGAATTATTCTGACAGTGATTTACCTGTTCCTCTCTCACACTCTATGGACCCTACTCCTGCGCTAGGGGACACACCTGCTTGGGTTTTCAAGAGTCATGAACAGTCTGCCATTGTTGGCGATCCCACTCTAGGGGTCAAGACTCGTGCTCAGCTAGAGAACGTTGTTAGCCATCTTTGCTACACGTCCAAAGTCGAGCCCAAGAATCATAAAGAAGCACTCAAGGATGAACACTGGATATCTGCTATGCAGGATGAGTTGCTTCAGTTTAAAAAGAATAATGTCTGGGAACTTGTCCCCCGACCTAGTGAGACTAATGTGATAGGTACCCAGTGGATTTTTAAGAACAAAATGGATGAAAATGGTACTATAATAAAAAATAAGGCTAGGTTGGTCGCTCAAGGCTACACACAGATAGAGGGTGTAGACTTTGGGGAGACATTTGCTCCTGTTGCGAGGCTTGAGTCCATCCGTCTTATGCTCTCCATCGCATGTCATCTGCGCTTCAAGGTATATCAGATGGATGTCAAGAGTGCCTTTCTGAATGGCATTCTACAGGAGGAGGTTTATGTGGAACAACCAAAAGGGTTTGAAGACCCTCAGAACCTAGAGCACGTCTATTATCTGAGGAAAGCCTTGTATGGTTTGAAGCAAGCACCCCGTGCTTGGTACGAGAGGCTTACTTCCTATCTCTTAGCCCGTGGCTTCAAGAGAGGGGGAGTTGATATGACGTTGTTCGTCAGGAGAGATGACGGTGCAATTTTGGTTGCCCAGGTCTATGTGGACGACATAGTCTTTAGATCCACATGCTCCCAGCATGCTCACCACTTTGAGGAGGAGATGAAAAGTGAGTTTGAGATGAGCATGATTGGTGAGCTTAAATTCTTCCTTGGTCTCCAGGTTCTTCAGCTAGAGGATGGGATGTTCATCTCCCAATCCAAGTATGCTAAAGACCTAGTGAAGAAATTTGGTTTAGACTCCTCTAAGCATGCACGTACACCTATGAGTACCACTACCAAGCTTAGTAAGGACACTTTAGGCAAGGACGTAGAGCAAACCTTATATCGGAGTATGATAGGTAGTCGTCTCTACCTGACTGCCAGTCGTCCCAACATCGCCTTTAGTGTTGGAGTCTGTGCGCGATAGCAGGCGTCCCCTAAAGAGTCACACTTACTTGCTCTAAAATGTATTATTAAATACGTAAGTGGGACTCTCTCATACGGTATTTGGTATTCCTTTGATTCTGATGACCGTTTGTCCGCCTATTCGAATGCCGATTGGGTTGGGGATGTAGATGGTTGTAGGATCACTTCTGGTGGGTGTTTCTATTTTGGTTCTGCTCTTGTCTCCTGGTTGAGCAAGAAGCAAAATTCCATCTCTTTGTCCACTATGGAGGCTGAGTACATAGCCGCCGGGAGTTGTTGCACACAACTCTTGTGGATAAAGCAAATGCTGGAGGATTATGGGATTTCACAGGACACCATGACCATTTCCTGTGACAACACGAGCGCGATACACATATCCCGCAATCCAGTTCAGCATTAGCACACAAAACACATCAGGATACGTGAGCACTTTATTCGTCAGTTAGTTGAGGAGAACACTGTATCCCTGAGTTTTGTTCCCACCGACCGTCAGTTAGCCGACATTTTCACGAAACAGTTAGATGCCCTTAGATTTGAGAGTATTAGGAAGTCTTTGGGGATTTACACAGTTGACTGAAGGGTTGGTCTATGTCTAGAATAGGTTGCTTCTTCATGTTCATATCATATGCTTCCTATTGCTAGTCTGTTTTATATGTACCATTTCTTAGTTGTACAGCTTTTATTTATTCTTTTTGCTTTTCATATTTCTTTTGAAAAATACAAAAAGATTTTCCTTTAAGAAAAATTTTAAGAAAAGCACAAAAAGATTTTATTTTGATAAAATTTTTGAAAAATCCAAAAAAAAAAGATTTCAGTTTTTGCTTCTTTTATGGATGAACATTTAAGATAGCCAAGTCACAACTTCATTCCATATATCCATGTGACTGTTTGACAGAGATTTGAGAGGCTACATCATTTCATTTATGTGCTTTACATTGGTTAGAGTCTTTGAGATGTAATTAGTGATATCTTCCTACATGTTTGACTCCCATATCCTTTATTTCACACATGCACGACTATATTTGATTATTGCACTTGTCTATCTCATATTGGCTTGAGTGTTTCCATCTCAATTCTGTCTATACAATGTACAATATGCGATAAAACTTGACGAGATTGGAATGCATGTAAAAACCATTTTGGTGAGACTGTGTGTTCTTATATAATGGGGAGGAGCTGCGAAAGGTAATCATCTATCCTTTGCGCAAAAGCCACCGTTAAAAAGGACCTAAAAATGGAGGAATTTTAATATCCGAGGTCCAAAGAGGTTAAAAGAGCCCGAAAAAAATTTAAAGGCAATAAAAATCACTTCATGCCAAATATGGGCCACTTAGGTTTCACCATTAATTCTCCAAAGTGTGAGAATTTAGAATGCCTCTATTCAAAATTATATCTGAGGGAGTTTGGTTGGAGAATCTTTAAACGGGTTTGCACTTCCTTGAAAGTCCTGAAAAAGAATAAAATCGTTTTGGACATTATTGGTGTGAAAATCTCTTTGAGCTTTGATTTGTTGATTTGATTGAGTCAATATCTTATATTGTCATTATTTTACACCAAAGGAAGCATTTGAGTTCATTCGCTAGGAATATCCAATATTCATCGTGCACATATGTCATGTTTGTATGCATTGATTTTCCCATCGAATTTAATCACACCACCTCATTTACGCTATCGACTTGGTTGGTTTGTGTTCATTCATGGTGTGATTTTATCCTAGTGGCACCCCGCACTTGCTTATTTGATTTATTTCTCTCATTTGTCTATTTGGGGACATCATAAAAAGGGGGAGAATGAATTATCTTATTATGGGGGAGATTTGAAAGTTTTAGTTTGCTCATAAATTGGTATATATGTTTATCTCATTTCAAACTCGATATGTCACTTGGTATTTTGCTTTTTCTCATGTGTGTAGGTACTACATGGATTATCATTGGATTGCACACCCTGATGAGAAAAGTGTTGAGATTCCTGAAAGAGTTGAAGAGCAAACTTGTAGTCTTATTCAATTGTATCTTTCCAGTTTTGGGTTCATGGAAGGGTAGATTCATATAGGCATTTTTAGTTGTTTTGATAATTCGGATTTTTGTTTTTATGTGTGTACCGGCATAGACATAGGGGGAGATTTGTAAGGACATTTTTGTCCATTATCAATTTATTATGTCGCACGCCGTTACACCCGTTGAAGAAATTCAAGATTCATACATTCATCAACGGATCCGAATATCAAAAGAAGAAGAGGAATCAAGTCTGACAGAACCAGACCGGTCCGCCTGGAATAAAAGAACTGATCTGTTCAACCGGACCGATCCGACTGCTGAAGGCTAGTATACCCCGGACCGCAAGCGAACCGATGAAGCCTGGAAGCGAACCGATCCGATCATCAACGGACCGATCTGCCTCAGAATAAAATAACCGATCCGATCAATCGGACCGATCCGCCTCAGACCCGGACTGGTCCGCCTGGGATAAACTTCAATAGATTGTGTTCAGATCGTGTTCAGATTTTTAAGGCCCGAGACTTTATATTTAATCCCACTACGGGAAGTGGTTTTCTAAGACTTATACACACGATTTTCAGAGTACAGAAAGCCCTAAGTCTTCACTTATTGAGCATCTAGACTCTAGGTATTTGATTCACACAAATTGCCAATCCTTTGTGAATCACTTTGCAACCCAGGAATGCACTTTTGCTGTTCACACCCTTGTGGAGAAGATCGTTCTTCTTCTCCATTGCAGCCCTACTGGAAAGGGATAGTTCCAGCGGCCGACTACAGAATTCGACACCTGAGGGTAATTCTTAGTCACTTGTATTTTCATTGTAATCCG
The DNA here is from genome assembly GCA_949130495.1 of Sambucus nigra. Classification (NCBI taxonomy): domain Eukaryota; kingdom Viridiplantae; phylum Streptophyta; class Magnoliopsida; order Dipsacales; family Adoxaceae; genus Sambucus; species Sambucus nigra. The sequence continues at coordinate 521,458,121 of OX422212.1, forward strand.
AAATTGTATAGCCTACAATATTATAATGAAAATAAATGGTTTTGCCCCTTTGGGGGATTTTTCCTCATAAGCATGTGTTTGAATGTTCTTGCTTAGATTATCATCTTATTCAATCACATATTGTTGCATGTTTAAGGTTTTTTTGGGTTAAAAGGTGTTTAATATATAAGTTTATCATTTGAACGCGAGCACACACGTTCTCAAGTTTGAACACATTCGAGAGCAAGTTAAGTTTTTGGTCAAAACTTCACATGATTTGATGGATGTTTTCCATAGGTTGTCACCATCCTTGGAAAACTCCTCCGCACTTAACGGTTGAGATTTAGACTTGTTTGCTAGAGTAAGATGTTTTTCATGATGATATTTTATGCCTATTGCTAGTGTGTACCACTTTTGTAATTATCTTTTTCATTTTTGATATAATTTTTCGAAAAACAAAATATATTTTTTTATTTTGTTTAAATTTGGAAAAATACAAAAAGATCTTCAATTTTTTGAGAAAATTTTGAAAAATCCAAAATGATTTTATTTTGATAATTTTTTTGGAAAAAGACAAAAATATTTTTGTATTTTGTTTTACACCATTTATGGATGGACATTTAGTATGACCAAGTCACAACATTATTCCATATCCATGTGACTATTTGATAGTGTTTTGAGATAATGCATCATTTCATCAATGTGCTTTATAATGTTTGGAGTCATTAATATGAGATTTGAGATTACTTTCTAGATGTTTGACTCGTGATTCCCTTTAATGCACACTTGCACAGATTTGTTTGATTATTGTACTTGTCTATCACATGTTGGTCGAAGTGCTTCCATCTCAAGTGTCTTTAAAACGAACCATATGCGATAAGACTTGACAATGAAAGTAATGCATGTAAGAATTATTGCCCGTGAGGAAATTGTCTCAATATATATATATATATATATATATATATATATATATATATATATATATATATATATATATATATATATATATATATGTGTGTGTGTGTGTGTGTGTGTGTGAAAAAACAGAGAAGGGATACGAAAGGTAATTATAATATCCTTTGTGATTTAACCGCCATTTAAATCAGATCTAAAAAAAGGTGGCATTGTAAAAAGTAGCCAAGGTCCAAAGAGTTTAAAAAGAGCCAAAAAAGTATGGCATTGAAAAAGTAGCCAAGGCCAAATTAGTTTAGTTTGATATGATCATTCAAAGAAAAGAATTGAATAGAGGAATATGATCATTATCTTATATTTAAGGAAGTTTGGTTGGAAATATATCAACGGGATTGCACGTCCTGGCAAAGTCTTGAAAAAGCATTAATAGTTTTAGACGTTATTGCTATGAAAATCATTTTAGACTTCGATTTGTTGATTTGAATAAGTCGATGTCATTTAAATGCAATAATTTTAACACCAAGGATGATTGTGAAGTTTATTCTCTATGAGTATCCATATTCATCGTGCACATTTGTTATGTATCTTTGAATTGATTTACCTATTGAATATGTTCACACCCATTCATTACGTTTCCACGATTTGGTTATCTTAGTGTAAATTCATAGTGTGTGTTGTTTTTATATATTTTTGCTTGAAAAATTCAAAAAATTAAAAAGCGTTTGTGAATTCTTTCGAGTTTCACCTTGCATGATCATAGTTGATTTATTCGTGATGATTTTCTTGTTGTGACACTCCGTCCTTATTTTTGGTTCATTCTTTTCCTTGTCTATATCGGATAAATAAAAAGGGGGAGGCTGAACTACGAATTACGGGGGAGTGAGATTTTAGAGTATGGGGGAGATTTGAGATATTTAATCTTTGATTTGATTTATATGTTTTTCTCATTTCAAACTCGATATGTCACAAAGGTATTTATTTCTTGTCTCATGTGTATAGGTACAAATTTTGAGGATCATTATTTTACACACCTGATAATGACAAAGAAACGTTGGAAATTTGAAGATGTCAAAGTTGAAGAGTTTTTGAAGAAATTGAAGACTAACATTTTTAGTACCTTTTCACTTTTAGGTTCATGGGAGGGTATTAGATTTGTATAGGATATTTGATTTCATAAATTCATATTGTTTTTAGTTTGTACTGTCATGGACATAGGGGAGATTTGTAAGGACATATTTTATATAGTCCGTTTTACATTAAGTATGCCGTATACCATTACACCCATCGAAGAATGTGAACGATCATTTGGTCAAGACAACGGATCCGAATATCAAACTTCTTCAACAACAAGCTTCCGCAAGATTGATTTTCATAAGGTTATGTTTAAAGTTCATTAATGTTTCATTTAAGTGTTGGGATATTTTTTTTAAATTTTTTTATCAACCTAAGGGGTTTTATTGAGTCAAAATAAATTTTCAAAGATCTGTAGGCGGAGTTTTAAAAGATTTTTTTTTTGCTTCGGTCGTTCAAACGTCATTACATGTCGTTGGATAGATTGCCAAAAGCTCGTTTGATATTCTCATATAATGACATGCTACAGTTTCATGCTTCTTAAGGTTGTTAGATATGCCGCTCAATCATGGATCAAACGATATCAGGTATCGTTCGAACGACCCCACCGATACAAGTTTTTTTGTAAATACCTATTTTATGAGTCCTTTTTCCTTAGGACGTTTGGTGAACAAAAACTGCATAACTGTAGAAATCTTGTCTTCACTTTTAGGTCTTAAAAACTTTGTTTTCCGTTCACAAATCATCCCAAGTATTTTAGTTAATCGTTTTGGAACCCAAGACACAATTTTGTTGAAGTTTATCTTGTAGAGACAAAATCTGTACTGCTAATTGGTAGATATTGAGGGAGTTGCTTGCTGATGACTGCGGTCATTGAGAAGACTCGAGAGTGTTCTTTGCTGAAGAAAGATCTGAGATTTCGATGCGTTCTTGAGGGAGTCCATTGATGATCTAGGCTGTGGTATATGTGAATTTTCTGTGGGAGATTCATTGTGAACTTTGTAAGTTGCGATTTTCTGTTCATAGCGAAAAAAAGGTTTTACCCAAAAGGTTTTTTTCCTGAATTTCTATATGTTGGATTTTCATGATTTATTTATTCACCTAGATGCATGTTTTAGGGTTTAATTATTTTGGATAAAAAATTGACATTTAATTAAATAGGTTTAAAATTGGAAATTTTGCGAATTAAATTATTAATCGATATCGCACACCCTTTTACAAATTGGTATCAGAGCGGGTTTTACTAAATTACTATGAGATCCTTTTATTGCAAAATTTTGGGGATATCGATATTTTTTTTTAAAATCTGATTTTGAAAATTTTCACAATTTTTTCGATGGATAAATTGTATAATCGGATGTCAATTTTTTATGGAACTAATTATGACTATTAGAAAGCCCGTATGAAATCTTCCTTAAAAGCAATCAATGAACATGTTTGGATTGTTTGCAAAAGAGGGTAGACTCCTTCCACTATCACCGTTAATAATGTCACAAATCTTAAATCACTGTCTAACTGGATTGGGGATGAATTTAAATGGAGCATGTATAATTCCTGTGGGCCAAGTGCAATTTATGGAGCTGTCACACCTGACGAGTTCTGACGCGTCAAGATGTGTACCACATCAAAGGAAGCATGGGATGTTCTACAACTTACCTATGAAGGCATGAATGTAGTGAAAGATTTTAAATTGCAAAATTTAACTACTCAATTTGAAACAATTACCATGCTTGAATCTGGGTGTTTTGATGAGTTTTATTCATGTCTATTTGATTTCATCAACACTAGTTACAATCTTGTTGAATATATTCCTAATACACGATTAGTTAAGAAAATTTTGAGATCGTTGCCTAAACCTTTTATCCTGAAATTCACTGTGTTGAATTCCTTAGGAAATTTGAGCAATCTTAAGTTATAAGAACTGGTAAAAGACCTCCAGACATTTGAAATTGACATATTTCCTGACATTATCAACCGTAAGGATAGAGGGATAGCACTTAAAGCCTAGTCTAAAAAAAGTGAGGAAGTGTCGAAGAGAGAGAAGATAAAGAAAGTGAAAGTTTGTGAGTTCGAGTCTGAGGACGAGTTTGATTTTGGTGATGTGGCCATCCTTGCTAAAAAATTTAAAAAATTTCTCAAATTTTCCAAAGAAAATTCTTCCAATAAAAAGATTTTTGATAAAAATAAAAAGAAAGAAGAGGCCAAAGAGAGAGGTGAGAAAGAGAAAGAGAAAGAGGAAGAAGAGAGATGTCTTGAGTTCAAGGGCAAATGGCACTAAGCATTTGAATGTCCCACTATACTTAAGAGAAAGGGCAAGAAAATTTCCATGCTAGACTCTCTTAGCGATAGTGATGAGGAAGTGAAAGATTTCGGGGATGAGTCATCACATAGTATGTGTGTTGCTTTTTATGGCAAGTCTCGTGAGCACACCTAGTTGGTCCCATGACGATAAGGATACTTGTGTACATGAGACCCCCGATGATGATTTGAGTGTTTCGAGTTAGTGTGAGAGAGAGGTTGAAAGTGAGGATGAAAGTGAACTCCAAAGAGCATTTGGAGATTTATACACCAAGACCTTAAAGACGAAGAAGTTGAATAAGGAATTAGGTCGTATGGTGTTAGATTTGGAGAGAGAGATGGAAATTTTGAGGGGATTTGAGACGTCTGTGAGTCAACTCGAGAAGGTGAAGGTTTCTTTGAGTAAGCAGTTAATCATCATAGGTCAGAAAAATAGTGAACTTGAAGCCCGTGTGGTCCAACTCAAGAGAGATATCGAGCGAGCCCAGGAGATAAAGGTCACTATAGAGGACACAACTAAAAAGGTAGCAAAGATATGCGATAAAACTTGACAATGAAAGTAGTGCATTTAAGAATCGTTGCCCGTGAGGAATTTATTTCAATATTTATATGTGAATGAGGAAGGGCTACAAAAGGTAATCATAATATCCTTTGTGGTTAAGACACTGTTTAAATTCGGCCTAAAAAAATATGGCATTGTAAAAACTAGCCAAGGTCCAAAGAGTTTAAAAAGAGCCAAAAAGTGTGGCATTGAAAACTTAGACAAGGCCAAATTATTTCACTTTGATATGATCATTCAAAAGAAACTAATTGAATATAAAAATATGATCATTATCTTATATTTGATAAAGTTTGGTTGGAAATATATCAATGGGTTTGTACGTCCTGAGAAAGTCTTGAAAAAGTATTAAATATTTTTAGACGTTATTGGTGTGGAAATCATTTTAGACTTTGATTTGTCGATTCGATTAAGTCAATGTCATTTAAATTCAATAATTTTTATACCTAAGGATGATTGTGAAGTTCATTCATTAAAAGTATCCATGTTCATCGTGAGCATTTGTTATGTATGTTTGTGTCGATTTAATTAGTGAATGCCCATTCATTAAGTTTCCATGATTTGGTTATCTTAGTGATAATTCATGATGTGTACTGTTTTTATATATTTTCTCTTAAAAAATTTAAAAATCTAAAAGCGTTTATGAATGCTTTTGAGTTTCTCCTTGCATGATCGTAGTTGATTTATTCGTGATGATTTTGCTTGTCTTGACACTCCGTGCTTATTTTTAGTTTATTCTTTTCTTTGTCTATTTCGGACAAATAAAAAGGGGAAAACGAATTATGAATCATGGGGGAGTGAGATTTTGGAGTATGGGGGCGATTTGAGATATTTGATCTTTGATTTTATTTATATGTTTATCTCATTTCAAACTTGATACATCACGAAGGTATTTGTTTCATATCTCATGTGTGTAGATACAAATTTTGAGGATCATCATTTTGCACCCTCTGATGATGACAAAGAAACGTTGAAAATTTGAAGATGTCAAAGTTGAAGAGTTTTTGAAGAAATCGAAGACCTACATTTTTAGTACCTTTTCACTTTGGGGTTCATGGGAGGGTATTAGATTTGTATAGGATATTTGATTTGATAAATTCGGATTGTTTTTAGTTCGTACCGACAAAAACATAGGGGGAGATTTGTAAGGACATATTTTACATAGTCCATTTTACATTAAGTATGTCTTATACTGTTACCCCGTCGAAGAATGTTCACGATCATTTGGTCAAGACAACGGATCGGAATATCAAGCTTTTTCCACAACAAGCCTCCACAAGATTGATTTGGTAAGGTTATGTTTAAAGTTCATTAATGTTTCATTTAATTATTGGGATATTTTTTCTAAAATGTTTTTAATCTACCTGAGGCGTTTTATTGAGTCAAAATAATTTTTCTAAGACCTGTAGGCGGAGTTTTAAAAGAAAATGTTTTTTCGCTTCAGTGGTTCAAACAAGATTGATATGTCATTCAAACGACATTACATGTCGTTAGATAGGTCACTAGAAGCTCGTTTGATATTTTCATCTAACGACATGCTACTGTTTCATATTTTTTAAGGTCGTTAGATAGGTCTATAAGGACATAAATTTCCAATTGAGTCCTCGTATTGTTTTGACTTAATTCCGTGAACAAAACTGTGTTTGTAATATGTCATAGGGAGAATTTTATTTTGTCACGGTCCCACTTGGTTTATGACGTATTGAAGAAATTGAAGACGTTGCGGCAAAGCTTCAAAGAAATAATCATGCCGATGTTTATTTGGTTCAAGTTTACTCGTCTTCAAAGTTAATTTCATTCCGAGATCACTCGGGTATGAATGCGTATAATTAATGGTGCTCGGAATTATTTTATAAAAGATAAGGATGTAATTTTTATATAGAAAAAATGATTTTAAATGTTTTAAAAGTGTTTTAATGGTTTAAACTTCATTTTATGATGATAAGCTCGAAATAGAGTTTGACTAATTTGAATCACTTTGTTAAGAGACGTTTTTATCTGAAAGTCAAAGAAAGTCAAACTTTTGGAAGGTCGCTCAAACGACACTGGATCTTGTTCGAACGAGATACAATGTCGCGCGAACGACATGCTTAAGTCATTCAAACGACACGTTTTTTAAGGCGGTGTTTAAATCATATTTAAATAGTGTTTGCATCATAATTTTGGTAGTGTGCTTTCTGGAAAACAGTTTTACAAACCAAAACCTTGTTTGCACATGTTTTCTAAGGTTTAAAAGTTTTAAATGCATCCTTAGAGTTTGCAAAGATCCGAGTTATCATTCTTATATGTTTAAGTGATTTTGCGGTACCAAAGTTGTTTGTTCTACACATTGAACACAAAGGGTTTGGCGATGAAGAAGCGACGGACATCGTGTTCGACATCGTAGACGTATCAAAGCCATATCGGTGGACACCGAGACATACGTGGACGCGTGTGTTATGCACAGAGATCATGGAAGACGGAATTTCTACGTGGGCACTATTGAAGAACGGTTGAAGATCAGAAGGAGCGTCAAGACCCGTGGAGATCGAGTCTTAGTGTAAGGCTAATCTGTCTTTGTAAAACCATTATTCATAGTGATTGTTTGGCTTGGGCCGTCCGAGATTGTTTTCCCGTTTTTGGGTTTTTTCCTCGTACATCCGGCGTTGTGAGTATTCTTTACTTTATTTTACTTGCTTTAATCAGTAGATGCATGTTTAGGATTAATCAAGATAAAATTGGTGTAAAGTGAGAATTGGGATTTTGCAACTTGGTTTGGTGCATAATTAAAAGTTGGATCTTTTTCGAAGAAAAATTGGATTTGTTTAAAACACACACATCGGGCCACTCAATCTTTCAAGGTCGCTCCATCATGGATCAAACTACTTTTGTTGTCGTTCAAACAACCTTGACATCTTGTTCGAACGATCCTTCCGACTCAAGTTTTTTATAAATACCTATTTTATGAGTCTTTTTTCCTAAGACGTTTGCTGAACGAAAACTGCATAACTGCAGAAATTTTATCTTCACTTTTAGGGCTTAAAAACATTGATTTCGATTCACAAATCATCCCAATTACTTTACTGAATGTTTTTGGAACCAAAGACACAATTTTGTTGAAGTTTCTCTTGTAGAGATGAAATCTCTACTGCTAGAATGGTAGCTCTTAAGGGAGTTTCTTACTAACAATTGCAGTCATTGAGAAGACTCGAGGGTGTTCTCTACTGAATGAAGAGATGCGGTTCTGATGGATTCTTGAGGGAGTCCATTGTTTATCCAAGTTTCGGTCTATGTGAAATTTATATAGGAGATTCATTGCGGATTTTATTATGTACTTTGTAAGTTGCGATTTATTGTTCATAGTGAAATAAAGCTTTTAAACGAAAGGTTTTTTTTCCCGAATCTCTCTTTGTTGGATTTTCATGATTTATTTATTCACCTAGATGCATGATTTAGGGTTTAATTAATTTGGATAAAAAATTAACATTTAATTAAATAAATTTATAATTGAAAATTTGCGAATTAAATTAATAATCGATATCGCACACCCTTTTACAACTTATAATCACATATAAATAGGTAATGATAAATAAATAAATAAAACGTAAAGAGACGCTGAGTTTTACATGGTTGAGTCCAAGAATTGTCCCTACATCCGCGGGGTAATGTCACTATAGGTTTAGGGTTGTAGTACAAGTCTCTTAGTAACAATTTGTGGGTTTAGAATGAAGTTATCCTCTCAATATAAGAGAAGTGGTAGCGTATTTATAGTAGTTGGAATTTGAAGAGATGGACTGCCTTTATACACTAGGCATTTACATTTTTACAGGATAATATGCAACTGGATATTTATTCACGTGCATGTGCATGGTGACTAATTAATATCCTACGTGCTTTTGTTTGCACTACTGATGATTCATCTTCCTTGGTGTGGTTAGCTAGACGACCAACTAAGTGAAACTTTTAAACGACAGAATTTACCCGTTGTCTGAGGGTCTAATAGTAATGTTGATATGTGTCACTATTTTAATGGTCCACTTAGCCTAATAATTTTAGGCTACAATAAAAACCCCTATTACTTCATACTTGATAGGATAGCAAAAGGATGGAGTGTTCATCTTCAAAGTTTCTCGGTGCCTTGGGAAAGTGTTAGTTGGCAACTGACCTTAAGGATTTGTTATTTTTAATCACACACTAAGGCGGTGGCAATTTTGTAAATAATTGGAAAAATAGTGAACCCTCAAGGGGTACTCCAGTCGTTTGGATGCCCAGGAATATGGGATGCTGTCAATATCTAAAACGTTTGGTTTTTTTAATCATTTAAAGTCTAGGAGATTAAGGGACGTCATCCTACCTATGAAAGGTCTCTTCCTCGTTAATCTCATTTCACCTTGAATTTTGAAACTCCTTATTCTACTGTAGAGCTCTTACTTTGTTGTTAAGGAAATACTTCTCCTGGATGTTTGTTGTCACTGTAAGGAATTTTTCTTTCTCATATTTTCCTTTCTTAGTTTTTAATATGGTTTATATTATGGATGAAAGTTCCTAGGAATATTTTAAGGTAAATGTAAAATCCCTGATTAGGTGACAACTAAGTTAGTTATGGGTCCGTGTGATTTATGTTCTTTGAATGAGGATCATTGGCTTCCAACCATTTTTATAGCTGAGTGTGGAGTCACTTTCCTACCTAATCATTTATTTCTTGAGTTTTGTCAATATTTTGATGTGTTCCCTCCTCAAGTGGCCCCAAACACGCGAAGATTAGTAAATGCAGGCAATCGTATTAATGAGTTGTTTGCAACCTAAATAGGAATAATGGAGTTGATGTATTGCTATAGTTGGGGGATTATAGGTAATACCATTTATTATCTGAAGACGTGATACTCCAATAGAGTGTTGGTGGAGAATTTCCTTGATTCCAATAAAGATTATTGGGAGTACAGCATAATAGTTAAGAATTGTCTGTATGTCTTCTTCCTGAGGGTGAAGAATGTAATGGGACATGTTGCCCTCAGGAAAGGCGTGGTATAGGTCCTCATCCTCGTTTTGCATATTCTTTGATTTTCTAATTTTTTTACTTCCTCCTTTTACTGACCAATATTTTTGCGTGTGTGTTTGACAGAGAGAAGAAAGAAAGACTAGCCACCTGATTCAGAGGTGAATTTTATTGATTTGAAGCTCGTGTGATCTATCCTATAGAGGCTAAGAGAAGATCATCCCCGTTAGGTGTCTATTTTATTAGATTATTATAGAACAATTACATCTTTTGTTGCTCGTCCTACAAAGGACATACCTGTAGCCCCCATTGATTTGGAAGAGACAACCTCATCCTCAATGGCAGCTAATTCAAAATTCACCTCCCAATAAGAAGGGGACGTTGTTGTTTGAGGATCATCATCCCCTTTTGAATCATTGGATATCAACATTGTACTTTCATCCACCGAGAAGATAGTCAAGAGAAAAATTCCCAATTTGCTTGTTGGAGCTAAGTCTCCTCCGTCAACCGAGAATAAGAAGGATATTGGTGAAGGTGGTTCCAAATGCCCTATGGTAGTGGTGCCATAGGAGGTTAAGTCCCAAGAGCCTCGATTTAAAAGATTAAGGAAGAGACGAGCTGACCATCAGGAGTTGGCAAGAAAGACCCATGCTAACCAGACTCAGGTGGGAGTTTCTTTTATGGCAATGAACCCTAGTTTGGCTAGAGGTCTGATAGGCTCAGGAGTATTGCCTACCGACGAGTCTGCTGTAATTATTGCTTCTCTTTTAAGGTCAAGATTATTGGAGAGGTCCACCCATAACCTGGCCTCAGTAATTATCTCCTCCTTTGGCTTTATTTTACTGGTTTATATTTTGACATTATGATTTAATTATTTATTTGCCTCTGTTTTCTGCCGTTTATGATTGATTATGATCAGATCCGAGGAGAGATGACTAGCTTAGGGAGTCTTCATCTGATGTTGAAGTTGCTTTTAAAGGCTTAAAATATTCTTTGGATACCTCCCAAAAGGCACATATATATGATTAGGAGAAATGGAAGGGCCTAATGGAGAAGGACAAGCAGGACAAGAAGGATGCTTTTAAGGCTGTCGAGGATGCTACAAACAAGGCTGAGAAGACTGTTGTCGATGTAGAGGGAAAGTACCAGGGTTTAAGGGCCAAATTCAATAAGTAAAAGAAGGATGCCTATACCCGAGGTTTGGACAATTCCTTTTCAACTGTGGTTATGCAGGAAGAATTTCTGGGGAAGTCATTTTTTTTAAAAGTATGGGATGTGGCTCTCAAGAAGGTTGGCACTGTTGCAGACTCTGAGCTTTTTCAACAATTCAACCCTGGTATTCCTCCCATCATTGATAAAAAAATGGACGATGAGGAGGGAACAACTGAGTCTTCTATGGTCCCTGAGTTGGCAGTGGTGACAGTTCATCCTCACGAGGAGGTGGCTCAGAATAAGGAAAATGTGTAGCCACCTTTGGACTGTTTCTTGTTTTCTGTTTTGTAATGCTCGCTTTTTTGTAATTTGGACTAGTCCAAGTTTCATGTAATTCCTTCAACAAATTTGTATAAGATTGCACATTATTTCCCATACAAGATATTGATATTTTCTATATTGTTCCCTTGACCTTTCATACTCATACCGTGCTTTTCAGTTAATATCCTGGAGGTCTATTATTACAATTGCAAAGAGTGACTTATATAGACGGAGTTTTCAAATTTTGGGGAAAGTCATGAGGATTTGGAAGAGGAGGATTCGGAAGAGATACTAGACTTAGATACTTCCAACCAAGCCACAAAAACCTATCTTCACATGCATAGGTTGTTCTGCGAAGCTGTGGAGACCAATGCCTCGTATTATGAAATTATTCTCAAAATGCAGGAGGATCACAACGTGTCACTCGCCAATATAAAGATGATTACGAGGAGAATATTCTCGTCTAAGCAGTGAAAGTGGTTTTGACAAGAAGCTGCATGATATCTCTTCGGCTTAAGGAAAAAAGGATTTTGTGATGAGATGTGAATTAAATAATGGTCCGAAAGTTATTAGTCTATTAGAGTAAGATAATAACTTTCTAGGGGATGAGTTAAAAGGTTTACAAAATTAATAATTGTTATTCAGAGTGAGAGGTTATCCTTTCTGGAGCAAGAGAATAATGGGTTAATTGAGGAGATTGAGAAATTAAAGAAATCAAAGGTGGTCAATCCTCCAAGCATGTAGTAGTTAATCTGCCCATAGTTGAGGAAGAAAATATGAAGAAAACTTTGGTCGACCAGGCTAATTTGATAAAGAGCTAGTCTTCTACTATTAAAAAGCTAAACGAGAAGGTTGACCATCTTACCTTCCATTTACATAAGCAGCCACATACTATTTGGATGAACGGCTATGATGAAGCTTTAGCATACATGAGCGATGAACTAGAGCAAACTAGGGGAAAAGGCTATAAATAGGGATGGCTTAATGCTCTAATTGTAAAGTACCAAAAGAGGATACTCTATAGTATTAGAATAACCTAGCCTGTCTAAATCATCCTGCTCCTTCATTCAAGATGGATAATAATTGGATTCACACTCATGCTATACCCATAAGCCTGATTAGAAAACACCTCGGGTATTATATCATTCATGGGGAAGCTACTTTAGTCTGACATCTACATTTGGTGGATAAGCCTAGCTCTAATAGACAATAGAGGCTTAGGGACTTGGGATCTACTACTCTTCCATTAGCTCCGGATGTTCCTCCTTAAGAGATGGATAAAGCCCTTGGAAAGCATCCAGCTCAATGAAAAGTGTTTACATTGTCTCTGCTTTGGTCTTCTATTGATAAATAATAACTTGCAATGGTGTTATATTATCTTTTTCTTGAATAAAATATAAGTCGTTGCTTATGTTTACTATGTATAATTGTGGCCTACCAATAGCTTAGCATTACGATTATATGGTCAGTCATTAGTCTACTAATCTACTTTACTGGTTACCAATTTGGACGAACCTAAGTTATCCAAGCTTAGGTTCTACTAACACACTTGTAGTTGTCCAAATGGAGCTTATAGTTTTTGACTAAGTGTTTGTATTAGTTACTATTGGAGACCAAATATTATAGGATTTTTTGTTGATTTGGTCTGGTAAAACTTTCTGTTCTTAACTTTAACAAGTCATACATGAAGTTTTTAGGATTAGAAACTTCTTGCTCGTAGCTTATCAAAGACGAAGTCATACATGAAGTTTGAGGATTGTTGCTCATGTTGGTTATTTGTTTTGATATTGGTTACATCTCCCATTCCCCCCCCCCCCCCCAAAAAAAAAACATAAAAAGGAAATCAATTGATGATAAACCAATAACTTCTCATTAATACTGAAAAGAGTTGCTACATATTTGTTAAAAACTTCAATTCATAATCATTGGTAATACTTTCTAAGGTGCTAGACATTCCAGGTATTCTCAAATTGTTTTCCTTTCGGTGTTTCTAATCGATATGTAACTAGTCGAACAATAATAGAAATGTAGAATGGACCATGACAATTAGCTTCCAACTTATTTCTTTTCTGGAGCACTTTATTCATAATCTACTTTCCCACTTTTAACTTGCTCGACTTTACTCTTCTGTTGTAGAACCTGACAGTGCGATGTTAGTAGGCAGCTACACGAAGTGTTGTATTTACCTCACTTCTTCCACCAAGTCTAAGTCTAGTCTTCTCCTGAGATTACTTTTAGGAGAGTCAAAGTTCAGGAATCTGTGACTAGGTAAACCAATATCTATAGGGACCACATCTTCTATTACAAATACCAACATGTAATGAGTCTCGTCTGTAGCTATCCTCGGCGTTGTCCTATAAGCCCAAAATGCATTGTGTAATTCGTTGATATAGTTCCCTTTGGCATCATCTAGCCTCTTCTTCAAACCATCAAGTAATGTTTTATTGGTTATTTCTTTTTGGTCATTGAATTGAGGAATCCCGAGTGAAAAATGTAGTTTTGGGGGTTTGGTTTGGATACAATAGTCCTCAAATTCCTAGTTGTCAAATGGAGTTCCATGGTCTGTGATAAAGCCATACAATAGACTATAGCGACATATGATGTTCTTCCATATGACCTAGAAGACTCTCTTATAGGGTATTTCAACCAGTGGTTCAGCTTTCACCCACTTGGTGAAGTAGTCTATGGCAAGGACCAAATACTTAAACCTTCATCTTGTCTTCAATAAAAGGCCGACCAAGTCTATACCCCACATAGCAAAAGGCCATGAAGATGTGATTGGTTTCAAAGAAGCCCCCGATATTTTATGTATGGTGGAAAACTTTTGGCACTTGTCACATTTCTTAGCATATAAAGGATAATATACCTTCATTATTGGCTAGTAATATCCTTACATGGACACTCATTATACCAATGATTTCCCTGTCGAATAAGATCCATATGATCCTTCATGCACTTTTATTATCAGATCTTGCACTTCATATGTGTGAACACATCTGAGCAAAGAGACAGTGAATCCCCTTTTGTACAAGACTCCTCCTTCTAAAACGTAGCTAGTTGCTTTGTATCATAACTTTCTTTCTTACTTTGGGTCTTTGGATAGAGCTCCTCTTTTATATACCCCTTGATAGGACCCATCCACGAGGGACGCAAGTCCACTATAATAAGACTAACAGTTTCTTTGTCGATGCTTCTATTTTCTAGGATTTCTACAGGAATGGTCCTCTTTAGTTCTTTCCTAGTCTTCGAAGTCAGTCGAGCAAGTGCATATTCTCGAGCATTCTTAATTCTTAGAATTCTGACAATTCTGACTACCAAAAATTTGGAGATATCATTTTGAGTTTTGGTAGATATTTCTTCATTAATTATCCATTGACTTCATATATCCCCAATACCTAATTGACTATCAGATGGGAATCACCGTGAGATATGACCTGTTTAGCACCCAATAATAGAGTTAATTTAAAACCTACAATCAACGCTTTATATTCTGCTTCGTTATTGGAGGGTTAGAATTGAAAATGGAGAGCGCGTATGTCATATCTATATTGTTTAGAGTATTAATTACCAATCTAACACCACTGCCAGTTGCACATGAGGATCCATTTACATACATCTTCCATATAAGCAGTTCTTCTTTAAAATCCTCTTCACTCAAGGAACCCGATTTGAACACCTTTTAGCTCTGCTCCAAGTAGCGATTTATAACCTCTATGCACTAGATTATTTTGGTTTTTCTATTTTAGGGCTATCTTTCAGAGAAGTCTGCCTTGATCGGTTTCATACTGAGCTCTCTTCCGTGGAAGTCTACTTGATTGGTTTCTCTTTACCCAAATCTAGGTCAATGGTCATTTTTTATAAGTGAATTCAGCTATGAAGTCTATAACTACCTGACCTTATAGTGTTGTCCTAGGCTCATAGTGTATATCATATTATCCATGTTCCACATCCTAAGCCATATATCTTCCTGACTTCTTTGGCTTCTAGATGGCCTGTCGCAATGGTATGTCTGTATAGACTCCAATAGTATATGCTTGGAAATGCGGCTTCATTCTTCGCGAAGCTTCTATGATGGCCAAAGCAAGTTTCTCCAGGCTTATGTACCTTATTTATACTCCTCAAAAGGCCTTACTGGAATAGTAAAATTGTTTTTATACCCCGTTTTCTAGTCAGATGAGTGCGGAGCTAATCTTTGACTCGAATACAGCCAAGTACAAATATAAATTTTCTCCTATGAGTGGTCGGGAGAGAAAAAGTGGAGATCCCAAGTACCTCTTCAACTCTAAGAAGGAATTATCATATTTTTCATTCCACTCAAAAGTGTTCCTTAGCACCTTGAAGAAGGATAAACATTTGTCAATAGCTCGGGAGACAAACCTATTAAGGGCAGCTACTCATCCTGTTAGCTTCTATACATCCTTCTTGCATGAGGGAGACTGCATGTCAATTAATAATGTGATCTTATTGAGGTTTGCCTCAATTCCTCTCTGGTTTACAATGAATCCGAAGAAAATTCCATTTTATACGTCGTACACACATTTAATCGGATTGAGTTTCATCTGATGTTTTTCTAACTGATCAAATGTTTGTTCGAGGTCCCCAATGTGGTCGGCTAGTTTCTTTTTCTTAATAAGCATATTGTCCATATACACTCCCATGTTCTTGCTAATTTGTTCTTTAAAAACTTTATTCACCAACCATTGGTATGTTGCTCCAACGTTTTCTAGCCCAAAGGGCATGATGTTGTAGCAGTAGTTACTTCAACTAATGATGAATGAGGTTTTCTCATTGTCTTCTAACTTTATTTTGATTTAGTTGTGCCCTAAGTAGGCATCTATGAAGTTGAGTTGTTTATGCCCAGTCGTAGCATTTACCAACTTATCTATTCTAGTCATAGGAAAGTGATATTCTAAACGACCTTGTTGAGATTCGTGAAATCCACACACATGCACCACTTATCATTTTTCTTTTTCACCATCACTATGTTGGCCAACCGGTCGGGGTATTTGACATATTTAATGAACCTTTCTTCTGTAATTTGTCCATCTCATCTTATATAGTCATATTCTTCTTAAGGCTAAACACACGTTGCTTCTGTTTAATCGACTTAGCATCTTTTGTGATATTCAACTCATGTCATGTGAATTTTGGGTCAATCTCTGGCATGTATTCATGACACCAATTAAATACACCATTCTACTCTTTAAATAATTTATTAACTCCTAATTGAGGTTTGGTTCTATTGATGAACCAATTTGTGGGGTTCTCTTCGGATGATCGTCATGTAGGATAATTATTCCTATAACTTCCACAACTGGTCCTCTAACTAAATTATCCTCTTTACGGGGGTTTAGGATATCAATCTAGTAGGTGATGGTGAGCTTCTTTACTTCTTCTTAGTCGGTTGAAGTATAATAGCATTCTCTAGCCTCAATTTGATTCACAGTAATAACATTGACCCCATAATGAGTAGGGAACTTTAAACATTGGTGGACAGCAGATGGAACTGGTTCGAACTTCTTCAAATTTACCCTTCTGAGGATCATATTGTATATTGATTGGACGTTCTTGTCCAAAATAAAGAAATGAATCCTTTCAGTTCGGCTTGCAGGACAAGTGTAGATAAGAACTTCCAGTTTGAAAGTCCCTAAAAAATATACCTTTTCTTCTGAGAAGCCTATTAAGGGCTTGTGATAGGGTTCCAACTTATTGTCATGTAATCCTAATTCTTTGAAGTAATTATAGAACATAATTCGGCTGAGCTTCTATTGCCTACTCGAATTCTGTCTAACCTCACTTCACCTACTCTCATAGTGATGACCAGAGGATCATCATAGGGATAGAGCACTCCAGATAGATTATTCTTAAAGAAACCTATCGCCAATTTGTCTTTGTTCACTTTTTTGGGACGACCATCCATATCATTAAATATGTTGATTCGCTGAATATATGAACATGCTTTGGCTTCATTCAAGTAGGATTTTCTTTCAATTATTTCATCGACACCACCATCGTCTCCTCCTGTAATAAAATGATAGCCAAAAAATATCATCTTTACCTCTAGATCAGTCGCTCGGGGTTTTTTCGGCAGGTCTGGGTCATCTTCTGAGTCATTATATTTGCCTCTTTTCTTGTTATCTCTTCCTTTGCAAGGAGATTAAGATAGCCTCCTAGAGTCTCATTCTTCTAATCTGTTAATGAAATTGGATAACTTCCCACATCGGATCAGGCACTCTATCTCATTCTTTGAGGATATGCAGTTGTCAGTAATGTGGTCATGGCCTTTGTGAAATTCATAATGCTTGGACTTATCCCTCCTGTTAGGAGGGGACTTCAATTTTCCAGGCCACTAAAGATCCATGCTTCCTCTAATTCCCTCTAAGATGTAGTCCAACAGTGAAGGGGGTATACTCATCATACTTTTTGGGCTTTTCGGCCTTTTTATCCTTTTGGTCCTTCTTATTAGAGTTCTTTTTCCCATCGGCCTTGGACTAGTTCTCTATTTAGTAGCCATAGCCTCCTCGAAGTTCATTATCTTATCGGCTTTAGCCATTAACTCTATCATAGTATTAGGGGGGGTCTTTGGACATCGAAATACAACTTCTTAAGGATAAAATCGCTCATTTAGACAATGATAGCTATTTTTTCTTCATAATCTACTAAATCTAATTTTTCGTTGTTGAACCGAGTGAAAGATTCACGAGTGGTAATCCTGGTCGCTAGAGAACACTTAGTAAATGATCCATCCTTTTAATGGGTTTGGTTCCAACGAAAAAATTACTGATGAACAGCTCAACAAGTTGCATGAAACTAGATATTTGTCCACGGGGTTGATTGTTATACAAAATTAGTGTCGACTTAGTAATTGTGCTCGTAAATGCTCGACATCGCATTTTATATAGGACCGAGTATATGTCAGTTGCAGCATGGTATTTCTCTACATGAAGTACATGATTAATTTTTCCATTATACTTAGGAGTAACCACAGGTGGTTTGAATTTAGCAAGAGTGGGGAAGTCCATAATGGCTGGAGCAAAGGGTAATCCCTTCACAAAACTCGTCTGTAATGGATTTTTAAATTTGGCCATTTATCCTATGTGGTCTTCAAATCGCTAGATTGACCCCTTCCAGGGATTATCATCTGGATTAGTTTTACGGAAAGTAGTTTTAGCGGCTCAATCGCGTATTTGTGTTGAGCTCCCTTCCTGGAAAATCTGCTCTGCACGCACTAATCCTTGCACGCTGGTCCTTGGCTTGACAGAATCTTCTCTGCAATATCGAGATCAGGATAGCTGCTTATAATTATGGCCCTTTTTTCTTAGGGACTTAGACGATCAAAGGCAGAGACCGAGCTTAGTCTATCCAAGGCACTCGGCCATTACTAAGAGAGAGAGCCCGTCATAATAATCAATAAATCTAAGGTAGAAGGTTTCACCAGGGTAGTAGGACCTATCATTTGAGGACCTGGAGTATCTAGATTTGTTTCTTTGATTCCTGGGAGATGGAGGTGGCATTTCCCTTCTGGAAGATAGAGCGGCAGTTGTCCTGGCTTGGAGTGTTTGAGTAAGTTTCCTTACTATTTCTTGCATTGCTTCCTATCCGTCGGTGATGTTTATCAAGATTCCATGAAGGTCTCTTATGCTAGGAGGTGCAGAAGGACTGAAGGCATTGCCTCTGGTAAGACCTCCCTCTTGAATGTTATTAGAATCATTTTTCTGTCACTGTTCATAACATAGTTTGGCGTATCCCGTTACAAATCGTCACGCACCGAGAAGACGAATCGAACTCAAGCATTTCTAAGTTTGAAGACATTTCGACATCCCAAAAGGTATAAAACAATTTAGAGTTTGAATTAATTCATAAAATCATATTTGACATGTTTACTTTATCAAAAAATGAACAGGACTGTTTTACTTTTCGAAATATGTTTTTAAAAGACCTGTGTGACACCCCGACTAATTAAATACCGGGTAGCTACTCCTTTATTAAATTAATTCAAAATGCCAAGTTGGCTCAGCTAATAGCATCACTGTCGAAAACATTTTTTTATTGTTACTAACCACCTAGTATTTAAAAAGTAAGTTGCCAAATTTTAATAAAAGTCTGATTAACATGCAATAAGTGTAATGAAGAATAATAACACCATTCACCATACTGAAGTAAAAAGAATAACCATCACATAATGTAGATAAAGTCTGGAGGAAAACTCCTCACTACAAATCCCACAACTGAAATAAGTAAACTGAATACAAAATCAATACATGCCAAAGTCTGAAAACTGTAATGGAAAGATGTCTCTAAAAGAAATGGACAACATGCCCTACAACTGATAGATAATGAATCTGGAATCCAAATGATAGAAGCATCTACAAGCAAATCCCTGTAGCTTCCACAAACAGCTACAGCTCGTCACCTGAATGAGTATCCTATGCATGGTGTCCTTGTGACTGGGCACCTAAAATGGTTTTACAAGAAAAATAGATTTGAAAGAAAACGGGTCAGAGCCCGAATGTGGAGATATTTTAAAAACCTGCAAGTGCTTTAAAACATTTAAAACATTAAATGTAAAATACATGTTAGGACGTGCACTCACATGATATTCTCACCTCTCGTCTAATTGTGCACTCCTAACGTAAGTACCCATCTGAAACGACACAAACCACTAGCTAAGTGACATCATATCTAGCTAGACTGTCATAGGTTTTACCCTTATTACTCGGTTCCCAATTAACATTAAAACGATCTCAATTAAATAGGGGCTTAACATAAATTCAGGTTCTCACAAAAATAATACAACTCGTTATAAATTATCCCTCTATGTTATTCCATAGTTACACACAATACCATATGAAAGTTCCCAGTTTATTAAGCGTATATTATCCACAACATAAATATACAATATAAGCAACCCGAGACTAAGCTGCGGTGCACACATACTCTGCTATCCATCTCGGTACATCACTTACATAAGGATCACATATTCCGAATCTCTCAGGAATAGTTCACAGATAACAACATCACAAAAAATGGAGGCGAACACAGTCACATCACATGGGTCACGTACATACCTACGCTCCCACGATTAGCGGACTTATTAATATCGCAATAAGTCTTTCTCTGACCTATGTTCATCGAGGTAACCAGTCTAAATCCGGGAAACACAAGGATTAGAGGGCCCTAAGAGAACGCAAACCTCCCGTGATAGCAAGTATGGTAGGTATCTCATACACACAATTCATATACCAATACTAAGTAAACACACATCTTAGAAATCCCGTAGTTTAATTGCAGTACTATTCTCATTCTAGTACCAATATATAATATATACAACTTATACGATTCCGTTTTATAATCATACGCGCCATAATTTATTCTCACGTCGTAGTAGACACTCACGTCTCATCCCAATTGTCCATTGATTTAAATCACTCGTATATACTTTACTCCTCATAATAACCCAAAAGTCCCAAATCTATCAATACATCATCAAAGGAATGTTATCTCTACCCTCGAACAAGTTTACGGGACTCCCAAAATCAAAATAGGCCAAAAAGGCCTAAACTGCCAGCTCGTTAGAAGTCTCGTTCGAACGAGGCTGTTCGAACGAGATTCCAATTCGTTCGAACGAACTGTACCTTCTAACGACATCTCGTTCGAACGAATGTATCGAACGAAATACAGTTCGTTCGAACGAAGGTTTCGAACGAAGTCTCCCCTCGTTAGAAGCGACTGGTCAACTCGTTAGAAGCTCGTTCGAACGACCTGGGGAGGCCTTCTAACGACTGACCAGTTTCAAGCCCAGAATTCTTTAGTTACGTTTTTCACCATTTCTACTCCTCAAATCTCCTCTAAGATTAGTCCCAACGATTGTTTAAAGGTCTCTAATCAATCCTAAACATATTATAGTCACATCCTAACACATTTTAAAGGATTAATTCATCCTAACATCGATCAATTTACAAATCTCTACATTTTTCCCCCAATATTTCAAGAACACCAACCCTAAAATTTTAATTCATGAATTAACCCAATATAAATCCATTTTAATTTCCTCCAATCACTAATATCATCAGTATAATCATCTACCTATCATTCTACATGCAATTCTCCTCAAGATTTCAAGTTCTAAGTTCCAAAATACATGGGTTTTCATTTTACACCAAGAACAAATCAATTTTATTAAATTCCTATACATGGAAAGAGCATTCTCTGAAATTAAATAATATTAAACCACTTGCCTCTAGTGTCTCTGAGTTTTGTGTTGATTTGATGAAGCTTTTTCTGCAGAATTCTCCTCCTCTCTCTCTCTCCAAGCTTTTCTCCAATGGTGGCTAGGGTTTGTTTTGGGGAAACTTAGAAAACCTAATTTAACAACCCCCGTAGCTTGTTGGGTTAATATGGGTTGGTTAGTGGCTTAGTGGGTCAATTCCCAATCAGATTAAAACTCCCAATTTTCGTCACTTTTAATTCTCCAAAAATACAAAATTACCAAAATGCCCTTTATGTTGCCAGTATGGCCTAAAAATACCCCGGGACCCAAATTAAACCCCCGACTAGTGTTTTCTGACTATCTCGACCCTTCCGGACGCGTTGGCGCACTCAAAATGACCATATGGTTAATAGAATTTAAAATCACTTTTATAATTAAAATAATTATATCCTGACGTGACTGTCACACGCGTCCCAATAAAATGACCAAATTGCTGTATATCAATCTCACGACAAATTTCATAATTCAATATTCATATAACATCATATATGCTCAATATAGTCAAATACCAACTCACATCTCGCTAGTATTTTACCCGGATTAATTTCCAATTAATACGCATTTAATTAATTAATCCCATAAATATATATCACAAAAATACGGGGGTATTACATACTTCCCCCCTAATAACTGAATTTCGTCCCGAAATTCGGAACTAGAAAGTACCTGGTATGAACAACTCTGGATAGCGTTCGCGCATCTCATCCTTGTGCTCCCATGTGAACTTCTCGACATTGTGATGTCGCCACTGAACACGCAGTAACGGAACTATCTTTGACCGCAGCTTCCTCTCACTTCGGTCCAAAATAGCAATCGGCCCCTCCTCGTAGGAGCTATCCTGCTGGAGATCGATGTCCTCCACCGCAATGTGAGAATGAGCCAAATTATCTCTAAGGTAATTTGAGCGAGGAAATATGGAACACAAATTGGATCCGATGCAAATGCTCCGGTAACACAAGTCTATACGCAACCGGTCCGATCCGCTCAGTAATAGAAAACGGCCCCACATATCTCGGTGCCAACTTCCCCTTCTTTCCGAAACGCATAATCCCCTTCATAGGAGATACTCTGAGCAAAACCTGGTCCCCTACTTGGAATTCCCTGAAAAATCTCTTCGCATCAGTATAACTCTTCTGCCTGTCTTGAGCTACCCGAATGCGACTCCGAATCAACTCAATCCTTGCCGAAGTATCCTGAATCACTTCCGGCCCAAGTAGTTTGTTGTCCCCCACCTCTAACCAACATGCAGGGGAACGACAAGGCCTACCGTACAATGCCTCAAACGGAGCCATGCCAATAGTGAACTGGTAGGAGTTATTGTAAGCAAACTCTATCAGTGGAAGGTACTGTTCCCATCCACCCCCAAAGTCAATAATGCACATGCGTAGCATGTCCTCCAACATCTGATTTGGGTGCTCTGTCTGCCCATCGGTCTGTTGATGATAAGCCGTACTCAACCGCAATTCCGTGCCCATGGCCTCCTGGAAACTCTCCCAAAACCTCAAAACAAATATCTTATCTCTGTCAGACACGATATTTAGGGGCACACCGTGAAGTCTCACAACCTCTGAAATGAAGAGCTGGGCATACTGTCCCGTAGTTAGTCAGTCCTTACGGGTAAAAAGTGAACGACTTTGGATAACCTGTCCACAATTACCCAAACGGAGTCGTGACCCCTCTGCGACGTAGGCAACCCCGTGATAAAGTCCATGGATATGCTCTCCCACATCCACACCGGGACCTCCAACGGCTGTAGCAATCATGTCGATCTCTGATGATCCACTTTTACAAGCTGACAAGTGGCGCATATCGAAACAAACTCAGCAATATCTCTCTTCATACCGCTCCACCAATACTGGCGTCTCATGTCTTGGTACATTTTGTCCCCTCCAGGATGTACCGCGAACCGTGAGCCGTGCGACTCTGCCATCACCTCGTGTCACAATTTCTCCCCTTCCGAAACTACCAATCTCCCATTGAGGCGTAATCCCCCGTCTGAGCTGACGGTATAGGACTCGGCTCCCTCTGCTAGTAATCGAACTATCTGCTCCTGACAGAACGAGTCATTAGCTTGTGCCCATACTACCTTCGTGACAATTTGCGGTGTAACGGTCATCACAGACATGAAAGATCGGGCCACTGCATCCTGGTGTCCCAATTCCTTCCACTTTGCCTTCTACACCCCTGCCACCTCATCTGTTGGTCTATGGCTCAACGCGTCTGCTACCACGTTAGCCTTCCCTGGGTGATACTGGATATCGAACTGGTAGTCTTTCACAAACTCAAGCCACCTACGTTGCCGCATATTCAACTCTTTCTGCGTGAACAGGTATTGTAGGGACTTGTGATCCGTGAACAGTTGGAACTTCTCCCCCAAAAGATAGTGCCTCCAAATCCGTAGGGAAAATACCACTACTTCCAACTCCAAATCATGTGTGGGGAAATTCCTCTCGTGAGGCTTAAGCTTACGGGAAGCATAAGCTATGGCCTGTCTCTCCTGCTGTAATACACCTCCAAGCCCTTTCAAAGACGCATCGGTGTAAACCAAATACTCAACTCTCGGTCTCGGCAATGCTAACACAGGTGCTGAGGTCCATTTATCCTTCAATTCATCGTATGCCAACTGACAGGCATCACTCCAGATGAATGGCACACCCTTACGAGTCAGATGTGTCAAAGGACCTGCTATCTTCGAGAAAATCCCCGAATGAACCTCCTGTAGCATCCTGCTAGGCCCAAGAAACTACGAATCTTTGTTGGCGTCGTGGGTTGTCCCCACTCCCTCACCGCGGATACTTTCCCCGGACTAACAGATATCCCCCGGTCGGAAATAATATATCCTAAAAACTGGACCTCCTTCAGCCAAAACTCGCACTTCTCATATTTTGCATACAACTCGTTCTGACGAAGTGTCTGCAAAAGTTGCTTCAAATGCTCGGCGTGCTCCTCCTCTGTCTGGGAGTAAACCAGAATATCATCGATGAAGACAATGACAAACTGATCTAGGAAATCCCTGAACACTCTGTTCATCAAGTCCATAAACACAACTGGAGCGTCGGTCAAACCAAAAGGCATAACCCGAAACTCGTAAGAACCATATCTCGACAAGAACGCGGTCTTCGAGACATCCTCCTCCCGGATACGCAACTGATGGTATCCCGATCTCAAATCAATCTTTGAGAAGAAAGAAGCTCCTCACAACTGGTCGAATAAGTCATCGATTCGAGGCAACGGATAGTTATTCCGTATCGTGACCTTATTCAACTCTCGGTAGTCCACACACAATCTCAGTGAATCGTCCCTCTTCTTCACAACCAAAACTGGAGCGCCCCAAGGTGAGGTACTCCTGTGAATAAAGCCCTGACCTAACAGCTACTCTATCTGATCTCGTAGCTCTCGCATCTCTACCGGAGCCATACGGTACGGTGCGCGTTCTATAGGCCTCGTATCTGGCAATAGGTCTATAACAAAGTCTATCTCTCGACTGGGGGGTAGGCCTGGTATCTCCTGAAACACATCTGAATACTCCCTGAAAACTGGGATAGAATCTAAAGGGATCATAACCTCCTTAGAGCTATCCTCCTCTATGTAATACTGATGAGCGATCGATCCTCCCTCTGGGCGAGGCATCGCCACTATGAACATCTCTTGCCCCGGAATGGCAAAAACAATGCTCCCGCTGAAGCAATCAATCATGGCCCTATACGCTACGAGCCAATCCATACCGATAATCACATCGTGAACATGCATATCTAATACCAACATGTCTGCAGGTAATACCAAACCACCAATCTCTACCCCCACTCCCCGGCATATAAAGAATATAAGTGACCCACTCCCCAATGGTGAGTCGACACACGTCACTGTGCTCTCTGCCGTAGCTAACAATCCTAAGGCTTTCGCGAAGTGTATACTATAAAATAATGTGTAGCCCCGTATCAAACAATACCCGACCCATAGTGCCATGGATAGGAAACGCACCCTCAATCGCGGGCGGTGCCTGTGGAACTGCAGCCTGGTGGATGTTATAGAGACGTCCATACTGTAGCTGCCCCTGCCGAGCTGGGACTGCTGGAATGGGTGGAAATGCTGCCATCTGTGGCGGTGCGGGGAGAGCGGCGGGAAACATAGGCCTCTGCGGCTCCTGGCGAGCACCCTGCTGCTGCTGCTGTGGGGCCCTGCCACTATCAGGATAATCCTGACGTTTGTGGCCAATCTTACCACAAATGAAACACTTCCTTCGGAAGTTTCCCCCTCGCTGTCCATGCTGACCACGACTCTGGTGACCGTTATCATTTCTGCCCTGGAATTGCTGGCCCTGTTGAAACTGTTGATGACCATTCTGCCCCTGCTGCACTTGAGCTACTGGAAAGGTTGGTAGGGCTAGCACCTGAGCTGGTGCTGTGAGAGCGATTGTAAAAAGTGGCCCCTGTGGATCATCATGGGAACCCTGCTGCCGGGGAGCTCTAACACCCTCTGGGCAATCCTGGCGTTTATGGCCGTGCGTGCCACACACAAAACATCGGCCTCTGAAGTTACTCCCCCTCTGACTCTGCTGCTGACGATGTCGTCCTTGCAGACTTGGAACTTTATTCCTCTTTCGAAAATGCTTCATTGTACCACGTTGTTGATTAGAACCGACTCGGTCTTGGGTAGTCTGTTGTCGAATTGGGGTCCTCGCACATTTGTCAGCCTTATTCACATGCACTTGGCTAACCTCTCTAGGTCTTTTGCCTCCTTTAAGTTGTATGCTGCGTTCTTGGTATTGTAAAACTGCAGTGGTAACTTCTTGTGCCACGATACCCGCTAACTCGGCGGTTGATATTCTAACCGGGGATACCCAAGGTGTGAGTCGATCTTGCCCGTTTATTCCCTTACCCGTTCGAGCTAGTTCTTCTTGACGGTCCATCTGAAAATTTAAGTAAATTTGGATGAGTTCATCATTCAAATAAACAAACCGCGGAAGCACGAATTCCCAAAGTACAGAGATGAATACAACATTCCTAATATTTAGGGCTCTATATCAAAGAAAGCTCAGCGGAAAACATAATAAGCCGTTCAGATCCTAAAGGACACTAGAACCTGATGCTTTGATACAACCTGTGACACCCCGACTAATTAAATACCAGGTAGCTAATCCTTTATTAAATTAATTCAAAATGCCAAGTTGGCTCAGCTAATAGCATCACTGTCGAAAACATTTTTTTATTGTTACTAACCACCTAGTATTTAAAAAGTAAGTTGCCAAATTTTAATAAAAGTCTGATTAACATGCAACAAGTGTAATGAAGAATAATAACACCATTCACCATACTGAAGTAAAAAGAATAACCATCACATAATGTAGATAAAGTCTGGAGGAAAACTCCTCACTACAAATCCCACAACTGAAATAAGTAAACTGAATACAAAATCAATACATGCCAAAGTCTGAAAACTGTAATGGAAAGATGTCTCTAAAAGAAATGGTCAACATGCCCTACAACTGATAGATAATGAATCTGGAATCCAAATGATAGAAGCGTCTACAAGCAAATCCCTGTAGCTTCCACAAACAGCTACAACTCGTCACCTGAATGAGTATCCTATGCATGGTGTCCTTGTGGCTGGGCACCTAAAATGGTTTTACAAGAAAAATATATTTGAAAGCAAACAAGTCAGAGCCCGAATGTGGAGATATTTTAAAAACCTGCAAGTGCTTTAAAACATTTAAAACATTAAATGTAAAATACATGTTAGGACGTGCACTCACATGATATTCTCACCTCTCGTCTAATTGTGCACTCCTAACGTAAGTACCCATCTGAAACGACACAAACCACTAGCTAAGTGACATCATATCTAGCTAGACTGTCATAGGTTTTACCCTTATTACTCGGTTCCCAATTAACATTAAAACGATCTCAATTAAATAGGGGCTTAACATAAATTCAGGTTCTCACAAAAATAATACAACTCGTTATAGATTATCCCTCTATGTTATTCCATAGTTACACACAATACCATATGAAAGTTCCCAGTTTATTAAGCGTATATTATCCACAACATAAATATACAATATAAGCAACCCGAGACTAAGCTGCGGTGCACACATACTCTGCTATCCATCCCAGTACATCATGTACATAAGGATCACATATTCCGAATCTCTCAGGAATAGTTCACAGATAACAACATCACAAAAACTGGAGGCGAACACAGCCACATCACATGGGTCACGTACATACCTACGCTCCCATGATCAGCGGACTTATTAATATCCCAATAAGTCTTTCTCTGACCTATGTTCACCGAGGTAACCAGTCTAAATCTGGGCAACACAAGGATTAGAGGGCCCTAAGCGAACGCAAACCTCCCGTGATAGCAAGTATGGTAGGTATGTCATACACACAATTCATATACCAATACTGAGTAAACACACATCTTAGAAATCCCGTAGTTTAATTGTAGTACTATTCTCATTCTAGTACCAATATATAATATATACAACTTATACGATTCCGTTTTATAATCATACGCGCCATAATTTATTCTCACGTCTCAACCCAAATAGTCCATTGATTTAAATCACTCGTATATACTTTACTCCTCATAATAACCCAAAAGTCCCAAATCTATCAATACATCATCAAAGGAATGTTATCTCTACCCTCGAACAAGTTTACGGGACTCCCAAAATCAAAACAGGCCAAAAAGGCCTAAACTGGCAGCTCGTTAGAAGTCTCGTTCGAACGAGGTTGTTCGAACGAGATTCCAGTACGTTCGAACGAACTGTACCTTCTAACGATATCTCGTTCGAACGAATGTATTGAACGAAATACAGTTCGTTCGAACGAAGGTTTCGAACGAAGTCTCCCCTCGTTAGAAGCGACTGGTCAACTCGTTAGAAGCTCGTTCGAACGACCTGGGGAGGCCTTCTAACTGACTAGTTTCAAGCCCAGAATTCTTTAGTTACATTTTTCACCATTTCTACTCTTCAAATCTCCTCTAAGATTAGTCCCGACGATTGTTTAAAGGTCTCTAATCAATCCTAAACATATTATAGTCACATCCTAACACGTTTTAAAGGATTAATTCATCCTAACATCGATCAATTTACAAATCTCTACACTTTTCCCCCAATATTTCAATAACACCAACCCTAAAATTTTAATTCATGAATTAACCCAATATAAATCCGTTTTAATTTCCTCCAATCACTAATATCATCAGTATAATCATCTACCTATCATTCTACATGCAATTCTCCTCAAGATTTCAAGTTCTAAGTTCCAAAATACATGGGTTTTCATTTTACACCAAGAACAAATCAATTTTATTAAATTCCTATACATGGAAAGAGCATTCTCTGAAATTAAATGATATTAAACCACTTTCCTCTAGTGTCTCTGAGTTTTGTGTTGATTTGATGAAGCTTTTTCTGCAGAATTCTCCTCCTCTCTCTCTCTCCAAGCTTTTCTCCAATGGTGGCTAGGGTTTGTTTTGGGGAAACTTAGAAAACCTAATTTAACAACCCCCGTAGCTTGTTGGGTTAATATGGGTTGGTTAGTGGCTTAGTGGGTCAATTCCCAATCAGATTAAAACTCCCAATTTTCGTCACTTTTAATTCTCCAAAAATACAAAATTACCAAAATGCCCTTTATGTTGTCGGTATGGCCTAAAAATACCCCGGGGCCCAAATTAAACCCCCGGCTAGTGTTTTTTTACTATCTCGACCCTTACGGACGCGTTGGCGCACTCAAAATGACCATACGGTTAATAAAATTTAAAATCACTTTTATAATTAAAATAATTATATCCTGACGCGACTGTCACACGCGTCCCAATAAAATGACCCAATTGCCGTATATCAATCTCACGACAAATTTCATAATTCAATATTCATATAACATCATATATGCTCAATATAGTCAAATACCAACTCACATCTCGCTAGTATTTTACCCGTATTAATTTCCAATTAATACGCATTTAATTAATTAATCCCATAAATATATATCACAAAAATACGGGGGTATTACAACCTGTAGGCGGAGTTTAAGAAAAAAAGTGTTTTTGACGTTTCAGTAATTCAAACGACATTGCACAGTCATTCAGACGACATGTTATTGCCGTTCAAATAACATGCATAAGTCATTCGAACAGCCCACCGACTCAAGGTTTGTTATATATACATGTTTCGTGGATCAGTTTATTATAAGAATTTTACAAAAAAGTTATTGCATATCAGCAGCAAAATTTCTTCAAGTATTGTGTGTCAAAACATTGTTTTAATTCACAACAAGGCATCCTTGAATATTGTTCTTGTGAATTATTTTAAAACCCTAGAAATTTGTGTATCTATTGCATACACCTTGGTGGAGAGGCATTCCATTGCTGACTTATGATACTTGCGGGGATTCATTGTTAAAGACGAAGGTTGAGGCTAATTCGGAGGACTGCGGTCATGAGATTCTTGCGAGGATCATAGTTGTTTATTAGTTTCAAATAATAGCATGTTATGCTTGTAAGGGAACTCAAGTAGTTTGTAAGTCGAGTCTCTTATAAATTTCTAAGTGAATAAAAGGTTTTACCCGAAAGGTTTTTTTTCTTGAAACTTGGCCTAAGTTATTTGCTTAGTTTGATTTATTTGTTTTATCACATAGTTGTGAGTTTAGGATATAAAATCGGTTTAAGATTAACTCCTACATATAAAATTGGTATTGTAATTTTTGTTGGTTTCCACCCTTGCAATTATGCATACTCAAATATCTGTTATACTTAGTAGTATGATTGAAAAGTAGATTTTGAAAGAAATTAGTAGGAAACACCAATAACTCATCGGTTCCCATAGACGGTGCCAATCTGTTGATGTCTAAATTTGGGTTACGTGTTTAAGGACTACTCTTAGCTTCAGTTGCTCAAACTTATAACCACAAATAAATAGGTGATGACAAAGAAACAAAGAAAATATAAAGATACACAATGATTTTTACATGGTTTAGCCTAGGAATGGTGCCTACATCCACGTGGTAATGTCACTATAGGTTTAGGATTGTAATACAAGTCTCTTAGTAACAGTTTTTGGGGTTTAGGACGAAGTAATACTCTCCAACTAAGAGAAGTAGTAGTGTATTTCTAGTATCTAGAAGTTAAAGAGATGGCATGAATTTATACACTAGGCATTTACATCTTTACATGATAATATGCATCTGGATATTTATCTACATGCATGTGTATGGTGACTATTGAATATCCCACTTGTGTTTGTTCGCATTACTGACGATTCATCTTCCTGGGTATGGTTGGCTGGGCGGTCGACCAAGTGATACATGAGCCAAAAGGGTTTACCCATTATTTGAGGGTCCAATGGTAATGTTGACAAGTGTCACTAATTTATTGGTCCACTTAGCTTGATAATTTTAGGCTACAATAATCGTGTATCGCACTTCTAGTTGTTAATTCATGACCATATGGAGGTCAATATGTTTGATCACACATTCAAGATGATCACCGCCTCATGATAAGAGATACAAATGGCTCGATCAATCAGGTGAGATAACTAATAGTGTTACTGCGTGGTCACATATTAGGATCAAACGTTCATGATGGTCACCGCTTCATGAAATGATACGTGGATGACTCAACCCATCGAGTTGGTTTTGTTAAGGACTAATTGATGGTGTTAATGCAAAATGATGCCCCCGTTCTTATGTATGTGTTTGTTATAAAATCTGTTAGGTGAGGTACTCCTATGTGTAAGGACAAATTTCTGAAACGAGTCAAATTATATGTATTGGCTTAATTCCATTTGGACAAAATCATTTTAAATTATAGGTTAGGTCTTGAGTTGGTTTATCCTTAAAAGCCTATGACGTGTTTGATTGAAGACTGCAGCGACGAAGTTAGGGCGTCTACATCATTGTGTCATGTGTTTGTCTTCAACATCCATGAAATCTTAAAAGTTATGGATTCATTTTAGGATGATTCTTGGAGATCAATTGGGTGGGTTCTAAATATTGTTTGAGGTTATTTTCCATAAAAAGGATTTTAAAAGAAAAATTATTTATTATTTTAAAAGCGTTCAAACGATATTGTCTATTCGTTCGAACAAGTTGGTGTTCGTCGTTCAAATGACCTTCAAACGAAGTTCAGATGACCTTCATCTGTTTGTTAGTGGATTATCCTCCGAACCTCGTTCGAAATCTGTTTGAAAGGTATATTCTAGCTCGTTTGAATGAGATTATTTTGAGTTCGCACGAGATTAGTGACTTCATTCGAACGAACCTACTGTTTTGTTCGAACAAGATTTTCCCGCCTTGAAATTTATGTTTTCTATAAATAGGCATGTTAACATCTTTTTTCTTGAGAATTTTGACAAAAATTATTTTTCTATCAATATACAAAGGCCTCCAAACCATTGTTTCACTAAAACACTTTGAGATACAAGTTTCATCTCAATACGCTCAATTGATATCTCCTATTTGTGCACCTATTTTTTTATTCTCATAATCTTGATTGAGAAGGGTTTCGTACGGTGGACTCCATGCTTGTTGTGGTTTAAATGTTGTGAACTCCATGTTGGTGATTGTTATTGAGTCTGGGTCGATGGATACTAATGCGTCGTATGTGGGCTCACGCATTGTAGCAGAGCATAGGTGGACTCCTAGATGTCACTATGAAGAAGGCCGAAGATACGAGGACGCGTCAAGGTAGGAGTCGAGACGGTTGTGTAAGTCTTTTGTCATGTCCTTTTATAATTCCTGATATAGTGAACTGCGTTGGTTGGGTCAGCCAACGTTTTTTCCGCTTGGGTTTTCCTTGTACATCGGGCATTGTGGTTGCTTATTTTAATCTATTTTGCTATTACGTAGATGCATGTTTTAGGGTAAGCTAAAATTGGTTAAGTGTTTAACACAACAATCGTTTTAACTGGTGAAAGTTTTAATTGGGTAATTTGTTTAAGTTTAATTAAAATTTTGAAAAAATTAAAAATTAATGTGTGGTTGCCTGTCTATATAAAATCTTCATTTTTCAAACTGGTATCAGAGAAGGAACACTAATTTATTATGTTTTATCCTTGTTTAGGCATCAATATGGGAAGTTTTAATATGGGGGGCCAGTCATTTTCTAGACCATCATTATTTGATGGGTCTAATTACACGTACTAGAAAAACACGTATGAAATCAGTACTTAAGGCTATCGATGAGCGGGTGTGATTAGTTCATGTTAAAGGATGGTTCCCACCAAGACTTTAGTATGTGAATATAGATTCCCTAAAGCCATTAAGACCTGGAGTTAGGATGAGAATAAAATGTCTAACTATAATTCACGAGGCCTGAATGTTTTATTTTGTGCTGTCCCACCGGAGGAGTTCCACCGTATTATGACATGTAAAAATTCAAAAGAGGCTTGGGACATACTCTAATCCACTCATGAGGGTACTAGTGATGTTAAGGCTTCCAAACTCCAGAACCTCACAAAAACCATTAGGATCGAGGACAATGAAACCTTTGATGAGTTTTATGTGAGACTATTTGATATTGTTAACTCATCGTTCAACTTGGGAGAGAGAACACAAGAAACCAAAGTTGTCAATAAAATATTAAGATCCGTTACTGAAAGATTTAACATTAAAGTGGCCGTTTTGAATTATTTACGTACTTTATACTCTATGAAACTCGAGGAGCTTATAGGTGACCTTCAAGCCTATGAGCTAGACATGTTTCGAAAAAAAGTGTGGGTATGTATGGAATGGTCTAAACAAAAGCAAATTTATTATTCTTTCAAATTAAATACTAAAATTAAACAATTAACCCAAATTAAAGCATTGCACCAATTTTAAACAAGTTGTGATTACACAGATTAATCAATTTTATCTTGACCTAAATATGCATCTAGATGAGTGCAGAATAAAATAAGTAAATCAACCACAATGCCCGATGTACAAGGAAACCCCACAATGGGAAAATTTTTGGACAATCCAATCACACAAATTCACTATGATACAGAATTACACAAGACTGACAGAAGACTTACACAATGACTCGATGCCCTCATAAGCCTTAACGCGTCTCTGATGTTTAACTTCTCCTCCATAGGAAAATGCAGGAGTCCATCCACGCAAGTTTCACAACGTATGAGTCCACTCATAAATCGTCAGACAATACGAAGTCCACATATGTAAATAAATTAGGCACGAAATCCACCGCACGAAACTTTTCAATACAAAGATGATGAGAGAATAAACCAAAGGTTCCCACAAACTAGATCTCAAAGCATAGTAATATGAATATTGGATCTAAAACTATTTAGGTTTAGACTAGATTTTTGATAAAATCGAAGAGCTTTTTGGTAGCGTTTGGGAACTCAAAACATTAGTTTTTTTATCTCTTGTAAAACTACTACAACCCACTCCTATTTATAGGAGGTTTTCCAAAATTAAGATAAGGATGAAAAGTAATTTAAAAAATCTCAAAATTAACAAAAATTCACAGGCTCGGTTGAAAGAGGTACATCTCGTTCGAAAAATGCATTGCAACTCGATCGAAAACCTTTCTAACGACACTTCTAATGAGATTCCAGTGAATGGGAAAAATTATCTCATTCAAACTTTAGTTGGAAAATGTTCTAACGAGGTATATAGACTCTTTCGAACGACATACCTAATGTCGTTCTAATGACCACACGAAAAAATATTTTTCTTCTAAAAAATATTAAAAGAAGATAAAATTATTTTAAATATTTTATAAAATCCTCTCACCTAAATATAAAATCTCCAAGGATAAAAATTAAGCATTCATACCTGATAGATCCTTGAAACGTGAAAATAAAAACGGGCACGAAACATGATGTAATGATGTAGATCTTCTAACTTGGCCACAAAGTCTTTAAGAAACCATGCCATAGGCTTGAAAGGTCAACGCACTCAAGTACTAACCTATAACTAAATTATTTTTATCCAAATAAAGAATAAGCCAAAACATACGAACTGACTCTATTCGAAAATTTATCCTTACAAATCTCCCCCCTTTGGCTATTTCGAATAAAATCAAAAATAAAAACTCCTATGGGTTATCAAGATCATATAAGACTCAATCCATAACCCCAAAAGGAAAAAGTACAACTTGACGGACTCATAAAGTTGAGTAGCTTTCCACACTTGTAAACTTTGCCACATGTTGTAAACCTACACATTTAAACATACCTTCGAATGTAAACAAAATATAGCAATATAAATCTGCATAAGAATAAAAAGTCCCCCTATGTCTAACGATCCTCGTCTAAGTAAGACATCTCCCCCTAAGATAAAGATCTCCTCCTAAAACTAAAGTGAAAGATATAATTTCCCCCATTTTAAATTCAAGAACGGACAAAGAAATAATGCAAAATAAACTATTTCTCCCCCACAAACCATATCTCTCAAAACGTGAGAATGTGATATCAATTTAAAATGTAGAAGAAAGGATAATATCATGCAATGGTGTAATGTAAAACAAACATAACTTGGAAATACAAGCACAAATAATCCAAACAACTATCAATTAAGACAAATATTGATGCAATAAATGATACCATGTTGAATACAAAATGAAATATGAAATATCAATGAAAACAAGCAACAAGAGATATCAATATGAACCTATCGCATACCATTTTGATTCAAAGAGAAAACACATGGCAAATATGTATTAAATGGAACTACAAAGACTTAAAAACAAATGATACCAAATATGCAAAATATACCAATGACACATATGCATCTCTCTCTCTCTCTCTCTCTATATATATATATATATATATATATATATATATATATATATATATATATATATATATATATATATATATATATATATATATATATATATATATAAACAACCACAACATGGCACAAAACACATAAGCGTTACACACTAGCATAATATCGATGTGAACTAGAAACAAAAGAATTATGAGCAGTGTTCTAAAAAATGCGCCAAGGCGCGAGGCTTTTTAGATACGTCAAGTTTTGGCCCTAAGCGTGGTCAACGATGGTCAACGTTTTTTGGGGTAAGACATGAAAAAATGCGCATTTTTTGGGGGCAAGGCGTGAAAAATGCGAGTTTTTTTAGAAGTAAGGCGTGAAAACACGCAATTTTTTATTTTATTTTTATTTAAAAAAATTGTATTTTAGTTTACAAATATTTAGACATATTTTTAAGGTATGTATCGTTTTAGTATTTTTAATAGACTTGTCATAGTCAAAAAATATTAAAATATATTAAAAAAAGGCCTAAACGCCTTTTCGCGCCTTTTTACGCCTAAGGCCCGCCTAGGCTTCTAAGACTTAAGGCTTGGCCTCCACGCATCGGTCACGTCCCGCGTTTTTTAGAACCTTAATTATGACCCAATCACTCAAAAATGTCCTAGGAGTTCTATATGACTGCATTAACTTTATTAAACAAAGATTTAGCTTTACAGTGACATATAAAGTGAACTCATAAAATACAAACAAACATAATGCACATAAAATATTGATGATTCTCAAATCAATAGTGCTAAACACGAAATCACTAGGACTCATTGTGCAAATCCATCGGTCTTTAACACATAACACCCTCAAATTCACTCTTATTTTGATGACACTAATTTTATTTGAGGAATCAATGAAACAAATTTAGCTTTGGCAATATTTTCTTTTCTTTGGCCTCTAAATTTTTTAGGCTCTTGCCAACGCTAGGCTTTCACGCAAGGAAAATTTCGCCATTTGTAGCCCTTTCCCTTACACACTCATATTTTTCAACATAATAGTAAACTCACGAACAATGGTTCTTAGATGCACAATTTCCCCAATCAAATGTATATCTATATGACAAGATTGTTAAGAGAACACCTCACTTACCTCATGTAACATATGAAGTTAAAATTCAAAAGAGCTCGTACATGTGTGTGAGGAGGCATATGCAAAGGAATCCATTAAGAAAGTCATTTTCAAACTACTCCATGAAAGAATGATTAAGAACCATATAAGCATTGAAATTCTTAATCAAAAGTCCTAGCCGCATGGAAACATGGAATGAAGTTGATTCAAACACCAATATGCCAAACAAAATGTGTAAAACTAAACTACACATAAACCAAAAATATTTTTGAGTGTTTAAACATTTTATGATACCAAAAGAAAAATAAACTCAAAAGACAAAAACAATCTTTTTGTATTTTTCAATAAGTCCCAATAAATGAAAAATCAAAATACAAAAGACTCAAACTACATACAACTAGCAAACACGTATACCATGAAGTACAAAACCTAGTGTATGTAAACATTCAAAGATAATCAACCATTAGATATAGCATGAGAAGTATCATATGCAAGCATTCGAGAATCAACAAGTCTAACATGTAAAGTCTCCAAATATGATTTCCTAACCCATGTCGGTGTGACATGACGCTTTTTGGTTTTGTAAACCTGGGTGATTCTAGACTGAGACTTCCTAAGACCGTCTTTATGGTCAAATAAATAATGCTTAAGGTGACATTTCATACCGTATGCATGCACGTGTAGACATGGGGAATGTTACCCTTGGGTTGACCTATTTGAATGTTCCTAGCAATAGGTCACTATCTCAAAAACATATTTTTGGCTTTAGTAGCAGAAGTATTTGGAATATCGAAGACAATACCATAATAGTCATCTTTGATTCAAACGGTGCCTAACATTTTATCCAATTTTTTCAACCTAAAGTCCAAATCAAATTTGGCATTACTCGAGTCTCTTAATCTTTCCTCTAACTCCATATTCCTAAACTCGATCAAATGATAAGACTCTTAAAAAACTATGGAAACCTTCTTCAAAATCTCCATTAATCCCCGAAGGCTATCTCTCCCCCATTAACAAACACGAGCTTTTACCTAAGAGTCTTCTCACATGCTCTAAGATCCTCAATCAAATTACTCTCATCAGTACTATGACATGTTGTTTTAACCTAGCTTCCAACTTCAAATTAGCCTTTTACAATTTTATCATTTCTGTATATAACTCACGGAAGGCAACTTGAAGTTCACTCTCCTCCTCCTCCTCCTCCTCCTCCTACTCTTCATCTTTTTATTCATTTCCATTCTTTCCACCATCACACACTTGATAATCACAAATAATGGCCTCATAAGTGTCATTCTCAAAACTATCTTTATAAAAAAAATGTCATCAATGCTCACATGACTAGCCATAAATGCGATGTAATTGTGCCCAATGGGGGTTCCACTATCACTAAGGGTGGCATTGTCCACCTTCAGTTTCTTACCTTCCTTCCTTAGTTTAGTGGGACACTCGGTTGACCTATGACCATAACCCTCATACCAAAAAATCTATCCAACTCATCCCTCTTGAAATTGTCATTACGATTTTTAGAGAATTTTATAGCCTTGTTAAAGTTATTTTTCTCAAACTTCTTTTCATCTTTCAATTGTTTTTCAAACTTGATAAATTTCTTACACCTTTTTGCAAACATGGACATGTCATCAAAATCGATGTCAGACTCATCATTTAGAATATATGTTTCCTCTTTTTGGGCTTTCAAAGCAATGCCCTTATCTTTCTTCGTCTTTCTTGATGAAAGCAGGCCAAGCTCATAAGTTTGAAGATCATATACAAGCTCTTCGAGTTTTGACTACACGAGTTTTGAGTATCCTCTATCCTAAGTTAAAAGATGAGTTCACAATATCTGACAGTATATCTTATAACTCATTGAAGGTTTCACTCTCCTCCATCCTATTGGTTTCAAACTGAGTGGTGAGTGTGAAAGTGGTGATCACTTAAATAAGCTCTTATACCAATTTGAGAAAGCGGTGTGATACTAATTTAATCAAATTCTCAAATTTTCAATTTAACCTTATTTAATTGGAGTTAATTTTTAAACCAATATAATCCAGCCCCAAAACATGCATCTACGTGGATGAACACAAAGCAACACAAATATAATTGCTGACACACAGATTTTAGGGGAAAACCTCTTTCGGGTAAAACCTTTTATTTCACTATGAATAATAAACACAACTTACATACATAATGAAACTCCCAATGAAAATCGCACAGATATTCACATAGACACGCAACCTAGAGTTAGCAATGGAACAATCGCAGCAGCCCATAAGAACATGCAGTCCCAATTCATCCAGGAACACCCACAACCACTCCTAATCGACATGCAGTCGTAGTCAGTCGTAGAGATAATACTCTATAAAGCAATAACTTCACCAAAGTTGATCTTGGGTTTCAAAATAATTCACTAAATCATATGTGATTTTTGTGAATTGAAAACAAAAATATTTGAACCCTAAATAAAGAGACAAAGTATTCTGTTGGTTTGCAGTTTGAGCAGAATGAAAAACATTAGGTCTTTTGGAGTGATTTAACATGCTTTATATAAAAAGATTAAGTCGGCAAATAGCTCGAACGAGATCAAGTTGTAGCTCGAACGAAGATACGTGTCGCTCGAACGAGGCTTCACGCGACAAGGCATTGTCGCTTAAAGGACATATAGGCATCGCTCGAATGACCTTAATAAAAAAATAAAAATAAAATTATTTCTTTAAAAACTCCGCCTCATCAATTAGAAAAAATCTTTGATGGAAAACAAGGCCTCAAGTGTCCTAACACTTATAATGAACCACTAAGGTACTTAAACACAACCTAGACAAAATTAATCTCGTAGAGGCGTCTTTATTGAAGAACGTTGATATTCGGATTCATCTTAACGCATGATTGAACTTGAATAAGTCTTTAACGGTTGTAGCGGTATACGACATACAATAATGTAAACAGGACAAAAAAATATTGTCCTTACAAATCTCCCTTATATCTGTGTCTGTACAAAATAAAAACATCTGAATTATCAAATCAGAAATGCCTATGCAAATCTAATACCCTCCCATGAATCCAAAACTTAAAAGGTATCAAAAATGCAAGTCTGAAACTTTCTTCAAAAATCTTCAACTTTCTTCAAAAATCTTCAACATTAAATTTTCAAATCTTTATGATTTTCTCATTAGGGTGTGCAACATCTGATCATCAATCTTTGTACCTACACACATAATGTAAAACTATCCCATAAAATCATAATTTGTTCTCCCCCTTTTTATTTGTCCGAAATAGACAAGGGAAAGAATAAACAAAATAAACATGGAGTGTCACGACAAATAAAACATGGATCAAACTATGCTCATGCAAAGGAATCCTCAAAGTCATCCACAACTATTTTTGATTTTTCAAATATTTCACACAAAAAATAATTTACAAAAATTACACCATAGATTTACATTACGATAACCAAATCATGGAAACGGAATGAATGGGTGTGAACAAATTCGATAGGCATAACATTTGTGCACGATGAGTATGTGTACTCCTAACGAATGAATCTCAGAATCATCCTTAGGTGTCGAAAATGTGCATTTAGATGACATCGTCTTAATCAAATCGACGAATCAAAGTCAAACATGATTTCACACCAATAATGTCTAAAACTATGTAACACTTTTTCATGACTTTGTCAGGACGTGCAAACCTATTTTATATTCCATCCAAACTCCTTCATAAATAATAATGCTTTTTAATTTTCTTTTGAGGTGATGAAACTAAATCCTATTGGCCCACTTTAAGGCATAATTTTCTTTTTATTGCCTTTAAATTTTTCAGGGCTCTTTTTAACCTCTTTGGACCTTGGCAAATA
Organism: Sambucus nigra; assembly: GCA_949130495.1. NCBI lineage: Eukaryota > Viridiplantae > Streptophyta > Magnoliopsida > Dipsacales > Adoxaceae > Sambucus > Sambucus nigra. The sequence goes on from OX422212.1 coordinate 521,498,348, forward strand.
ATTATTGTGCCACACTTTTTCTAAGTCCGATTTAAATGGTGTCTTAATCGCAAATGATAAATGAGTACCTTTTGTAGCCCTTCCCCGTTTCAAATATATCACACATCCTTGCAGAACGGTTATTACATGCACTACTTTCATTGTCAAGTTTTATTGTATTTAGAGCATTTTAAAGAGAGAATTGAGATAAAAACACATCGACCAATATGTGATAGACAATAACAATAGCCAAACAAATATGTACAATTGTGCATTAAAGGAACTCGTGAGTCAAATATATAGGTAGTAATAACAAATCAAATCTCAATGACTCCAAACATTGTAAAGCATAAAAATGAAATGATGACGCATATCAAAACACTACCAAACAGTCACATGGATATGGAATGAAATTGTGACTCGGTCATCCTAAGTGTCCATTCATAAAAAGGTATAAAACAAAATACAAAATATTTTTATCTTTTTTAAAAAATTATCAAAATAATTTTTTTTTGCTTTTTCAATTTTTTCTCAAAAATAATGAAAATCTTTTTTTATTTTACAAAAAAAATCTAAAACAAAAATCCTTTTGTTTTTTCAAAAAAAATATCAAAAATGAAAAATATAAATACAAAAATGATACACACTACTAATAGGCATAAAATATCATCATGAAAAACATCTCGTGCTAAAAAACAAGTCTAAACCTCATTCGTTAGGTGCGGTGGAGTTTTCCAAAGGTGGTGACATCTTATGAAAAAATTCCATCAAGTCATGTGAAGTCTTGAATAAAAACTTAACTTGCTCCCTCATGTAATCATCCGAATCATCCAAAGTATCATATGTGGGTGCATGTGTAGTTGTAACACGTGTAGTAGCAAAACGTGACACATTACCCAACTTAAAACTAAATTACCTAAGGCGTTCTCTCTTTTTGCAATGGGTGCAAACATAAATATGCCTAGGTACACCTCTCTCAAAACGTCTCCTACGCACTCTCTTATCAGGTACGGGACACCGAGGTGGGTAAGATTGAGATCCATATGGATCAATCACAAACTCGGGAACCGACTCGAGGTGTAACATGAAAAATGGACGCACCGTCATGACATATTCCTAGTATCTCAACATCACCCAAAATGGGATTGATAACCATCTTTCCAACCTTATTAGATGCGTTCTCTAAAGGTAATTTTACCTCCCGGGCACGTTTGAGATCACTCTCGAGTTGGGATGCACGTGTCGTTAGACTAGACACCGTGTTAGTCAAATCACTCTTTTTCTGATCTAAAGCAATAAACTGTTCACTCAAAGAAACCTTCACCCTATCGAGTTGACTTGATTTCGCCTCAAATACCCTCAAACACTCAATCACACTCTCCAAATCTCTCATCCTAAGAGTTAGGTCTTTGTTCAACTTTTTGGCTTTTATGGTCTTGGCATACAAATCTCTAGACGCAATTTGGAGCTCACTTTCATCTCCACTTTTACACTCACTATACCCCTCACTCAAAACACTCTAACTATCCTCCTCCTCGGGGGTCTCACATGCACAATTATCCTCATCGTCGTGGGACAACTAGGTGTGCTCTCGTGACTAGCTAAAAAGGTGACACACATTTCATGTGAAGACTCATCCTCGGAATCCTTCACCTCTTCCTCACTATCGCTTAAAGTGGCTGACATGGAAACTTTATTACCCTTTCTCTTTAGCTTAGTGGGACACTCAAATGCTTTATTCCTCCTACCGTCGCACTCAAAACATCTATCTTCTTCCTCTTTCTCTTTGTCACTCTCTTTCTAACCACTCTCTTTGGCCTCAGCTTTCTTTTTATTTTTATCAAAAAATCTTTCACTGGAAGAATTTTCTTTGGAAAATTTGACAAAATTTTTTAAAAAATTCGCAAGCATGGCCATATCAAAATCAACCTCTCCCTTAGAGTCGGATTCATAAACTTTCACTTTCTTTTTCTTCTGTCTCTTGGACACTTCCTCCCCCTTCCTAGACTGGGCTCTAAGTTCTATCCCTCTTTCCTTAGGCTTGACAGTGTCGGAGAACATGTCAATCTCATATGTTTGGAGTTCTATTACCAGCTCTTCCAATATTAAATTTCGTAACTTACCTAAGGAACTCAAAATAGTCACTTTAGGGATAAAACATTTAGGCAATGATCTCAAAATCTTTTTAACTACTCGTGCATCAGGAATGTGCTCACTAAGATTGAAACTAGTGTTTACAATATCAGACAGACGTGCATAAAACTCATCAAAACACTCAGTCTCAATCATGGTAATTATTTCCAATTGAGTAGTTAAATTTTGAATTTTAGACTCTTTGACCGCAATTGTGCCTTCGTGGGTACGTGTAAAATGTCCCACGCTTTTTTTGACATGGTGCACATCATAATACATAGGAAATCCTGAGAATTGATGGCACCATAAATTTCACTTAGCCCTCAAGAATTAAAAGTGCTCCACTTAAATTCGTCCTCAGTCTAATCTGTTATGGGTTTTAAATTAGTGATATTATTTGCGGTGACAGTGGGAGGAGTACATCTTCTTTCACAACCTACCCAAACGCGCTCATCAATGGCATTTAACTGTGATTTCATACATGCTTTCTAGGCATAATTAAACCCGTAAAAAATGGGCATCCGATTATATAAGTGCTCCATTGAAAAAATTAGGATTTTTCACAAAACAGATTTTTCAAAAAAAAATCAATATCAAACAATTTTGTGAAAAACAAGGATCACTTGATAAATTAGAGAAACCCGCTTTGACGCCATTTTGTAAAAGTGGTGATCACTTAAATAAGCTCTGATACCAATTTGAGAAAGCGGTTTGATACTGATTTAATCAAATTCATAAATTTTCAATTTAACCTTATTTAATTAGAGTCAATTTTTGAACCAATATAATTCAGCCCTAAAACAGGCATCTACCTGGGTGAAATCAAACCAACACAAATATAATTTCTTACACACAGATTTCAAGAAAAAAAAACTTTCAGGTAAAACCTTTTATTTTACAATGAATAATAAATCGCAACTTACATACATAATGAAATCCACAATGAATATCTCGCAGACGCTCACATAGACATGCAACCTAAAGTCACCAACGGAACAACCGTAGCAACCCACAAGAACACGCAATCCCAATTCATCCATGAACACCCACAAGCACTCCCAATCAACATGCAGTCGTAGTCAGCCGTAGAGATAACACTCCATAAAGAAATAATTTCACCAAAGTTAAATCTTGGGTTCCAAAATAATTCACTAAAGCATAGGAATTTTTGTGAATTGAAAACAAAAAGATTTGAACCATAAATGAAGAAGACAAAGTATTCTGCTAGTTTGCAGTTTGTTCAGAATGAAAACGTCGGGTCCTCGTAACAAAAACGGAGTGATTTAACATGCTTTATATAAAAAAACTTAAGCCGGAAGATCGCTCGAACGAGATCAGGATGTCGCTCAAACGGGGACACATGACACTCGAACGAGGCTTCGTGCGATAAGGCAATGTCTCTTGAACGACATATAGGTGTCGCTCGAACGACCTTAATAAAAAAAATTAATATCGTTAAAAACTCCGCCTCAACACTTAGAAAAATTCTTTGTTGAAAAAACCGCCTCAAGTGTTTGAGAATATTTTTAAAAAATTATCCCAACAGTTATAATGAACCATTAAGGTACTTAAACACAACCTTACCAAAATTAATCTCGCGGAGGGGACTTTGTTGAAGAACGTTAATATTAAGATCCGTCTTGACGCATGATTGAACTTGAATAAGTCTTCGACGGTTATAGCACTATATAACATACAATAATATAAACAAGACAATAAAATAATGTCCTTACAGTGAGGTTTTGGATATTGGAAGCCTTAACATTAATAGTACCCTCATGAGTGAGTTGGAGTATGTTCCAAGCCTATTTAGATGTTTCACCTATCATAATATGACGAAACTCCTCTGTGTGACCGCACAAAATAAAGCATTCAGGCTATGTGAATTATAGGTGGACAGTTTATACTCATCCTCACTCTAGGTTTTAATGGGTTTGGGAATTATATAATCACCTACTAAGAATGCGGGTGGGGATTAACCCATAACCCGTTCATCTCACGACTCAAGTGTTGATTTCATATTCGTTTTCTAGTATGCGTAGTCAGACCCATCAAAGAAAGGTGGTCTAAAAAAACTATTGACCCTCCATATAAGAACCGTTCAAATTCACACCTAAATACAGATCTAATACAATAACTTAGTGTTCTAGTTCTGATACCAATTTGAGGAAGTGCGGGTATATACGAAATGGTTTAAACAAAAACCAATTTTTATTTTTTTCAAATTAAATATTAAACTTAAATAATTAACCTAAATTAAAATGTAGCACCAACATTAAATCAGTTGTGATTAAATAGACTAACCAACTTTATCTTGACCTAAACATGCATTTAGATGAGTGCAGGACGAAATAAGTAAATCATCCACAACGCCTGATATACGAAGAAAAATCGTAACGGGAAAATCTCAAAAGGCCTAGCCATGCAAATCCACTATGATACGAAATTACACAAGATTGACATTGACTTACACAATGACTCGACACCCTCGTAAGCCTTGACCCATCATCGATCTTCAACCGTTCTTCCATAGGACAACGCAGGAGTCTACCCGTGCAACTCCCACAGCGTGTGACTCTACACACGCCTCGATACCCATCAAATAACTCAACAATCATCAGACAATATGGAGACCACCATATGTAAAAAAAAATAAGGCACGAAATCAACCGCATGAGACTGTTCTCTATCAAGATGATGATGGAACAAACCAAAGGTTACCACGAACTAGATTTCAAAGCATGACAAGATGAATCTTGGATCTAAAATTATTTGGCTGTAAACTAGGGTTTGGGAAAAATCAGAGAGATTTTTTATAGAGCTTGGGAACTCAAAACATAATTTTTTTCTCTCTCTTGTAAAATTGTTGCTTCGCACTCCTATTTATAAGAGGTTTTCCAAATCGATATTAGGATGAAAAGCAATTTAAAAAATATCAAAATTAATAAAAAATCATAGGCTACATCTCGTTCGAGCGAAGCCATGCAACTCGTTCGGACTCCTTTCTAACGATACTTCCAACGAGTTCCGGCGAAGGAAAAAAATATCTCATTCAAAGTTTTGATGGAACATGTCCTAACGAGGTACATAGACCCATTCGAATGACATACCAAATGACGTTCTAACGACCTCACGAACAAAATATTTTTCTTCTAAAAAATATTTAAAGAAGATAAAATTATTTTTAAACATTTTATAAAATACAGACACCCAATATAAGTCTCCAAGGATAAAAATATTTATGCATTCATCTCTGAGAGATATTTTGAACGTGAAGATAGAGGCGAGCACGAAACATGACACGATGATGTATATCTTTTAACTTGGCAGCTACGTCTTAAAGAAACCCCGTCATAGGCTTGAAAGGTCAATATACTCAAGTCCTAATTTATGAATTAAATTTTTTTGTCCAAACATGGAATAAGCCAAAACATACAAATTGATTCTATTAAAAAATTTGTCCTTAGAGTTTCCTTCCCGAAAGAAAAAATATAAGAACATTGCTTTCAAAGCCCGAAAGTAGGAAACGGCTGTTTCTAGTGATGAGTCTGACATTGATTTCGATGATATGTCCACATTTGATAAGAATTTTAGAAAATTTCTCAAGTTTGAAAAACATTCGAAATTGGGTGGAACAAAGTTTGAGAAAATCAACTTTAATAAGGCTGAAAAATTCCCTTAAAATTGTAATGATAATTTTAAGAGAGGTGATTCAGATAGATATTTTAGGTGTGAAGGTTATGAACATTGGACAGTTGAGTGTCCCACTAAGCTAAGGAAGGAGGGAAAAAAGCTGAAGGCATGGGATGCCATACTCTTAGCGATAGTGAATCGAAAGAGTAACCTAATTCCCCCGTTGAGCGTAATTACACTATGTTAAGGATCAGTCATGTGAGCCTTAATGAAAAGTCTTTCAACGAAGATAAATTTGTACTAGATGATTCTAAGGCCAAATTATGTGAATCCCAAGTGAGTGGTGAAGAGAATGGGGAAGAATAAGGAGATGAATAAGAAGGAGACCAAGAAGAAGAAAAAGAGGAATAGCAGGAAGAAGAAGAAGATAGTGAACTTCATGTTGCCTTTAAGGAGTTATACGCAAAGTCGTTAAATTTGAAAAAAGTTAACTTGAAGTCAGAAGCTAAGTTGAAAGAACTTGCTATTATCAATGGTGTGAGTAAATTGATTAAGGATTTTAGGGCACGTGAGAAGACTCCTAGGGAAAAGCTCACTTTTATTAAGGGGGTATAAGATAACTTTCGGAGATTAATGAAGATTTTGAAAAAGGATCCCATTATTTTTTATGAGTCTCGTCATTTTCTCAATCTATGATTGTGGAGTTAGAGGAGAGATTGAGAGACTCGAGTCACTTCCAGTTTGATTCAGAATCTAGGTCGAAGAAGCTTAATAAAATTTTAGGCACAATCCTAATCAAAGATGATAATTTTGGAATTATCTTCGATGATGATAATACTTTTATTGATAAAGACAAGTTCAAAGTTTTGATAAGGTCAACCAAAGCCAAGGATGTTAAAAAATATCAACCTTTAGGTAACATTCCTCGTTGTTTCTTCATGTGTACACATTATAGTAGGAAAGGTCATCTTGGAATTTTTTATTTTGATCTTAAAAAAGGTCTTAGGAAGTCTTATGTGGGTAAGGAAATCAGATTTGGAGGCTTTAAACATTAGACTTGTTGATTCTCGAATGCTTGCGCATGATATTTCTCATGCTAAATCTAATGGTTGATTGTGTTTGCATGTTTTCATATACTAGATTTTATGTTTCACGTTACATGTTGTCTAGTTTTATGGTGTGTATTTTTTGTATTGATTTTTCTTTTATTGGGACTTTATTAAAAAGAAATACAAAAGGATTTTATTTGTCTTTCGAGTTTATTTTTCCAGTGTGTCATTTTTGAAAAAAATATTTAAAAACTCAAAAAGATTTTTGTTGATGTCTATTTTAGTTTTACATATTTTACCGGTGTGTTTGAATCACATTGCTTTCATGTATCCATGTGACTAGGACATTTTATTATAATTTTATATGCTTGGATTGTTCTTAACCATGCTTGGAGGGAGTAGTTCACAATTGATTTGTTTTAATGGATTCACTTTGTATATGCTTTCGCACACACTTTACATGAGATCTTTTAGATTTTAACTACCTATGTTTCATGAGCTAAGTAAGGTTTTATCCTATCAATCTTGTCATATACATAATTTTTTTTACGATGGGGGATTTGTGCATATAAGAACCATTACATGAGTTTAATCTTATTTGATAAAAAAATTGAGTGTACAATAGTAATGGTCTACAAAAGGACAAATTTCCTTTGCGTGAAAGACCACCATTGGCAAGGGCCTAGAAGAAAATAGAGGCAAAGAAAATAAAATATTGCCAAGGCCAAATTCTTTGTATTGATTCTTCAAATTTGATATCTTCAAGAGAAAAATGAGTGAAAAATTGATACATTTATTTTTTAGTGTGTTAATTATAAGATCAATGGGCTCGCACAATGATTCCTAGTTGAGCTTAATTGTTTGATGCTATTGATTTGAGAGTCATCCAAATTTCTAAGCTAGTGTCCATTGTGTATGTTTGCCCTTTATGAGTCCTTTTTTGTCACTTGAGGCTAAATTGAAGTTGATAAGTTAATGCAGTCAAATAGAATTCCTTGGACATACTTAGAGTGACCGGGTCATATTTATTTTATTTCTAGTTCATACCCCATTTACTCCATACCATCCTAGTTTATACACATTGATACTATACGAGTGTGTAAAGCTTATGTGTTTTGTGTCTTTTGTGGTTTCTATACCTATATATGCTTGTGTGTCATTGGTATTTATGCATATTTATATACATGGTATGTTTTGTTTTGAGTCTTTGCATTTACAATTAATCCATGCTTGTCTTATTATGAATCGTTAATTCATATTTACATGTTATATGATCATTGGTATCTTTTGTTGCTTGTTATCATGGGTATCATATTTATGCATCAAAATTGATAACTTTCGTTCATTGTTTGGATTATTTAGGCTTGTTTGCTGTGTTGTTTGTCGTCGCTTGTTTCACTTCACATCATTTTATAATATAATTATTTTCCTTTATGTTTATATGTATTACATTTAGGGGTGAAGTTGTTTATATTGCGCACTTTAGACTTTCTCTATTCTTGAATAAAAAAGGGGGAGAATTGGTAACTAACTCTTTAACTGTGGGGGAGAATTTTTTACCGTAGGGGGAGATGTCCTATCTTATGTGGAGATTATTTGACAAAAGGGTAGAGAGTTTTTCAATTGAGATTTATATTTTTATATATTTAAGTTGCATTTTAAAGGTGTTTTTAAGTGTGTAGGTTTACAACAATGCGGAAAAGTTTACACAAGGGAAAATTTTCTCAACATTTTTGTCTGTTAAGTCTATAGTTTTACCTTTTGGGATTGAGTCTTTAGATGAGCTTGACGACCCATAGGTTTTTATTTTTGTGTTCTCCCGGAATAGGCAAAGGTGGAGATTTGTAAGGACAAATTTCTAAATCGAGTCAATTTGTATGTATTGGCTTATTTCCATTTGGACAAAACCATTTGAAGTCATAGGTTAGGTTTTGAGTTGGTTTATCCTTGAAAACCTGTGACGTGTTTGATTGAAGACCTTAGCGGATAAGTTAGAGAGTCTATATCATCGTGTCGTATTTTGTGCCACATTTCGTCTTCAACATCTGTGGAATCTCAAACAAATATGTATGCATTTTATTTTGATTCCTGTATATCATTTCAGTGCATTTTAAATCTTATTTGAGGCTTTTTTTTATAAAATAGATTTTAAATGAAGAATTATTTTCGCTTTGAAAAGTCGTTCGATCGAGATTATCTGTTTATTCAAACAAGTTAGTAAATTTCTTTTAAACTACCTTCAACTGAAGTTCAAACAACCTTCCTCTATCTATCAGTAGATTATCGTTTAAAGCTTGTTTGAAGTATGTTCGAACGATATATGTTAGTTCGTTCAAACAAGGTTATTTTGTGTTCGAATGAGATTAGTGAATTCATTCAAACGAAGATACCGTTTTCATTCAAACAAAACTCTGTCACATCGAAATTCATGTTTTCTATAAATAGGCGTACTGGCATCTTTTTTATTTAACAATTTAGGAAAAAAAAAATTCCTATCAATATCCAAAAGCCTTCAAACCTTTGTTTCACCCAAAAAATTTGAGATCCAAGTTTCATATAAGAGCACAATTTTTATTGATCATTATGTTTTTAAGTTTGATCTATTCCGTTACACCTCTACATTGTCATGTACATTCTTAATAGCTTCAAGTGAAGACAAGTTAATGACCGAATGCAACAATCGAACACCAAAAATTTAAGATCGTCACTACAATAATATGGAGAAGGTATATGAGGTTGATTTTATGTAATCAATTTATTCAGGGGTATTTTTAAAGTATTTAAAAAATAGTATATTTTTCCAAAATATTTTTTAAAATCTTTTTTAAAAATTTGCAAAGTCGTTTGAACGACATTGGATATTGTTCGAACGAGTATACGTTCCTCATTAGAACAACTTCAAAGGAGACTTCGAACGAGATCGACTTTGATAACTCTTGGCCGCTCTAGAATCTCATTGTAAAGTTCGTTTAATAGATATTTGAACGAGATAAAGTACTTCATTCGAACGAGATATACCTCGTTTAAACAAGCTGGAAAAATTTTATTTTTTACTCAATTTCAAATGTAATCTTTCAAGTTTATCTCTTCGAGATTTTTCTCCCTATATATAGAGATACGAGCTTTCAATTTCTATCAAGCCTTTTAAACATCTTTTTGTTATTAAAGGCTTTCTTTTTTCAAATCCACCTCCCTTGAATATTTTGTGATCACTTTGTCAAACCCTGTAGAACACATCATATGTTTTAATCCCTTCAAAGGTCCTTCTTCACTGTTAAAGATAGGAAAGTAGTTTTTTGAGGTTGATCGGTGGACACCGAGGCAAGTGGAGCTTGTTGTATGGGGCGTTGTGTGATCTACATCACTTTCTCTCAAAAATAAGGAAGGAAGACCTGACTATAAGTCTGTCCATTTCATTTTGTAATACGTAGTTGTCATAGTGTTGAATAACAAAAGTTTTTTTTTAAAAGGTTTTTTTAGACCTAGCCTCCAAATCCAATTTAACTTTACTCGAATCTCTCAAACTTTTCTCAAGTTCACCTATCCTAGATTCAAGTAAGCGCTTAGAATCCTCAAACTCAAAAAGCTCATTTTTCATAGCTTCCATCATGCCTCAAAGATCATCTCTCTCGTCCTCGACATATCCAAGCTTCTCTCTCAAAATTTTCTCTCGTGCCCTAAGCTCTTCAACCAAAACATCATTATCATTTTTTAAAGCACTCTCTTGCAATTGAGCTTTCAATTTCAAATTTTCTTTCTTTATTTTCAAAGCTTCAGCATAAAGTTCATTAAAATCCATTTGCAAGTTGCGCTCATCTACGCTTCCATCCTCACTCTCATCACCCTCACTATCATCACTAATCACACGGACAGCAAGCTCTCGCCTAGAAGCATAAAAAAATTCTTCTTCCGAATCACTATCACTAAGGGTAGAAATATGAGAAGCCGGTTTATTCAATTTCTTTCTTAAATTTGTGGGACACTCATCTATCATGTGACCAATTCCCTCACATCCCGAACACCTCTCATAATCGTATTCAATAGAAGATATAAAGCTGGAGTTCGTGTGAATTTTCTAATTAGACTTTTCAAAACGTTGACATCGAAAATCATTAAAACCTCCAAAAGATATTTTTTAAGAAAAATAGGTTCAAACACAATTTTTTGGAAAACAGGATCAAACACGATAAATTAGTGATACCCGCTCTGATACCAATTTGAGAGTGCTACAGTGAAATAAATACGACTTCTCAAATAAATAAATTTTAATTGTGTGTCAACCAAACTAGTTTTAATGAAACCCAAGTTTTAATTCAGTCCTAACACATGCATCTAAGTGATATGAAGTCATAAAGAAATAAGCATGCAAAGGAAACCAAATAACAGGATAGTCATAATATGAGGAAAAATCCCCCACAAGGACTAAACCTTTTATTCCACTATAATTGTAAATCATAACTTACACGGTTATAATGAAATAGATTTTTGACACACGAATACCCTCATGTGTCGGTTGGTGTCATCAACAATGGAACAACCGCAGCTACTCCATAAGAACACGCAGTTCTATCTTCAGCAAAGATCCACACGCAACGAACCTCAATGACCGTAGTCTTCAGTAATGAATCCACACGCAGCGAATCCACATGGATACGCAATCCAAATATCGGTGTAGGTTATCCTCCCTACAAGAGTAAACTTCAACAAGATTATATCTTGGGTTCCAAAATAATTTACTAAAGATTGGGATGTTTTGTGAATTGAAAAATAAAAGGTTTTAAACCTTAAAATTGAGGAAGACGAAGTGTTCTACTGTTATCAGATTACTGATATCGAAAATTGCTAGGTTTCCTTCTTGAAAATGGAATGATTTAACGCGCTTTATATAAAAAAATTTAGTCCGCTTGTCGTTCTAATGAGATCCCATTTCTTTCGAACGAGATCTGATGTCGTTCGAATGACCTATCAAACTAGATTCCAAGCCAAGATTGTAGATAATTTCGATACGAACGCGTGGCCATCAGTTACGTATTTTTCTGATTTTTTTTTAATTAGTTGTGATTTTTCTACAGAAAGGTGTCCGAGAACAAAATCTTTAGATAGAATGAATTCAAAAAATTTAACAAAAAAATTTAAACATCCCAAATAATTTTAAGTGAACTGTAAAGAGACTTAAATACGTTCTTAGCAAAATTCATCTTACTGAGGTTTGAATGTTGAAGAAGCTTGATATTCTGATTTGTCTCGATGCTTGAATGAACTTGAATAATTCTTCGACGGTTGTAGCAGTATACAACATACTCAATTGTGAACGGATAATGTAAAAAAATGTTCTTACAAATATCCCCCTATGTCTATGCCGGTACGAAATAAAAAGAATCCAAATTATCAAATCAAAATTCCTATACAAATCTAATACCCTCCCATGAACCCAAAAGTGAAAAGGTATCAACGGTACAAGTCTTAAAACTTTTTCTTCAAAAATCTTCAACTTCAAACCTTCAAACTTTTCTCATTAGGGTGTGCAACATAATGATCATCAATCTTCGTACCTACGCACATGAGATAAAGCAAATACCATCGTTATGCGTCGAGTTTGAAATGATATAAGAATAAATCAATCAATATAATCAAATCTTCCCCTTAATTCAAACTCCCCCATAAAATCATAATTTGTTCTCCCCCTTTTTATTTGTCCGAAATAGACAAGGAAAAGAATAAACAAAGCCAAACATGGAGTGTCATGATACACAACATAAATATGGATCAAACTACGCGCATGTAGAGAATATACTCAAAGGATCCACAAACTATTTTTTAATTTTTTCAAACAAAAATAATTTACAAAATAAACACACCACGAATAACATTAAGACAACCAAATCATGGATATGGAATGGATGGTTGAGAACAAATGCAATAGGTAATAAAAATCAATCAAGCATATATGCACGATGTATAAGTGTACTCCTATCGATTGAACATAAAAAATATCCTTAGGTGTAAAATTATTGAATTTATATGATATTGACTAAATCAAATCAAGAAATCAAAGCCTAAGAGATTTTCACACCAATAACGTCCAAAACTTTTTAATACCGTTACGAGAACTTTTCAAAGGACGTGCAAACTCGTTGATTATTTTCCAACCAAACTCCCTCATATATAATAAAGTAATTTTTATATCTAATGAGGTACTAAATTCTCAACATAGAGAAAACCTATTGGCCCATTATTGGCATAATATTCTTTTTATTGCCATTCAATTTTTTCAGGCTTTTTCAAACCTTATTGGACCTCGGATAATTTTTCAATTCCTCACTTTTTTAGGTCCTAAATAAATTTCTCGCAGGCAATGGTTTTTACATGCACTGCTTCTATTACTCTCATATTATTGCACTTGGTTTGTTTTAAGGACAATATTGAAATGAAAACACTCGACCAACATGTGATGATACAAGGACAATAATCAAACAAATTTGTGCTCGTGTGCAATAAGGGACATGATGAGTCAAACATGTAGGAAGTATCAACTAATAACATCTCAATGACTCCAAACATTATAAAGAACATGGATGACATGATATATTATCTCAAAATACTATCAAATTGTCACATGGATAAATGGAATGAAATTGTGACTCGATCATCCTAAGTGTCCATTCATATATGGTGTAAAACAAAATACCAAACGTTTTTTGACTTTTTAAATTTTTCTCAAAAAATAATGAAAATCTTTTTATATTTTTCTAAAATTATTCAAAAAACAAAAACCATAAATATAAACATGGTACATACTAGCAATAGGCATAATATTGGCATGAGAAACATCCTATGCTAGCACACAGTAATCACACAAATGAATAAATAATCTAAGCATGTGTGATTAAACGAATAACTCAATATAAGAAATTAAGCATTAATACTAAAAATGACTACATGTGAACTGTCAGAAGCAACCCAACAATACCAAATAATGTAACCAAAGAACACAGGGTACTGTAAACTGAAAGGTCAAAGTCATCCTGGCCGCTCAAACGAGACTGCCTGTCATTCAAATGACATGGCATCTCGTGAGATGAATTCGCGCGAGACCAGAAATCGCTCAAATGAAAACCTATCTCGTTTGAACGAGAAAACCAATTTTCACATATTCCCAGAATGTTCAACATATTTTCCCAGTGAAAAAATTTCCAGAAAATAATACCTGGAAGGTGCTGACAGTGCTAAAACAATAGCTAAAACTCATAAAACAATGAGAACTAAAACACATTGAGTCATAACACTAGTAAGAGTATATCATGAAGCACAACTAGAGTATGACAAATAATAAACAAAATCAACCAAACTATCTCACATGTGGTGAATCACGTGCAAGTAAACGAGAGTCGTGAACAATTAGACCATATGCTTCTAAATTCGATTTCCTAACCCAAATTAATGTGTAACGAGGTGTGGGGGTTTTAGGAACGGGTATAACTCTCTCTTTAAAATTCCTGGAAGTGTTTTGAAGTTTATAACAGAAACGCCTAAGGTGACCTTCTTGATCGCAATGAGTACACGTGTATATGTGGCGGCGAACGTTACCTAAATGTGGCTCGCTCCTCAAATTCCTAAGTGGCTCTCTCTTGACAACCCTCGATGTCTCTCTCTTAATAACCCTAGGTGCCTCTCTTCTAAGAACCCTAGGAGGCTCTCTCACACGTGTGGGGTTGGCTTCGGGAATGGGTGTAATACTCTCATCGAAGCCTATACTACCCATCTCCCCCTTAATTTGGACAGTCCCTAAAATTTTATCAAGCTTTTTATACTTAGCCTCCAAATAAAATTTCACTTTACTCGAATCTCTCAAACTTTTCTCAAGTTCACCTATCCTAGATTCAAGTAAGCGCCTAAAATCCTCAAACTCAAGAAGCTCCTTTTTTATAGCTTCCATCACGCCTTAAAGATCGTCTCTCTCAACCTCGACATATCCAAGCTTCTCTCTCAAAATTTTCTCTCGTGCCCTGAGCTCTTCAACCAAAACATCATCATAATTTTTTAAAGCACTCTCTTGCAATTGAGCTTTCAATTTCAAATTTTCTTTCTTTATTTTCAAAATTTCAGCATAAAGTTCATTGAAAGCCACTTGCAAGTTGCTCTCATCTACACTTCCATCCTCACTCTCATCACCCTCACTATCATCACTAATCATACGGGTAGGAAGCTCTCGCCTAGAAGCATAAAAAACTTCTTCTTTCGAATCATTATCACTAAGGGTAGAAATATGAGAAAATAGTTTATTCAATTTCTTTCTTAAATTTGTGGGACACTCATCTATCATGTGACCAATTCCCTCACATCTCGAACACCTCTCAGAATTGTTTTCAGCAGAAGATATAAAGCAGGAGTTCGTGTGAATTTTCCAATAAGACTTTTCAAAACGTTGACATCGAAAATCATTAAAACCTCCAAAAGCTATTTTTAAGAAAAATAGGTTCAAACACAATTTTTTGGAAAACAGGATCAAACGCGATAAATTAGCGATACCCGCTCTGATACCAATTTGAGAGTGCTACAATGAAATAAATGCGACTTCTCAAATAAATAAATTTTAATTATGTGTCAACCAAACTAGTTTTAATGAAACCCAAGTTTTAATTCAGTCCTAACACATGCATCTAAGTGATATAAAGTCATAAAGAAATAGGCATGCAAAGGAAACCAAATAACAGGATAGTCACAATTTGAGGAAAAATCCTCCACAGGGGCAAAACCTTTTATTCGACTATAATTGTAAATCATAACTTACATGGTTATAATGAAATAGATTTTTGACACACGAATTCCCTCATGTGTCGATCGGTGTCATCAACAATGGAACAACCGCAGCTACTCCATAAGAACACGCAGTTCTATCTTTAGCAAAGATCCACACATAATGAACCTCAATGACCGCAGTCTTCAGTAATGAATCCACACACAACGAATCCACATGGACACGCAGTCCAAATATCGGTGTAAGTTATCCTCCCAACAAGATTAAACTTTAACAAGATTGTATCTTGGGTTCCAAAATAATTTACTAAAGATTGGGATGTTTTGCGAATTGAAAAACAAAAGGTTTTAAACCCTAAAATTGAAGAAGACGAAGTGTTCTGCTGTTAGCAGATTACTGATATCGAAAATTTCTAGGTTTTCTTCTTAAAAATGGAATGATTTAACGCGCTTTATATACAAAATTTGAGTCCGCGCGTCATTCGAACAAGATTCCATTTCGTTCGATCGAGATATGATGTCATTCGAACGACCTATCAAATGAGATTTCAGGCCAAGAATGTAGATAATTTTGATACGAACGCGTGGCCGCCAGTTTCATATTTTTCTGATTTTTTTTAATTAGATATGATTTTTCTAAGGAAAGGTGTCAGAGAACAAAATCTTTAGATATAATGAATTAAAAAAAAATTAACAAAAACATTTAAACATCCCAAATACTTTTAAGTGAACTGAAAAGGGACTTAAATATGTTCTCACCAAAATTCATCTTACAGAGGTTTGAATGTTGAAGAAGCTTAATATTCGAATCCGTCTCGATGCTTCAATGAACTTGAATAATTCTTCGACGGTTGTAGCGGTATACGACATACTCAATTGTGAACGGACAATGTAAAATAAGTGGAGGTTACTGTATGGGGCGTTGTTGGATCTACATCACTTTCTCTCAAAAATAAGGAAGGAAGACGTAACTGCAACAGTTAGTGGAGTTTAAGTCCATAAGTCTGTCCATTTCATTATGTACTACCTAGTTGTGACAGTGCTGAATAACAAATGTTTTTTTTCAAAAGATTTTTTTCCTTATATCTTGTCCTGTGGTTTCATCTTTCAATTTAGAATCAATGTCTTTCATGTTTAGGTTCACTTAATTAATATAGAAAAAATTTGGACATAATTGAATTTAGCTTGTATTTGACCTAATATACGATTTCTACATATGACCAAACTACCCTATAAAACTTGTTTTACATTTCTTCTCTATATGCTCGATTGAGATCTCCTGTTTGTTCACTAAGTTTGTTTTTCTCATCATATTATTGAGAAAAGTTTCGTATAGTGGACTTCGTGCTCGTTGTGGTTTTGACACGGTGGACTCTGTGTTTGTGACGGTTGCTGAGACTAGATTGGTGAATATTGAGGAGTGTGTGGAATCACACGTTGTGGCAGTACATAGGTGGACTCCTACATGTTACTGTGCACAATGCCTAAGAAACGAATACACATCAAGGCTTGAAAGAATCGACTCGAGTGTGTAAGTCTTTTATCGCCTCCTTTTATAACTCCTAACATAGTGAATTCCGTTGGTTGGGTCGTTCGAGGTTTTTCTCATTTTGAACTTCCTCGTACATTAGGCATTGTGGTTGCTTATTTTTAGGTTATCCTACTGTCACCTAGATGCATGCTTTAGGGTAAGATAAAATTTGTTAGGTGTTTAAAAAAATAATTGTTTTAACTCGTGCAACTTTTAATTCGGTAATTTGTTTAAGTTTAATTAAATTTAAAAAATTTATGTGTGTTTACCTATCCATATGAAATCTGGGTTTTCGATAGAAGAATTGGAAGGTCCCCTAAAAGAGATAGGTTTTTATGAGACTTTTATATGTGTATATGATATTAGTCCAGTGATCGACACTTTGATTTAAAGCATATGTCACATTTATGTAGATTGATAGAAGATTATGTACATCTTATTATATGGGTGACAAGATTGGGGGTTAGTACGAGATTTTGTTATGTGCACATGATATAGTCTAGTGATGGGCACAACTAATTAAAATATATTAAGCACAGGAAAATGTTATGTTATGAGACCGTGTGTACCTTAATTAGTAAAATATAAATATTGGGTTGTATTTTGTATATGTGTAATTAGTTGCATCCTATAGTAATATTTTGTTTTTGTAATGTTCTCATTTTTAGTTTAGTGATAAAGACTTGTTGGTGTTAATCATACCTTGGGTTGGGACACTCTTATAACATTTCACTTATGATGAGGGGTAGGCTATCTCTTGCATGTGAGTGTCGACGAATTGGCATGTTTATCGTAAACGAGTTGCACAATTATTACTGTTTTGATATTGTAAGTTATTTCTTACAATTTTAGGGCGTTGAACCAAATTTATAAACTATTCCCCCATGTATTATTGTTATATATAGGAATAAGATGGTTAAGCTATCATACTTAAAGTGGTTAGAGATTCAGCTCATCATCCTTAGAGTACGAGTTGATGTTTTTTTTCAGTAGTCACTTGCATTCAGGAGTTTTGATCATAGGTGGTTCAATTGTATTTATATTTCAGTTGAGATTTTTGTATAAAAGAGATTTATTAAAGTGGATTAAATTTATTAGAGTTTCATTTTGTCTCAGTTCACTATTCATATTGCTATTCTTATTGTCATTCATATTTCTTATGTCGTGGATAATCTTTATTTATTATCATTTTTATTTATCGTTGATGAAATTATAAATGAACAAATTCATGAAACGGTAAAAGTTTCTCCTATAGAAGATAAATTAAGAGAAAATTGTGCACACGGACCTATTTTTAGCCCTATGCATGACGCTTCCAGATTTGAAAAAATATTCTATAAATAGAGACTTTTACCTCCAATTCAAAATATCTAAATTCCTATATACTTATCCTATACTAAAAGAGATTTTAGAGGTTGAGAGCATATCAACTTCATCTCTTTTAGACAAAATCACTTATTTCTTTCACATTTAATAGAAAACCTAGACCTATACTTGATCTAGTTTTTTTGTGAGGAATTGAGAGTGTTTTGTAATTAAATCCACTAAGCCTAGATTTAATATTTTTTATTTAAATTGGAATTAAAGATTAAAACTCACATCTAATAGAGGAGTTTGAGATATTGGAGAGTTCATACATGGTGTGATCTTAAAGAGGAGAATGAAACTTCCTCATTCGTCCGATGGAATTTTGGCTCTCCTCGTTCGTCCGATGGAACTTTGGGTGGATCACTCATTACTAATGTGGGGAGATTTCAATGTTCATCAAATAACTTTTTGTTATGGAATGAAAGAGAGAGAGGTATCTTCCTGAATTCTATAAAATCATTTTAAGTTGAATGAAAGATTAGGATGCATCGAGTTTTTCCCCCTAGGTGGGGGTTTCCTTATAAATTTGTCTCGTAGTTTATTTTTATGTCATTAGCTTTGGTTATCACATTACTAACACACATAAAACCTAGATACATATTTTTATCACAATGCTAAATTATATTTCTGATTTGATTGGTTTAATTGTAGATCTACTTGCCTCATCATCATATCACCTAGTTATGTGTGTAACTAGATTTGAAGAAAAATTTAAAATTAGTTAAATTTTGGCTAATTCCATTATACACCCCCTCTGGGCTTATTTGAGGGTACACACTTGCATAACCCTCAAAAGAGCACAAAAGACATCATTATTTTTCAAACTAGTCTTACCCAAATTCTTATTCTCAATATTTACTCAAAATAAGATTTTCCTTTACGTGATTAAATCAAACCAAAATGAGTACTAGATCGTATACTGTATGAAACAGGGTTTTAGGCAAAAGATTAATGAAGGCACACAAATTAAAATTATCTTCCATTTTTTAATCATGATAAATTATTAAGCACACCCTATTAGTTTATGTGATTATAGTGTTAGGTTTTATTCTTAAAATCATGCTTCATAACACTTATTAGATATTAATAAATAATGATCGTAGGCCATTTAGAATATGAATAATGTTTGGAGGAATGAATTGTATTTGTTTTATAAATATATTGTATATTTAGATCAATTATACTTAATAGGAATTCTCATGAGCTGGGTTCCGCTCGATCATGACAGATCAAAATTCTGATTCTAGTATGATTGAATAGTTCAAAGCCTATATAGGGACTTGTTATCTTATCTGTATAATTGCATAAAAAATCTTAGTAGTTTATATTGACTACCGGAACTTGTCTTATGATTTGAGAACTTATCTAATAGTTCAAGGAATATTGTACTAACATATCAAGAATTCATCGAACAAGACCAATGGTGAGACTCGAGTTTAGATGATGACTAGAATCAAGATTCTAAAAAATGCGGGGCGTAGGCGTAAAAAGGCATGAAAATGCGTTTAGGGATTTTTTGATATATTTTAACATTTTAAACTATAATAAGGCTATTAAAAATACTAATATGGTACATACCTTAAAATATGTCTGAATATATGCAAACTAAAGAACTATTTTTTTTAAATGCTAAGAAAAAAACCAAAAAAAAAGAAAGAAAAAACACGCTTTTTTTGGACAAGAGGCAAAGAGGTTTAGGATACCATTGGTCTTTTGATTGTTTTGAATGAGACATTGGTCCGATTTAAAAAAAAGTCTATAAAAGGCGATATCGTTTCACTAAAGCTTTTTGGTTTTAAAAAAAGTGCGCCTTTAGCCTTTTACCATATATAAGGCGTAAAAAGCTTAAGGCGGGGAATTTCGCCCAAGCCTCAAGCCTAGGTGTGCCTAGACGGAACCTAGGCGTGCCTTTTAGAACATTGGCTATAATAGAATTGCATAATCTTTTAATTGATAAATACCTTCCTTTGATTGAGAGAGTGGTACAAGGTAATAAATAGTTTGCAAAAGAGTTCATATGTTCTTAATCCCGAGGGATATGAGGATTAACATATTCATATGATTAATACATGATTTGTTTATGGGTGTGATTTAATTTATTGAGTCAATAAGCCATGTATATTGGGTAGTCATTAAGTGAATATTTTCAAGATCCTGCTTTGGAGCAATTCGTGTTCACGATAAATATTTTAGATTATGATTCCACTTGATAAACTTATGAGAGTGCGCTTGCAATCTTAATAGATAATTTTTATAATTAAGTGTCCAGTACACACAAGTCCGAAATTTATCTTATTACCCTAAAAAAGCATGTAGATGATAAAGCGGATAAAATATATAATGAAAATACGACAAGGAAATATGAGGAAAAACCCCTTGCGAGTAAAATATTTTAATTAGCACTACATGGTTTTTACACGACATAACTTACAAAACATTTAGAGAATACAGCATAGTCCAGAGTCATCCACAGGTGGCAGTCCACCCTCGGTATCCACCGATCAACCTTTATTTTCCTTTAGAAGTGATCCCCTCGAGAACTATAATGGTTAATAGTGAAGAGAATCTCTCCACAAGAATAACTTAGATATAAAACTATCTAGGGTTTTAAACAGGTTCACATATATATTTGGGAGTGATGATTGTGAATTAAAATAGGTTTTTAACCTAAAGAAAGTGGGAACTTTTGCAGCAGGTTTTCAAAAGTCGATTTCGCAAAAGTCTCTCTAAAATTATGTACAAAATAGGTATTTATAAGTCGACACAAAATTCGAGGCGGCGACACTCGTTCGAACGAAATAACAGACTCATTTAGAAAAGAAAAGAATCTCATTAAAACGACAATAAGATAGTTAGAACAAAACCCTAGTCTCGTTTAAATGAGCTTCGGATGTAGTAAAATAGCACGCCCTCATGAGATGTTCGATCGAAGTAAACTTCAAATGATCACTTCAAACGAGATCACATACTCGTTTGAACGAGATACGTGTATTTTGAAAAAATTTAAATCCAAAAAAAGGCCAGAAAAGTGCCTCGATTTTAAATAAAATAACTCCCAAATATAAACGTAAATAAATTCAAAAACCTAAATTATTTTATACCTTTGTATTATGAAGATCTTTTTGAATTTGGAGATGATGGAAATTCGATTCTTCTTGATGGCTCGAATCAAACGATAGTGGTATATGCCAAAAACTACATGTAGTGTAAGCTATGAGCAAATTATGCTCTTACAAATCTCCCCCTTTTTGGCTATTCCGGTACAAACATAAGACTGAAATCCAAATTACAAATAAACCCATAAGACGAATACAATATCCTAATGCCCTCCCAAACCCTAAAATAAATAGGTACAAGATAGAGTTGTCTTCAAAATAAAGTCTTCAAATCTTCACTTTTTCTTTGTCTTCTCTTAGGCACTTTGTCTTCATCGTGTGTAATCCATATATGATCTTCCAAAAGTACCTACACACATGATACAAAGTAAATACCCCGTTATGAATCGAGTTTGACATATCCAATAAAATGCATAAAGATAAAAAATCTCCCTCAAAAATCAAACCTGTCGTAATTAATTTGTTCTCTCCTTTTTATTTTTTCCGAAAAAGACGAGGAGTATAAACTAATCATGAAAAATAGGGAACATCATAAAGCATAAAAAGATATCATCATAACAAGATATGAATGAATAATCATGCAATGATAATCTGAAAGACACCACAAACTATTTTTTATTTTTAAAATTTTTTAAGTAATTTTTTTTTTACAAATACAACATACCATGAAGAAACACAAAAATAATTGAATCGTGGAAACGGAATGTAGGGGTGTGAACACATTCTATAGGTTAATCAACGTAGACAAACATAACATATGTGGACGAAGGAATGAGTCACCACTAAGGCAAGATCTCAAAGTCGACATTAGGTGTAAAAATGCTGAATTAAAGTGAAATCGACTTAACACATTAAATTAATCAAGATCGTGAGTGATTTTCACACCCAAAATGTCCAAAACTATGTAATTCTTTACGAGATTTTTTTAGGACATGCAAACCCATTGATCTTCGATTTAACTCCCTTAAATCACACATATTTAGTTTTTTCTCTCTCACATCTTTTTGAAGAGATCAATGCTCATATGTAGTGAAGCATCAATGTTTTTTGGCATTGGCCTAGCACTTTCTTTTTATTTCTATGTGCCTTTAATCTTTTAGGCTCTTTTCTTTTTGTAAATAGTGTCTATTCACGCAAAGTCAACCCGTCTTTTGCAACCCGATTCCATTGTTGAAAATATACCAAAATTTACTGGAGAAACGATTTTCTATTTTTCCAATCTAGGTAATGGTTCTTACAAACACTATTTTTATTATCTCGTTTTTCACATTTGGTTCATTTTTAAGGCATGATTGAGATGAAAACACTACAACCGACACATGTAAGGCAGTGCAATACTCAAATAAGTCCAATATGTAGTAGGTAGTCATCATATCACATCTTAATGTCTCACACATTATAAAGTACAAAGATGAAATGTTGTTACGTCTCAAAACACTAAAAAATAGCCACGTGGATCTTGAATGAATGGGTGACTCGAACATCTTTAATGTTCATCCACATATGGTGTAAAAAAAATACATAACTCTTTTTGGATTTTTTATCAAAAAATAAAATCATTTTTGCCTTTTCACTTTTTCTTTAAAAAAAATCGAAAATATTTTTGTATTTTTCCAAATTTTTTTAAGAAAAACAAAAATCTTTTTAGATTTTTAAAAAATATCAAAATAAAAAAGATACATACAATGGTAGTACAATCTAGCAATAGGAATAATATATGAATAAGCATGAAAATCATCCTATACTAGATAACATATCCAATATCAGTCAACAGTGCAAATACCTAAATACTTCCTAAGATCATATAATCGAGGTGCATATAAAGGTTTTATGAAAATATCGGCTAACTGATGATCGATGCTCACAAAGCTCAAGGAGATGACCTTCTCCTAAACTAGGTCTCGAATAAAGTGCTCATGTATCCTAATGTGATTTATGCACGAATGCTGGATTGGATTATGAGAAATGTGTATGGCACTCATATTATCACAGGAAATAGTCATCGTGCCATATGAAATGCCGTAATCCTCCAACATTTGCTTCATCCACAAGAGTTGCATGCAACAACTCTAGCTATATACTCAGAGTGGATAAAGATATGAAGTTTTGCTTCTTGCTCATCCACGAGATAAGAGAACTCCCAAAGTAAAAACACCCACCCGAAATGCTCCTACACCTATCGACATCCCCGGACCAATCGGGCTCCGAATAGGCGGACAAGCGATCATCGAAATCAAAGGAATACCAAATATAGTAAGATAGAGTCCCACTCATGTATTTGATAATACGTTTAAGATCTTGTAAGTGTGATCCTTTTGAGGATGCCTCGTATCGTGCACAGATTCCAACACTAAAGGAAATATCGGGACGATTAGCGATAAGGTAACGAAAACTACCTATCATGCTACGATATAAAGTCTGTTGTACGTCATTGCCTAAAGCGCATTTTCTAAGCTTTGTCGATGAACATATAGGGGTGCGAGCGTGCTTAGCAGAGTCTAGATCGAATTTCTTCATAAGCTCTCTTGCATATTTGGATTGAGATATGAATATCCCATCCTCAAGATGACGGGACTAGAGACCTAGGAAGAATGTAAGATCACCCACCATACTCATATCAAACTCACTCTTCATCTCCTCCTCAAAAGTGTGAGCATGATGGGAGCACGTGGATCCAAAGACTATGTCATCCACATAGACCTGGGCAACCAAAATAGCACCACTCTCTCTCCTCATAAATAATAACTTATCTACTCCCCCTCTCTTGAAGTCGTGAGCTGATAGATAAAAATTAAGTCTCTTGTACCAAGCACGGGGTGCTTGATTCAAACCATACAAGGCTTTCCTAAGATAGTAGACGTGCCTTGGGTGCTTAGGGTCTTCGAACCCTTTCGGTTGATCCATGTAAACCTCCTCTTTTAGAATGCCACTCAGAAATGAACTCTTGACATCCATATGATATAACTTAAAGTGAAGATGACATGATATGGTGTGTAATAAGTAGACACACTCAGGCCTAGCAATAGGTGCGAATGTCTCCTCAAAATCTACACCCTCGATTTGTGTGTAACCTTGAGCGACCAACCTAGCCTTATTGTGAACTATGGTACTATTTGCATCAACTTTATTCTTGAAAATTCACTTGGTATGTATCATGTTAGTATCGTTAAGTCGAGGGATCAACCCCCAGATATCATTCTTTTTAAACTAAAACAACTCTTCTTGGATTGACGATATCCAATGCTCATCCTTGAGTGCTTTTTTCACGTTTTTTGGCTCGACTAGGGATGTGTAGCACAAATAACTAACAATATTTTCGAGTTGAGCACGAGCCTTGACACCTAGTGTAATATCACTAAGTTAAACATAAGGGTCAAGACTTTTTTTAACCCAAGATGGTGCTCCCCCAAATTAGGAACAAGGTCCACCATGGTAGCATGAGAAGGATGGCATCATCACTAGGGGGTGTATCATCCTCACACTATGGGCTAGGAGTTATACATATCAATGGTGTATCATTTCTAATCATTATGTTTATTGACTCCATAACCTTAGAGTTATCCATATTATAAACCTGGTAAGCCCAACTCATCGATTAATATCCTAAAAATATCCCCTTATCGCTCTGAGAGTCGAACTTTCCTAAGGGCTCTCTATCTCACAAGATGTATCATGTACTCCCCAAAACATGAAAATATGATAGGTTGGGCTTCTTCCTTGTCCACAACTCATAAGGCGTATGAAGTGTGTGTGGATGATGATATACCCTATTCACTATATGGCATGCAGTACTCACCACCTCTGCCCAAAAACATCAAGGCACGTTTCTTTAAAGAAGCATGGATCAAGCCATCTCTTGTATCGCCTGGTTTTTCCTCTCAATAATCCCATTTTTCTGAGGGTACGAACGGCCAAAAATTCATGCTTTATGCCCACTTTATCGTAGTATATGTTGATGTAAAAAATTAGATTGTATCTAATTATTTAATCACAGATAAAATAAATGAGACAAAGAAGTTTTAAAGTGGTTCAGCCTTATAAGAATGGCCTACGTCCACTGTTTTTGCTATTGTTGACTGTTTGGGAATTCTTGATTACAAGTTTTCTCAAGAAATTCCAGCCCCTCTACAATGAGGGTAATACAATGTATTTGTAGCCTTGAGGCTGTAATGTGGAAGGGTAATACATTAAATGTTGTACATGTGAAAGGGTCATGTATTAAATGCCCCTTAAGTGTATACATCTGAATGATAAGCATTTAGTGAACAGTCAAACTATTGGTTATCCTGCTATTAATGCTTTGTACGAGGTGCAGCTCGGACCGCCTAAATTCCTCGGTACTCAAAAGTTCCTCGGAGAGTTCTTATAGGTCGGAGTGTATGAGTTCCTCGGGGAAGCAGTGTTCCTCGTTGCAGTATGGTTCCTCAGAGCGTCTGAGTTCCTCAGAAGTGTTTGTTGTTGCCACGTAGATTGCCACGTGTCTTCACCCAATTGAGCCATGTCATCGGACTAAATTTGGTATCAACAGAAGCCCCCAATGTTTCATAGTTCAAAATTTGAGGAGTGTGGAACATTCTTTCTCGATGTATGGCGGTTTTAAATGGTTATCCTGAAATTTAGGAGTGTTTCCTTTGTATTTATTTTTCCTTCCAAATTTGAAGAATCAGGCTTTTTTGAATTTTTATAACCGCCTCGATTTCCTCGTACTTTTTGTCCTTCTAGCCGTCGGTAGCGTAATCGTTTCTTTTTTTAATCATTAACTTTACCGTTTCCCAAGGCAAAGTATTTAAACGCTGCAGAAAATCCCATCGTCTTCTACTTTTTCAAATTTGTATCTTCGAGTTTTCCATCGTCTCTTTCTCTCCTGTGCACTCATCTTTTCCATCATTCGTTGTCAACAGATCCCTTCTTTTTCTGTAAGATCTTCTTCCTTCTTCTTCATTTCCTTTATTCATCATGGTTTACCTTGTTGAATCTCTTGATAAATTTCGTTCTGATTTTTCTATTCCTTCATGGGTTGTTCTGGAGGAACTTTCTGAACCTTCTGATTATTTCCGTTTGGCTGAAGGACATTGGTTCTCCAGTCTCTTTGTTGCTGAGTGTGGATTTTCTTTTCCCCCAAACTCTCTATGTCTGGAATTCTGTCAATACTTTGACGTGGTTCCTGCAAGAATAGCCCCTAATACATGGAGAATAGTTAATGGGGTTCATAGACTAAATAAAATTCATGGAACTCGCATAGGAATTCCAGAAATAATGTTTTGTTATAGATGGGTTGTTGGTGATAATACTTTTTATTTAAAAACTAGATTTTTAAATAGGGCTTTAGTGGTCAATCTCCCGGATGCCAATAGGGATTATTTTGAGCACGGGGTTGTTATAAAAAATTGGCAACATGCTCCTTTATCTGGAGATGAAGTGTATCAGGGTCCCAGATGCCCTCCCTATGGCAATGGGATAGGTTATTTTTATTTCATTTTATTTATTTTGAGAGTATGCTTCCTTTATGTTTGATAAAATGCGCCACTAATATTTTAATTTTAATTTATTTGCAGTTTACAATAAAAGAAAGAGTCCAAAAGAGGCATACGTTAATATAAGTCACTTAAAACTTATCTGGAGTTTGCATCAGACTGTTGCCGACGAGCATATTAGGTCAGCTTCATATCTGCTTCAGTACAAGAGTTACACAACTTCTTTTACTGCTCGTCCGGTGATAAGTGACGCAGAGCCAGTACCAGCTTCTACCAGTTCTTCGCCTGAGTCACACGTTCCTTTAAGTGAAAGGATGAAGAAAAGAAGACCTTCCACCCTGTTCGAGAAACCTGCCTCTGGTGCTAGAGAGGCAAAAAGAAGTAAACATGATGTCCCAGAAGGGACAAAGAAAATTGATGCAGCCCCTCCAACTGCTCCTGTGAAGGTTGCTGAGAAGCCTTCAGTGGCCCCGAGCAAGGCTACTGCTCCAGGCGAGGTGATTGTCATATCACCGACCAAGAGTTCTTCCTTGGTCGAAACTATTCATGTTCCTCCGAGGAGGCTAAAGAAGAGCTCCTCGGTCAATTTGGCTGACACCGTCTCTCAGCCCCCGACTAGTGGAGTTCCCACTTTTGTTCCCCCGAGCTCTGCTATGAGCTCGGTGAAGACTTGGATCATTCTCGAGATCCAAGGTATTAAAGAAAACCTTTCTAGGGACACAGTTACCACATTGGCAGCTCGCCACATTGCTTCTGTAAGTCCTATTATTTTGAACTTTTCATCTTTACCTTGTTATATCTGTCTCTGACTTGCTTTCATTTTCTTTTCACAGTTGGTGAGCTACTTTAATATAATTTTAAAGAAGGATGAAGCTATTAAAGCTTCAAGCTCCTCGTCTGGTGTGGAGGAAGCTCTGATGGGTCTGACACGATCTTTGGAAGATTATCGTCAGAAGCATGATGCTGACAAGGCTTCTTGGGAGAAAAAACTTGCCTCAACCGAGCAGGAGAAAGCTCAAGTTGTTGAAGTCTCTAAGGAGTTGGAGAAAAAATTAAATAGTCTGGAGGAGAAGAATAAAGAGCTTGAAAGGAAGCTCAAGAATGCTGAGGAGTTTGAAGATAAACTCAAGGTTGCTGAGGAAAGGTTGGGTCAGCTTCAGGAAGTAAGCCGACAGAAAGAAGAAGCCGAGAATAAACTGAAGACTGCTGAAAATCTTCTGTCCGAGAAGCTTTCCTCGGAGAAGTTAAAGAGGAAATTGGCTGTGAAGAAATCTTTCAGTGCTGGCTGGGATAAGGGTTGGAACAAAGGCTTGGCTGTCATGATGTCGCAAGTCGAATATGGCGGCCTAAAATACTTTAGAGATGGGTGGGTCGCAGCTCTTCAGGAGATGAAGGTTGATGAAACTTCTGAACTCTTCCAGCGACACATCCCTGGTCCTCCTCCAACTCCTGAAGACGAAGAAGAGGACGAAGCTGCCTCTGAAGAGTTTTCCATGGTGATGGGAGATCAAGTCTCTCATCCCCCAGCCATCCAGCCTACTAACGAGGAACTTCAGCAACTCGTTACTTCATCCGAGCAACTGCCATTGCTCCCCGATTAACTTTCTGTTCCCTCCGAGCAACCTACCTCCTCGTCCCAGCCTCCCGAGAAAGTTTTGGGAGACACGGAAAAAGGTGTAGAGTTGTTCGGGTTTCTTTTTATTTTATTTCTCTTTATCAAATGTAACCCTGAACATGTAACTCTGATCTTTATGATATAATAAAATTTAAACTTTTGTTTATGCATACTGTCATTTCTGTTCTTCATACTTTGTTGGTACTCTTATTGATTATTGCTTTTTCTTCCTCTACTAATTTCTGGCCAGGATGGAATTATTATCTTCTCATGATAGAAAGCTATTACAGCAATGCAATGAATATTTTAAGGCTGGTCACACAGATCTGAGCACAGCACAAATCGTCGACATCCTCGGCCAAGATGCTTCGGAATAGGCAATTAAAGCTTACCAATATTTGAAGTGTCTGCTTGATCGTGCGGTGGCCAATAATGTAGCTCATTATGATATGATTGAGGATCTCCAAGGCACTCTTGAGGACCTTCAACAATAATATAAGGAATCTACTGCCCTCTTGCACGAGGGGTACGAGAAGAAGTACCAGCAAATCATTACCGACAAGGGATACGAGAAGCGTTTTGCTGCATACGATGTGAGGGAAAGAACTTTGAAAGACGAGGTCGAAGAGCACAGGCAAATAGCCGAGTTGTTGGAGCAAGAAAATAATAGCTTGCAAAGAGAAGTATCTCAATTAAAATCTGCTGCCTCCACCTCAAATTCTTTGATCCCAGTGACTGACGAGGGATTCTCGTTCTTCGAGGTAGAGAACGCCAACCTGAGGGATGAGTTGGAAATCTTGAAGAGAGATGGCCCTTCTACATCTTCTCGTGGACGAGCAAGAGCTCCTCGGGGACGAGCAAGAGCTGCTCGAATTCCTATCGAGGAACAGAGGACTCAATCTGCTTTAGAGAACCAGGCCTTCCAGCTGATGGCGAAGAACCAGGCACTGGCTCAGATTTCTAAGAAAATCAGGGACCTGGAAGAGCAGCTTTCTGCGCAAAAATCTATCTTGGAGAATAAAGAACTCTTCATCAAAAATATCCACGAGCAGCTGGAAAGACTGACATATCAATTTCACAAGCAGCCCAGGGAGTTCTGGATGGCTGGCTACAACGAGGATCTCTACCACTTGGACGACCGTATCCAGAATGTAAATAATGAGGGCTACAAACAGGGATGGTTGAATGCCCTAGGTGTGCTTCAACTCGAACAAGGTCATTACCTGTGGGATTACCATAATCCTGGGCTGCTCGACCTACCCGTGCCACCATTCAATCTAGATATGAGTTGGATCCCTGCTCGGGCCATCCCTCGGTGTTTAATTTCCAAGTACCTCGGCGATTACAATTTGCATTCCAGTGTGGATATATCTCGTCTCGAGCATCTACTGGATCGACCATCCGTGATGAATATCAGGATGTTAAAGGATCTTAACTTCATAAATTCTCCTCTTGCTTTAAATGATCAGCCTGCTGGCGAGGAACCTGTTTCAAAAGCAGAGGGAAAGAAACCAATAGAATAGGAGTATTGATGTAATATATTTCATTTATGATGTATTTTGTTCTACATTTAATGAAATAATTTTATTTGCAAATCTTGACTGTTATTGTTTTGTAACACTTTACATCTGTGCATGTGTATCTGTTAAAAAGATAACAATATTATGTTATTTGTCGACCAACTTATTGTCGAGTAGTTTGAATTTGTGGTAGTCATTTTAAAAAGTTATTAAGTTGTTTCTCGACCAACTTACTAATTTGTCGACCAACTTAGTAATAATTTTAAAAAGTCACGAGTATCAAATATTTTGCTTGATCACTTTTTCGTATTCATAACATGTTTCCGACCAACCAAGGTCGGTAACTTTTTCTTCTCGACCAACTACAGTTAGTGGGTTTTTATCCCCAACCAGCCATAGTTAGTGGATTTTTCCTCTACGAGGAGCTTTGGCTTTTTCTGGAATAATTTTACCTCTCGACCAACTTTAATTGGAGTTTTCGAGAATATATTTACTTCCTAACCAACATAAGTTGGCATTTTTAGGAATACTTTTACTTCCCGAGGTATACATAGTTTTACTTCCCGGAGGAATACATTTACTTCCTAACCAACATAAGTTGACATTTTTAGGAATACATAGTTTTACTTCCTGGAGGAATACATAGTTTTACTTCCCGGAGGAATACATTTACTTCCTAACCAACATAAGTTGGCATTTTTAGGAATACATAGTTTTACTTCCCGGAGGAATACATAGTTTTACTTCCCGAAGGAATACATAGTTTTACTTCCCGGAGGAATACATTTACTTCCTAACCAACATAAGTTGGCATTTTTAGGAATACATATTTTTACTTCCCGGAGGAATACATAGTTTTACTTCCAGGAGGAATACATTTACTTCCTAACCAACATAAGTTGGCATTTTTAGGAATATAGTTTTACTTCCCGGAGGAATACATTTGTTTCTCGACCAACCTTAGTTGGTATTTTCGAGAAGAAATTTGAGTGATCCGAGTTTTGTCGAGTAGTGTGTAGCACTAGTATTCCCCGAAAAACTTTCAATAAAAGGAGAGAATTTGGCAGAATATCTTCATTTTATTCATACTGACGGAACTACGTTACATGAGAACATACATCACTGATAATACTTGCGCAGGTTCTCTGCGTTCCATGCATTCTTAAACTCCTCCCCTTCTAAAGTTGTTATTCGATAAGTTCCTGGTCGAACAACTTTTGTAACTCGGTATGGTCCATGCCAGTTTGCCTCCAGTTTGTTGTGCTTTTGAACTACTTTCTTCAGCACATAGTCTCCTTCTTTCAGGTGTCACTTCTTCACCCTCTTATTGTAGAATAGAGTTGTTGGTTGTTGGTATGCAGCATTTCTGATGGCTGCTTCTTCTCTAACTTCCTCGAGCATGTCTAAATCCAATCTTCTCATTAAGTCGCTGACAGGGGAATTAAAATTCAGTACCCTATGTGTTGGGAGGCCCAACTCGGCAGGTATAACATCTTCACTTCCAAACGCCAGCATATATGGTGATTCTCCAGTTACTGCTCGGGGAGTAGTACGATAAGCCCACAGTAATGACTGTAACTCGTTGATTCAGTTTTCTTTTACGTCACTTAGTCTTTTCTTCAAGCCATTTAGCAGTGTTCTGTTCGTCACTTCAGTTTGTCCGTTGCTTTGGGGATGTCCTGGTGCCGAGTGGATCTTCAAGATATTGGACTGATGGCAATAGGAAGCGAACTCCTCGTTGTCAAATTGTATTCCATGGTCTGTGATGAAGGCATGAGGAAGACCATATCGACAAATGATGTTCTTCCAAATAAATTGGTACACTCTGTCGTACGTCATATCAATGAGAGGCTCGTCTTCTACCCACTTAGTGAAATAATCCACAGCGACCACGAGATACTTAAATCTTCCCCTAGTCGTCGGCAGTGGCCCAACCAAATCTATTCCCCATATGGCAAATGGACGAGGGGAAGTAATGGGTGTTAATAACGCTTGTGGAGTTCTTTGGATGGAGGAAAAGCGCTGGCACTTGTCACATTTCTTAGCATAGGCTATACAATCAGCCCTCATCGTCGGCCAGTAGTATCCTTACGTCATTACTCTTTGCAAAAGCATCTGACCTGCTACATGGGCTCCACAGGACCCCTCATGGATCTCTTCAATCAATTCTTTCACCTCGGAGGGATGTACACATCTTTGCAAACCTGCTATAAGTCCTCGTCTGTATAGAATATCGTTGGTCAGTACATAACGAGCAGCCCTAAACTTCAATTTCTTGGCTGCAAGTTTGTCAGTTGGTAATTCCCCTTTCTCAATGTATGCCCTGATGGGATCCATCCATGATGATCCTAAATCGAGGGTAATAAAGTTCATCGTTAGATCTTCATCTATACTCCGACCAGCTAAAACTTCAATTGGGATTGTTCTTCGTAGCTCGGTACGAGTAGCTGATGTTAATCGAGCTAGGGCGTCTGCTCTCGCATTCTCCATTCTTGGTATTCAGACCAGCTGAATAGAAGCAAATTCGCATACCAACTCCATCACCTTTGCATAATACTTGATCATTAATTCTCCTTTGGATGCATATATTCCCAACATTTGATTTACGATCAATTGAGAATCACTGAAGACAATAACCTGCTGCGCCTTCATAATTTTTGCCAAATTAAGACCTGCAATCATGGCCTCATACTCAACCTCATTATTGGAAGATTTGAATTGGAAACGTAGGGGGTATTCGATGTCGACCTCATCCGGACTGCTCAAAACTATCCCTGCGCCACATCCAGTAGTGCAAGATGAACCATCCACATACAGACTCCATATAGGTAACTCGTCTTCAAATTTCTGATCTGACAGAGTTCCTAGGTGAAATATTTGTTGCTTTCTTTCATCCTCCCCTAATATTTCTTGCTCTTCGTCGATCATCTTTTCTTGCCCTTTTACCAACCTAAGCTGGTCTGGGCTCGAATTTGATGATCATGTAACATCCACTTGCCCTTTTACCAACCTAAGTTGGTCTGAGCTTGTGTTTAATGATCCTGTAACATCCATAGGTTGATCAGCGAGCAACTTTTTCTCCTCGAGGGTATCAGGATAGGTGAACTCTGCTATAAAATCTGCTACATCTTTCCCTTTCAGCGATGATCTGGGTTCATAAACTATATCATATTCACCAAGTTCTATTACCCAGCACATCAATCTTCCTGACTTTTCTGGTTTGTGAAGGGCTTGCATCAATGGCATATCAGTATATACTACTATGGTATGAGCTTGAAAGTATGGCTTCATTCTTCTACTTGCCTCGATCAATGCTAGTGCCAATTTTTCCAGCCTTGGATATCTGATTTCTGCTCCTCGGAAGGCCTTACTTGTGTAGTAAATTGGTTTTTGTACGTCATTCTCCACTCTTATCAATGTCGAACTGACTGCATTCTCGGACACTACCAGATACAAATATAATTTTTCTCCCATCACTGGCTTGGATAACAGTAGAGGTGCTCCCAAGTATTTCTTCAAGTCTTGAAAAGCATTTTCACATTCATCATTCCACTCAAAAGTCTTTCGGAGTGTCTTGAAGAATGGGAGACTTCGATCAGTTGCTCGCGATACAAATCTGTTGAGTGCTTCTACTCTGCCTGTAAGACTTTGCACCTATTTCTTCGTCGTTGGGGATCGCAGCCCTAGCATAACTTTGATCTTTTCAGGATTTGCTTCAATGCCTCGTTGATTGACAATGTACCCGAGAAACATGCCTTCCCGTACTCCAAATATGCACTTCGTCGGATTCAGCTCCATTTGATATTTATCCAGTTGATCAAAAGTCTGACTTAAGTCAACTAGATGATCGACAGCTTTCTTGCTCTTTGTCAACATATCGTCAACATAGACTTCCATATTGCAACTGATTTATTCAGCAAAGACCTTGTTCATCAGCCGCTGATATGTCGCACCTGCATTTTTCAAATCAAAAGGCATAATATTATAACAATAAGTTCCCCTAGGGGTAATGAAAGAAGTACTCTCCCTATCTTCAGGTTTCATTTTAATCTAATTGTAACCATAATAAGCATCCATGAAGCTCAGTAGCTCATGTCCCGAGGTAGCATCCACTAGTTGATCAATTCGGGGCAGCGGAAAGTGATCTTTTGGGCATGCTTTGTTGAGGTCGTTGAAGTCTACACACATCCTCCATTTGTTCTTCTTATTCTTCACCATCACCACATTTGCTAACCAGTCAGGATATTTAACATCTTCAATAAAGCAGGCTTTCTGGAGCTTCTCGACTTCCTCCTGTATAGCTTGATTCTTCTCGGGGCTGAATACTCTTCTTCTCTGCTTCACAGGCTTGATCTCCTTATTCACGTTGAGTTACTGACATAAGAAATTTGGGTCTATCCCTGGCATATCCTCATGACTCCACGTAAAAGTTTGCTTTCTGCTTCTAAGGAAAGTTATCAATTCCTGTTTTAGTGAGGCTTCCAACGATGAACCTACTTGAGTAGTTCGTTCAGGGTGCTCGTCGTCCAGAATGATGTTTTCAGTCGTTTCCACCACTTGACCCTTCACGAGTTGTAACTCATCTCTAGGATCCAATGTTTTAATTTCTGCCCCTTCATCCACTTGATAAGTAGTAGTATTTTTCCTTGATTCCTCCAGTTCCTCTTGCTCGGCGGATGAATAATAGCATTCCCGAGCTACTTTCTGATCACCTTTCACAACTCCTACTCCAAAATTTGTTGGAAATTTTAGGCATTGATGTACCGTAGATGGTACAGCCTCGAACTTCTTCAATCCTACTCTTCCCATGATGATATTGTATGATGATTGAACATTCTTATCCATCACGAAGAATCGTATTCTTTCTATTCGACAAGCAGACCACGTACCAATGAATATATCCAACTTGATCGTCCCAAGTGGAAATACTTTCTCGCCAGCAAAACCGGGGAGGGGTCTATGATAAGGCTCCAGTTGAGATAGCTTTAGATTTAAACTATCGAAACACGAGTAGAACATGATGTCTACCGAGCTACCATTGTCGACCAGTATTCTTGAAATCATTACCTCCTTCATCCTCATTTTGATCACCAATGGGTCATCATGAGGATATAGAACACCTGCGAGGTCATTCTTTGAGAAACATATGACCAATTTCTCTTTGTTCACCTTTCTCGAGCGATCCTCCTCAGCTAGATTTATTCGTTGAATGCATGAGCAAGCTTGAGCCTCACAGAGGTAAGCTTTTCTCTTGGCAGTAAGGTCTCCTCCTCTTGCATCTCCACCTGTAATAACATTACAATCAAATGATCCAAAGCGTATTGAAAATACCTCACGTTCTGGCTGCCTTGGTCTCTTAGGAAGATCAAGGTCGTCTTCTGGATCAACTTCGTGGTCTATCTTCTTGTTCTCCTCTGCCCGACGAGAAGATCTGGACCTCTCTCTTGCTCGGTCGTTGTTTCTTTTATCATTCTTCCGATCAACATAGTTTGCCAGTTTTCCTCGTCTGATGAGTGTTTCAATCTCATTCTGAAGAGCTATGCAATTTTTAGTCATATGGCCATGATCTTTGTGAAACTCGCAATATTTTGCCTTATTTATCCTTTCGGGATCTGCCTTCATTTTCTCTAGCCAATTTAATTCCTCGTTGTTCTTGATTTCTTTTAGAATATGGTTGATGTCTTTCTTCAAAGGAGTATAATTATCAAATTTCCTCAATACTTCCCAAGTCGACCTTATTTTTGAGTGTTTGTCATTACCATTGTTCTTATGCTCTTTCTTCTTAGCTTTATCACCTTCCACCTTGGTTTCTTTGGCATCCATATTCTTCTTCGCAGCCATAGCCTCCTCGGCATTCATAATCTTGGATGTTTTTCCCATCAGGTCTGACATGGTTCTAGGTGGATATTTAGCCAAAGTGTAGTACAACTTGTTAGGCAATAGTCCACTCATCAATGCAGTAATCGCTGTCTTTTCCTCATAATCAATGACTTCAAGCTTCTCGTTATATAATCGCTGGTACTCTCACTAGCCTTTTGTCTACCACTTAACAAATGTGCTACTCGTTTAACAGGCTTTGCCCCAAAACAAAAATTCCCAATGAATAACTCGGCCAGTTGAAGAAAAGTTGAAATCTTACCCCGAGGAAGATTATTATACCACATTTGAGCAGATCCGGTAAGAGTTCCTGAGAATGCTCTACATCTCATCTCATCTGGAACAGCATAGATGTCGGCTGCAGCTTGGTATTGTTCTATATGAAGGACATGGTTTGTCTTTCCATCATATTTGGGGGTCACAACAGGTGCTTTGAACTTTGATGGTGTTGGAAAATCTACAATGGCCTGGACAAAAGGTGTTCCTCGAACAAAAGTTCGTTGTAGAGGGTTCTTGGCTTTATCCATTTCCCCTAATCTATCCTCCAGCCTTTGAATAGAGACTTTCCATGCATTATTTCCTTCCTCGGGCCTGTTAGTTCGAGCAACTGATCGTGTTGATGTGACTTCCTGGGATCTATCTTGACGAGCAGCTGGTCGCGACTGGGCAGATCCTTCCCTTAAATCTGATGGTCGTTGAAAACTCCTCGACACGACTTTAGGAGGACTTCTACTCCTTTTAGGTCCTAATCGATCAAAAGGTGATACCCTGCTTAACCTCTCTAGTGCACTAGTCCTTTCTGAAGAGATAGTGATACGTTGTTCAGTATCTGTGGCCCGCACTGATGAAGTTCATCCAGGTTGATAAGAAAAATCTTCAGATTCCTCAGTACGATATGAATCAGTACACCTAGTACGTGAAGAAGGTAAACGGGTATTTCTTTTAATACTTCACAGTCCTGAATGGGTTTGTGCACCGCCATGGAGGATTTGTAGGAGTTGTCGCATCGTTTCTTGCATAACTATTTGGCCCTGGGCCAGATTTGTCATTATTCCATCCAGATCTGGAATATTAGACGGAGCAGATGGATTTGGAGGGCTTCCAGCGTTTCGATTGTTGGGTTCTGGAATATTAGTCATTTGTGATGAGTTGTTTTTTATGAAAAACGATATTACCAGTCGTTTCCCACAGACGGCGCCAATCTGTTGATGTAAAAAATTAGATTGTATCTAATTATTTAATCACAGATAAAATAAATGAGACAAAGAAGTTTTAAAGTGGTTCAGCCTTATAAGAATGGCCTACGTCCACTGTTTTTGTTATTGCTGACTGTTTGGGAATTCTTGATTACAAGTTTTCTCAAGAAATTCCGGTCCCTCTACAATGAGGGTAATACAATGCATTTATAGCCCTGAGGCTGTAATGTGGAAGGGTAATACATTAAATGCTATACATGTGAAAGGGTAATGTATTAAATGCCCCTTAAGTGTATACATCTGAATGATAAGCATTTAGTGAACAGTCAAAATGTTGGTTATCCTGCTATTAATGCTTTGTACGAGGTGTAGCTCGGACCGCCTAAATTCCTCGGTACTCAAAAGTTCCTCGGAGAGTTCTTGTAGGTCGGAGTGTATGAGTTCCTCGGGGAAGCAGTGTTCCTCGTTGCAGTATGGTTCCTCGGAGCGTCTGAGTTCCTCGGAAGTGTTTGTTGTTGCCACGCGTCTTCACCCAATTGAGCCATGTCAGCAAACTAAATTTGGTATCAACAGTATCTATCCACCTTTTCTTTTTTAAATTCAGTGTCATTGTCACCACGCATCCGGTTAATAGTGACACCATGTTGGTGTTTTAGGACACGACACTTGGTTATAAAGAACTCAATCGCATCGGACTTATCTCGAAGGAATCCTATAATCGAGTATCTAGAAAAGTCATTGATCATCACGAGAATGTATCCCTTACCTCCTAGGCTCTCCGAGCGAGTAGGACCCATAATATCCTTGTAAATTATCTCCCAAACACGGGTGGTGGTAATGGTATTCAACTTTCGATGGGGACTTTAAATTTGTTTACCTTGCCGATAAGGTCCACAAATCGAGGACGTTGGTTTTCCAAGTGATGGTAAACCACGAATTAGGTCCTTTTTCACTAACCTCTTAAGATCTCTAAAATTCACGTGACATATCCATTGGTGCCAAAGGTCCATAGTGAAAAGTGTGTCACTGTTTCACACAAAAGAGTACTTGGGCACAATCCTAAAACAATTATCTTTCATCCTCACACCTTGTAGTATAAGTTTACCGAATCGATCATAAACATTTCATTCGTACCGATTAAAGTTTATGTCGCACAATTGGCTTATGTTAATCAAGTTCGCTTTTAACCCCTTTACGTACAACACATCATTTAGCTTAGGAATTTTGAGTATCTAAACACTGCTACGTCCTAAAATGCTAGATCTACTACCATCTCTAAAGGTGATTTTACTTTCCTTGCGATACTTATGGTGGGTAAAAGATGAGACGTCACCTATCATGTGACTAGAATACCCACTATCAAAATACCATTGGGAAGTACTTTAAGCCTTAAGAGCAACATGAATAACAAGGGATTTCTCGTTTCGCTTAGGTTCCCAAATGGCGATAACCTTTTGTTTTCCCTTGTCATTGTTGACTCTAGTCGGAATGTTGGAAGCTTTCTCAAATGGCAAAGGCATCCTTTGAAATTCTTCCACAAAATTATGGGAAGTCGCGATTAGAAATTAAACTTGCTCCCCAAGACTATAAAAGTCTCTAAAGTGGTGTACGAGAGGATGTGTACGACTAGTCCTACCTAATTTATAGCAAAACTATCTAAGGTGAGCTATCCTTTTGAAATAGGTGCAAATATAGATAGGTTTGGGTCTACCTCAGTTTGTTTTTCAAGGTGGAACTCTTCTAGGTGGATTAGGCCTCCTAGGTGGATTCGGTCAAGGGCCACAAGGGTCCATAACAAACTCGAGAACCGGCTCAGGTGAGATATTGGAAGTGGATGCACCATCATAGCCTATTCCTTGCCCCTTGACGTTTCTTAAAGTGGGGTCGACGAGTATCTTACTAACCTTCGTCGATGTATCCTTGATAGTTACCTTGACCTCCTGGGCACGTTTTAGATCTTTCTCGAGTTGGGATATAAGGGCTTTAAGTTTATTACTAGTCTCCATAGATGATTGGAGATCTTTCGTAAGACTAGCAAGTTTGTTGGTCAAATCCCCGTTCTCTTTTTAACTATGCAAACTCTCTCTCCCGAATCTTCTCTTATCGAAGATTCACTCTCTCTTGCCTCATGTAACTCTTTCTCTAGCGCTAAAACTCTCATTGCTAGACCGTTATTCTGTTTCTTTATTTTAAAGGACTTGGCATAAAGTTTGACGTAGGCGCGCTGAAGCTCACTCTCGCTTTTACTTAAAGAATTATATCCTTTACTCCCTTCGGAATGACTAGACTCACTGTTGAGGTGTTCATGTTTAGTAGTTTACTCATCGTCATGAGGTGCACTAGATTTACTAATATGACTAAAAATGAATGCGGTGAAGTTACATCCATATGGTGATTCTTCTCCCGAACTCACCGACTCGACCTCGCTATCACTAAGCATGACGTTTAAGGCAACTTTGCCTTTCCCTTAACTTTTCAACCTAGTTGGACACTCGTGAGCTTTGTGACCCTTTCCCTCACACTGATAACATATCTTCTCGTCTTTCTTTGGGAAACCTTCCTTTTCTTTTTAAAATTTTTTCTTGCCTGTTTTAATTTTTTTTATCTCTCTCAAAACTCTTCTTATCTTTGGAAGTATTTTTCTTTTTAAGTTTGGGAAATTTCTTAAAATTTTAAGCAAAGAGGTTCAAATCATCTAAATCATAATCAAACTCCGAATCGGATGGCGCTTATTCTCTCTTTTTAGATACTTACTCCCTCTTTCTAGATTGGGCTTTAAGTGCTACCCCATTATCCTTAGGCTTAACTGTTTTCGACAACATATCTATCTCGTACGTTTGAAAATCTCCTAAAAGTTCTTCTAACCTAAGAGTATCTAAGATTCCTAGTGAATTAAAAATCGTATTCTTAGGAATAAAGGGGGCGCGAAGCGATCTCAAGATTTTCTTAATAACATGCATCTCGGGTATTTTTTTCACCTAAATTGAAACTTGAGTTAACTATGTCGAAAAGTCATGTATAAAACTCGTCTAAAGATTCAGATTCAAGCATTGTTATCATTTCAAATTGTGTGGTAAAATTTTGCATCTTAGAAGCTTTCATATCATTAGTATCCTTGTGAGTGAGCTGGAGGGTATCCTAAGCTTCTTTAAACGTGGTGCATGCCATAATGCGATAGAACTCGTTAGGGGTGATGGATCCTGAGATGGAACTCAATCCACAGGAATTGAAATTGCTACGCTTAAATTCATCCTCTGTTCACTGTGAGACAGGTTTAGGGCCAACGACATTATCAACTGTGACAGTGGGAAGATTCCACCCGCTTTCACAGACTATCCAAATGCGTTCATCTATGGCCTTTAAAGCAGACCTCATCCTAGCCTTCCAGTATGCATAATTTGTACCATCGAAGATGGGCACTCGATTATATAAATTCTCTATTACAATAAAAAAATTCAAAGATCAACACTTTAAAAAAAATAATATCAAGAGAAAAATATTTTTGAGGAAAAAATCACACAGTAAATTTGTGCAACAGGCTCTGATACCAATTTGAGAGTGCGCTTGCAATATTAATGGATAATTTCTACAATTAAGTGTCCAGCACACACAAGTTCAAATTTTATCTTATTACCCTAAACAAGCATCTAGGTGATA
This sequence comes from Sambucus nigra, assembly GCA_949130495.1. Lineage (NCBI taxonomy): Eukaryota > Viridiplantae > Streptophyta > Magnoliopsida > Dipsacales > Adoxaceae > Sambucus > Sambucus nigra. The sequence goes on from OX422212.1 coordinate 521,539,253, forward strand.
AAGTAGATAAAATAAAGCATGCAAACACGACAAAGCAATATGAGGAAAAATCTCTTGTAGGTAAAACCTTTTAATTAGCACTATAGAGTTTTTACAAGACACAACTTACAAAACCTCTACAGAATACAACTCAGTCCAGAGTCCTCTACAGGTGGAGGTCCAACCTCAGTATCCATCGATCAACCTTTGTCTTCCTTCAGTAGTGATCCTATCGAGAAACACAACGATTAGCAGTGAAGAGAATCTCTCCACAAGAATAACTCAAATATAGAACTATATGGGGTTTTAAATAGATTCACATATATAGTTGGTAGTGATGATTATGAATCAAAATAGGTTTTTAACCTAAAGAAAGTGGGAACTTTTGTAGCAAGTTTTCAGAAATTGTTTTCACAAAAGTCTCTCTAAAATTCTGTACGAAACAGGTATTTATAAGTCGGCACAAAATTCAAGGCGGCGACACTCGTTCGAAGGAAGTAACAGGTTTGTTTGAACGAGAAAAGAATCTCGTTAGAATGACATCAAGGTCATTAGAACGAAACCCTAGTCTCGTTTGAACGAGCTTCAAAAAGCTTCAACATAGTAAAACAGTACGACCTCGTGAGATGTTCGATCAAAGTAAATTTTAAATGATCACTTTAAATGAGATTACATACTCATTTGAATGAGATGCACGTATTTTTAAAAATTTTAAATCCAGAAAAATGCCTCGATTTTAAATAAAATAACCTCCAAATATAAACATAAATAAATTTAAAAACCTATATTATTTTATACCTTTGTTTTGTGAAGATATTCTTGAATTTAGAGATGATGGAAATAAGGTTCTTCTTGATGGATCAAATCAAACGGTAGCGGAATATGCAAAAAACTATACGTAACCTATGATATAGCAAATTATGCTCTTACAAATTATAAGTTTTGATTTTACCAGTAAATCTTATCAGTGGACTATCATTCGATGGAGTATTAAATACTCTAAGTTTGATATCAAGGAATAATTAAGACATTGGTGAAAAATGATACATTACAAATTGAATTTCACCAAACGGTTATTGAATACGTAATGCGTGGAATATATTATTTACTATCTAACTTTGCAAACAAGGACTCTCTATTCGAGTTATTTTGAGATACTTAAATTGAAGTGCAATTTAAATTATTTAGTGGAATTAATCAAAATTAAAAATGATAGGAAATAAATTGTGGGGTTAATTTAGAATTTCTAAATTTTTATTTGGAATCTAATTAATTATATGCATTAGGCCCTGTAGTCCATATTCCAAGTGAAAAGGCCATAACTCTTTAGAAACCCTACTTGACCCAAGCCCACTTCATATACCTATATAGGTTTAGGGAAGAGGTTTAAATAACATTAAACACTTTTAATGCGTTAGAAAGGGTGAGATTAAATACTATCCACATTTCTGTGAGGGGATGAGGAGAGAGAAAATATTTTTTCGCTATTTTCACGAAGTTTTAATCTTCAAGAGTGACAAATGCATATCTTGCTTTGGGTGGATCATATATTGTAAGATTAAATGTGTTTTGATCATCTATATAAGGATTTACGGTCATGTTTCATCATCCACATCACTCTCGTCTGGTATATTAGGTCACCTACAAGATCCACAGAGGTATGCATGTTAATCTAAACCTTAGATCCAGTAGCATAAATATAGTTAAAATTTATTTTTTTGAAACACGATGAATTAGATATCATTGGGTAATTTTTTTTAAAGTCAATCTTAGTAACTAGATCATATATCATGGTTGCAAATTGAATCTTATGTAACTCTTGTCTGTACTTGTGTAAAAATTTATAAACACATATTTAGTATTAGTGAATTTGAGTTTGGGACACGTAATACTGGTTTTCTCCATAAGAGTTCTCACTCTAAATTACCATGTTCATGTGTGTATGATCTTTTTATTTCTGCATTATTTAATTTGCATTCACATTTGATAATATACCCAAAATAATTTTATTGGGTAAAACTAAAATTTTATATCGATAAAACCATTTTTTGTCATAAAAAATAAATCTTCGAATGGAATTTAATGATGAGTTATTCGTGAATGTGATGAATTTATCAATTAGTTGAACACAAATAACCATAGCATTTTTAAAACACAATTTTGGTGGTTTGTGTTAATTTTTTTGTGGTTACAGGTGTAACCACGATAGTAAGGTTGTTTAAGTAGAGGTTTAAAGGATTAGTAATGAAGAGTTTTGATTTTTACGCTCAATACAAAACTCACTACTCTTGGAGTCCAAGTCACTATTACTAAGGGTATAATTCAAAACGTTCTTCTCATTTCCCTTTCTCCTTACTCCAGTGAGATACTAAAATAACTTGTGACTAATACCTTAACATTGGTAGCATTTCCCTAAATAATTTTCTTTTTTCTCCTAGCTCCCCAAGGAATAACCTATCTTATTGGCACATTTTCATTTTTAATTTTCTTAAAACTTGAAAGTTTATTATTTACTTTAAGAAACATTTAAGTATCTTGGTCAATGTGGTAAAGCCATCTTCTTCACTTCCCAAATCATTATTGGAATCAAGTGAATCCTCCTTTTGGTCCTCAAAGCAAATACCTTATCCTTCTTAGGAGGAGAATATTTCTCAAGATCAAAAGTTTGTAGTGCGCCTATAAGTTCTTCAACTTTCACTCCATTAATGTTTCATAACATGTTCAAGGTTGTGACCTGTGGAGGGAATTGATGAGGTAATGGCCTCAAGACTTTTTTCTTAGTCTTGTATTTATAATCCTTTCTCCCAAATTAAAAGATGACTTTTGAACATAAAAAATTTAGCATGAAACTCATAAAAGGTATCTTTCTCTTAACATCCTAATATGGGTGGAGCTTTGAGACCGCCCCAGTGTATTGTGTGAGATGTAAAAAATCTTTTATTCCTCCATAGACATTTCATATATCATATTCTGACAAAACTCTTTTGTCGTGACTAGTGGCGTGCATCGGAACCGACAACCCGAAGAACCGAACCAAACCAACCTTTATGGGTTGGGTTTGTTCGGGATTTTCTCTCTCCATATTTTGGTTCTGGTTCCAAAAAATCGAGAACACAAGTGTTCGGTTTGGTTCTCGATTTTATACTTGAACTGAATCGAATCGAACCGAGAACCGAACCGAAGAACCAAATCGAAAAATCGACCCTAAAAACCAACCCGAGAATTGACCCCAATCAATTTATGTTCGGTATCTATAGTGCTACTTGAAAAATGCTTCTAATTTTATTTATATTTGATATTTTAGTTATGATGTAATGAAATTAGATAATTAATTTTTGCCAAATTTTGTGTATGTGCGTGATAATAAATTATTTGAGTGAAACATATTAATTGAGATAAATAAAACATGTTAATATTTAATAATTTGGTTAAGATGTAATGACCATGGATAATTAATATTTGTCAACTTTAAGTTTTTTATTTATTTATTTATTAGAAAATGATTTAAGCGAACTATTATCAATTGCAAAAATAATGCAAAATCGTGAACTATAATCGTGAACTGGAACCACAAACCAAAATTGTGAACCATAAACCAGAACCACAAACCAGAATCACAAACTAAAACCATAAAATAGAACTGTGAACCGACCTGAACCGAACCGAGAACCGATAGTTCGATTCGGTTCAGTTCTAGTAGGTATTGGTTTGGTTCTGGTTCCAAAACCATGGAACCGACCGAGTTCGGTTCTGGTTTTGATTCCGTAGTGGAACCAAACTAATGCGACCCATGCTCACCCCTAGTCGTGACACTGTTATAAAGTTAGTTCATCCCTCGTGAGTTATAGTTACATAACTTATGCTCATCCTCACTCGAATCTCTCAAAATTTTTATAATTAACATCGCTAACTAATTTCATTGTGGGGTATGTTTATTCCTTCTCTACGGACACCTAGACTCGCTCAACAAGGAATCTAAAAAATAGTTCCATCTGGACCTTCTAATACACGTAATTTCTCCCTTTAAAAAGAGGCGATCGAGAAACAAAATGACCCCGCAAAGACACTCCCCAAACACCATATATAATAATTTAGGATATCGCACTCTAATACCGATTTGTAAAAGTTTTATGGTTTATGTCTCACCAAAATTTAATCTAAATTAATATGAAATTAAATTCTCGATTACAAATATATATTCATGTCATATTATCAACCCGACGAAGAAAAACATCAACATAACATAATTTACATAAAAACCTTTTGTATCGTGTGATGATGCATGAAGTTTGGTTCAGGTTAGTCTATGTGTTAAGAATATCATCATTAATGACTCAAATACACACATACATACGTTTTATCCAACTAAAAAATGCCAATAAAAATCGTTTATACAAATCTCTCCATTTGACAATTCCGGTACAAAATAAAAACCAAATGGATTCAAAATCTTATACATAAAATCTACCCAACCCCAAATACTGCAAGCCTGACTCAAGATTCATGAAGCTTTTCAAAATTCAATCGAATGTTTGCCAGTATCCACGGATTTTGTATTCTACACACTTAGCACGCCCGTGACGTATAAAAGCATATGAGTGTATAAATGAAAAATATAAATAAAGGATATACCAAAGCATGTCTAAACACTCAACTCACAATTACCCCTTAACAAATAAGAATGTGAATAACAAGTTTAGGTGATATGATTTTCCCTGGAAGGATTTTCTAAAACTTGTTTTCACTCATCAAAGGTTGTTAATCCATAATCTGATGAAGAAAAACATCAACTCACCATAACTTACACAAAAACATTTTGTACCTTGTGTTAATGCATGCAATTTGGTTTCGGTGATGTAGGTAGTCATGCGTTGAGTATATTATCATCAACGACTCTAATACACCTAAAACTATGTTTTGTGTAACCCGAATATGCCAATAAAAATTTATCCATACATTGCTAGACAATGATTTACTTGCTTAAGTGATATTTGAATTTAGATGAAAAAAATCAAGCGATTATAACTTAATACTATGAAACAGTTTCATTTCAAATGTTTTTACACTTTCATAGTCTATTTTAGTCTAGGCATCCAATTTGATTTTTTTTTAATGAAGTTAACTTATTTTTTACCCGAACATATAACTCCTCACATGAGGCATTGAAATAAAATTTTTTGTTTTAGTTTTAGGTTAAAAATTGAATATGTTTTTTAAAAGATATTGTCTTCTTTATTTCAAAATTATTTTTTGGACAATTGCTCTTAAACCCCTCACACATAACAATTTTATGTGCAACCCAATAGCTTTTGGACTTTAAATTGTAGTCTTAAAGTTGCATAGTGTGCGAAACTTAATGCCATTTGAGTGTTATATAAGAGAGTTTATGCATCATATTAAGAATTTTTTGCCATATTGGATTGCGAGTTTAACTATAATAACTATTGCATTATAGTCTCATATATATATAAAAAGTATTTGACCACATAAAAACACCTCTCTCCCAAAAAACTTTGGACAACTTTTGCAAATATGTTTAAAAAAAAGTAAAAATAAATAATAATAATTATATCAATTTTTCTTTCGTTAATATTAATTAAAGTGGCAATAAGACAACATGAAAGAAGAATGTGTCTAAGTTGAAATTATTCTAAAGGAGGCATGTGCTTTTTAAAATGAGTCCCGTGTATAAGAAATAGTATTCAACGGAAACGTCGCCATTGTGGGGCCACCCTCTTCTTCTTCCTTATTTTATCCATCCCCTTCCCCATGCATCTTGTTAATAAGCGCGTGCCTTTTGCATTTGAGTCATTTTATGTTGAATCCGTTGCACACGTGCCTCCTCCAACCAAACACAAAAGTCCAAATACCGATACAAATACAAATACCAAGCCTCACCCTCATGTATGTTTGACTTTCTTCAATGAGTTTCAGTCAAATCTGAGACACCCAAGAAAAAAGAAAAACAAAAAAAGAGATATTTTCCCGATTTGGGTTTGAGTTAATCCTCAAATCAGACTTGGGTATCATTCTTTCTTTCAAAATCTTGTTACCAAAAAGTTGAAATTATGGAGGAAGAAAAAATACTTCAACCTGAGAGACAAGCCCAGAAAGAGAAGAGATCAAGTGAGGGTTTTTGGGGTTTGATGCTAGGACCTGTTTGCTGGTATAAAATGCTTGGTGATGAGTTGCATTGGAGCTTTGTGTTGAGTGTGGTGATAGTTTATGGGATCAATCAGGGGGTGAATATGGGTCTGAGTCGAGTTAGTACACAGTACTACATGAAGGATGAGCAGAAGCTGCAGCCTTCTGAAGCTCAGTTTTATTTTGGGATTGTTCAAATACCTTGGATTATCAAGCCTCTTTGGGGTCTTCTTACTGATATTGTTCCCATTGTTGGATACCGGAGACGCCCCTATTTCATATTTGCTGGTAAACTTTTTATACTTACTCTTAGTAATAATCACTTTTTGTGGGGGATGTGGACGTGTGTTTATTATCCTGTAGTGACCTACAAAACTTATTGAGTTGCTTTTGAGTACTTCTACGAGGACACTTTTGATTAACACAAATGTGTTTAATGCATTAGTTGACGTGTCATGTAATTATAATTAGAGAGTTTTGAGAAAAGATCCTTACAATTGTCAAAGTGTATAAAATTAGGACACTCCAAATAATTTTATAAATTTAGTCACTGTACTAAAAATACCATGAAAAATGCTAACGCTGGCGCGGACCAAAAAAATGAACTCCTAACAGGGACCGCACAAATAAATGATATTGTCCCACAGAGACTAGGTTTATAAAGTTAAAAAGAATTGTCCAAAAAATCCAAATATAGGAAGGAATATGACCTTTATCTTAATTCTCTATTATAATTAATAAAGTTCAACCGTCCAATACAACATAGACACAACACCTTGTATCAAAGTGTGTCAATAAAGGGTGTCCCATATAATTGCTCTGATACCAATTTGTTGTGCGGATACTCACTCTATAGAGTAATTCATGGATAACAAGAGAATACAATCTAAAGGCAAAGTAATGAGAAATTAAAGAGAAAACAAACATTAATAAGTACAAGACAAGACTTACGTGATTCTACGTCCACGGTTGATGGGTTCCTTTTTTGATTCAATCAACAAGGGTTACAACTCTTACAAGCTCACTAATCCTCCCAACTTGTATGCAAGAGTAAGAGCAATCAATGCTAATTAATGGCTGCGTAAAACTAGGGTTAAACGCCAGGACATTGTCTGTCACATTTAGTATGTCGTATACCGCTACAAGTTTGTCGAAGAATTGGGAAGCTTACATCTACAATCGATAATCCGAATTTCAAGACTACTTCAACAATCATGCTCAACAATGACGAATTTGATAAAATGTGTTTTTGTTCCATTTACATTTTACATAAAAAGTGTTGGGATATTTTTAAAAAAAATATATATATTTTTCTATTTATGAAAAATCATTTTTGAAAAGATTTTAAATGATTTTAATCATAAAAGTCTTGGATATATGCTCCTGATCCCGTAAACAGTTTTGGTTTTTAAGGATTCCAAGTTTTTAATATTTAAAAGTTTTTTAAAGAGGATCAGTGACGGTCGTTCAAACGACATCACATCTCGTTCGAACGAGATGGAGTGTCGCTCGAACGATGTCATGTTTCGTTCGAACGACAGTTGTTTTTAGCCTACACGTCACCGCCTTGAATTCTAGTATTTAAAGGGTGTCAGGCTACTGTTTTTCGTGTGGTGAATACGTTTCGAGTGTTTTTGTTTATTCTCCAACACATTTGAGGGTTCAAACTTTGTTTTTACAATTCACAAATCCCAAACTTTTTGTGTGAGTTGTTTTATGGAACCCAAAGCATAGTTTTGCTGGGAGTTTTTGCTGTGATTCAACCTCGGTGGAGAAGGCATCTCCATATTTGATCGGTGGATACCGAGCGTAATCATTCTGTGTGTGGACGAGCCGAAGACGACGAACCGACACCTGGAGGATATTTCGCTGTCTCTCGTATCTTTGAAGGTTTGCTGAAGGCACCGCCCATTACACACTTGTGGGCGATTATCAGGTTGTATGTAAGTTAAGGGTCTTGTAAATTCTTCAAAATGTTAGAAAAGGTTTTTACCCGAAAGGTTTTTTTTTCTTAAATCGGTCGTCTTTATTTTCATGCATGATTTGAATGATTTATATTACTTAGATGCATGTTTAGGGGCTGGACTAAATTTGAGTTTGGTTTGTTCAAATTTAGACACCTAATTAAATAAGTGTGTTTGAGATTATGAATTAAATTGATTGGTATCACACCGCATTTTACAGACCCCCCAAATACCCCCAAATAACAAACCCATTTTTCGCAAATTTGGACCCCTTCAGTGGTCATGCCTTCCAAAACGAACCACACTAATAAACTCTGGAAGGAACCGTATCCAGCAAAACTCGTTTGCTGCAGTGAACTTGCTGCCCGCTGGGATTCTGAGCTAAAATTCCACAAATCTCTACCTTGGCGGAAAAATACCACAACCCTATACAACAACTTAATCATCTAGGAGCACCATCATCAAACAAATTCGAAGGGCCTCAACAATGTAGAACATTGATCAAGTTCGAACAATGCTCAAACTTGACCACCGGTACCACCTTAGTCAACATGTAAGCCGGATTATCTTTAGTGCCAGTTTTCTTCAAAACAACACCACCCCCGTCGACAACCTCTCGTATGAAATGAAACAAAACATCGATATTGATGCAGGAGCATAGGGCAAGGACGTCCTTTTTAGATTTCTTTTGTCTTGTTCTTTTTTTTTTTTTACCTTTTTGTATCTTTAGTATAAATGGCCTAAAGGCTCTAATTTGTAACACTTTTGCCCATTTGATATTGAGAAACTGAGAGAGAAATAAAAGAACTCCCTAAATTTTCATGTTTTTGTCGTTGTTATTGTGTAGTTAATTTCTTTACTTTTATGCTTCCACACCCTAATCTACATCAAATTGGTATCAGAGCTTGGTTTGTTCTTGGATCAGCCATTTTTATCGAGGATTGGGACTCCAATTCTGATTATTAAGATGATTTTCAACCTAACCCTAACCCAAAGACCTATCTTCCTACCATGATCAAAACTGATGGCCAAAACCCCCATGACAGATCCGAACAGACATGTAACCCATCGAAAAACCCTATCACACCAACCGTAAACCATAATTCCACCTGTGCTGCCCCAGACCAACCAGCAGTCCAACCCCGACAATCGATTGCACCCTAACTGAATCAGAACAACTGCCACAAGCCGGAAACCGTAGTTCAGCCCCCGGTGGTTATCGATAGGTCCATCCGGCTCAAATGAAGGGGCCGACTATGCCGACCAAAGGTTTGGACCAAAAAAAAATTTGCGCCAACTCTAATACTCACATGAATCAACCCAAACATGATCCTAAAACAGAAATTTGTCCCAAGATTCATTTAATTACAAACCCTAACCAATTTCCACCATAGAAAATCAACCCTAAACCCTATTTTCACCGATCCCAAGAAACCCTAACATTCATACCTCTTAAAAAAACCGATTCCGTATATAAAGGTTGCCCCTCCTTGGGTATTCTTCCCATTCTTACCAATGTCCCATTGCCCACCACACAATCCATTTGTCGCCAACGCGACTCTTTTTGTCATTCCCAAGAAAAACTCGCCGATGTCTCTACCGCCTATACTCATACCGTTATGATTACGACCTCAATGGATGTCCAATCACCTCATTTCGGTCATGATGCGTGGATTCGAATGAGTATTTTTTTTACTCATTGCGCCGAGAGGGTAAAGGTCGTGCACGGTGATTATAGATGGGGGGCCAGTGACAATTTGGTAGCACAAGAGATGGTAGATAAACTCAAGCTTCCCATGGCGTTATTGACTAAATCATGCCGTATTAGGGCGGTGAAGCTTTAACTTTTTGATGCGTTGGAGCGCACTTTGGGAGGTGTGGTTTATGCCCCAAAGTTTTGGACAATTGATATCCATTAGCTTAATGGATTCCAAGTGTTGTCGGGTATCAAGACTAGGTGTATGGTCCTTGCAAATGGAGAGTAAAGTAAATATAAAATTTGAGGGTAATGGGGAATTGACGTGTGCAAGTTCTCGAGCGCTCGAGGCGTGTCTTGTTTATGGACATCAGTTGCAAGTTTTGAGAGTAACGGACAATGCTAAGAGGATAGGCCTACTATAGGAGGGAATGGTTCGGGACCCTTCCAGAGTCGATATATGATTTTGACTAAGGAGAGTTGCACACATGCATAGACCATTTTGAATCAAGTGGAGGTAGGACTGCGACTGCATGTGATTCAGATATGTATAGCTAGTTAAGGTTTTACAAGGAGTCTGGAGATCGAAGAGTTGCATTTTTCTCGTCACAGTGGAGATTTCTGGAAATTGGTGCAAAAATAGGAATGAGCAATGTAGGCACCCATATATTGACAGTCTTTTGGCTTTTGCCTATATTGGTGCCTTCAAGTCAATACATAGGCGATGGGCATTTTGAGTCATTTGCCTAGGGTTTCTTGCGGTATAAACGGGATCTTTTTCCCAGTGTGTCACAAGTTATTTTTTGGCATTGATAGGATTATAAACTTGGAATCATGGTGAGATATGGGTGTATTTGGGGTTTGGGTTGAGAGTGAGTATAATAACTCTCGTGATCCTACTATTATTGTAGCCTATTTTCTCAAATAAAGGATTTGTTCTCACCTGTTAATGTAGATAAAGGTAATATTACTGAACCATGTTAAATCTCTATTGTTAACGTTTCCATGATTTTGCATATATACATTTTCTTGTTTTTGAATTTTGCTGGGTGTGGTGCCATTGGTGGGTGCACAACAACCTGCCTATTTTAAGCCATAAAGGGGTGCGACACTGTCCAGAATTTGAACGTTTCCCACGTTTATAGAATATAAATATAAAGGTGGGTAGTTATACCATGTGATGTGAGCTAGAGGTCATTGGTACCTAGGTATTATAGATCTGCACTTCAAAAATAGTTTTAGATGATCCTAGAATTCTATAAAGAAAACCTCACTCAAATCTTCCTTTATTGTCCGTTAATTGATTTTGTAGCATGTCATCTCATATATAAAACTTTCAAGTATTTTGGAAAACTTTTTTTGGCCCATGATATACGATTGTCAAAAACATGCATTTCCTTTCACCTTAAAGCTTTTCTTCTATAATCGCACTCACTGAAAAATGTGACAACTTATATAGATTGAAAAAATACTATAATTCAACTCATCTCATCAAATCCATCTCCCAAATCCTTTCACCTTAAAGCTTTTCTTCGACAATTGTACTCACTGAAAAACTTGACTACTTAATGATTGAAGAAATACTCTAAATCAACTCAACTCATCAAGTCCATCTCCCAATTCCTTTGAGTTGGCTATAAATTATGTTTTACCAATTTTTATCTAGCTAGACCATACTCCATGTTAAACCACAAAGCAATCCATGTAATTTCGGCATTACCCATTCCTTAACCCTACTGTCAATGCTCCTCACATAACTCTTCCTCACCTATTTAGCCATTGGCTTGATGTATCTGCACTGCTCATCTTAGTCGGTTGTCTATCACTGTGTTTCCTACTGGAATTTCTCTCAAGAGTAAAAAAGTATATTTCATTTTCCGCTGTCCAGTCTCCGTGGTTTTACTTTTGAAGGATGCCCTCATCTTGTATATCATTTTAAGCTGAGTAACCGGTTATTTATTGATTAAATTAGTTTGATTATTTTGATTTCGACTTCCCAATCTAACATCGTCTCTGTGCATTTGATTTTGTTTTGCTTAGCATAGGTTCATCTGCATGCTGTAATGCTGTTGAATATTTCCCCCCTTCCTCCCCTGAATAATGTTGACTAACCCGTCATTGATTTCAGGTTTTATAGGTGTGATCTCCATGCTTATGCTATCACTGCAAAAGAACTTGCATCTTGGTCTTGCCATTTTGTCCCTAATGTCGGGGAGTGCTGGGGTAGCTATTGCAGATGTGACTATTGATGCGTGTGTGACAGAGAACAGTATAAGTCATCCTTCTCTTGCTGGTGACATGCAGAGCTTGTGTGGGGTGAGCTCTTCCATTGGGGCACTAATTGGGTTTGCAATTAGTGGCTTTCTTGTTCATCTAATTGGACCTAAGGTTTGCTTCTGCACAATTTCTTTTGGTGATAATGTTTACTGCCAGAATTTCCTTTTGGGTCAGTTTTTTTTATTTCTTTTTTCTTTTTTTCTGGTGTGTCAATGGATTGGATTAGTGCCAGCGTTTGAAACAACCCTATTCATTTAGTTTGGTTTGATGAAAGTTGTAATCTGTTAAAGCATTGATGATCTTCAGATGTTTGATCCTAAAAATAAATGCATTACATATAGTATGCGCTTTTTAGGTGTCAAATACTTACAAGGGAAGGAAAGGGGGAAAGTTTACTGAACAAAGTTACGGACTATACGTAAAAATGTCAATAATTTTGCATATATATAATATAGAGCTTGGTTTTGAAACCCTTAAAAAGTAAAGGTGCAATATGGGTTGACATTGTTTCATCATATATTAAGCCATTGGCTAAGATTAACTCTCACTTTGGTTTTCCCTCTAAAAAACATCACACCACCTCCTACTATCTTTCTTAATACATTTGACATTTCTTTTCTCTCTCACAATTACCTTCCACTCTCTTACCACATAGACTTCTAAAACTTATGAAAGTAAATATCAAACCAATGAGTTGTAGTTCACATAGTATGACTACCTCCGTAAATAGAGGCAGGAAGGTTTAAATTCCGCTAGGGACAGTTTCTGATGTGAATACAGGTGCGGAAGCGTAAAAGAAAAGAAATTAACTACACAACAATAACAACAACAACAACAACAACAATATGAAAATGAAGGGAGTTCTATTATTTTTCTCTCTAGTCTCTTAATTTCAAATGGGCAAAAGTCATATAATGAGGGCCTCAATAGATATTTATACTAATAGGGTAAAAAAGGGAAAAATAAAAAATAAAGGCAAAAGGACAAGTATATCCCTATGCTCCTGCATCAGTTTCACACCACTGTTAGGCTGGTTTTAAATGGGGAGGGCTACCCCAATCATGTAGCTCATTTTTCTCTTTAATGAAAACAATGAACTGTCAACATTTATAACCTTTCATTTAGATGCCTATTCAACTTTGAAAACTATATTTTGGCTACTGAACTTTGTAAAAAATGACCCCAAATTGGTCACGGGTCATGCCTTGGGCACGAGAAGTTTCGTATAGTCCCCAAAATTAGGTCTCTTTCTGTAGAAACTATGACGTACCTTAGGCACTTGACATGCCAGAGGCGTGAAGCCAGAGGCGAACTACAGGCACGGGTAAAGCAGGACGAAATTACAGTATTTCCAGTGGTACGAGTATCTGCTAGTATATAACATTCAATGTTTAACTTTCATTTACTTGGATTGACTATTTGCACCCTTTTCTAAATTCTATTAGGATTAAGCAAACATCATGTCCATTAAATCTATTGTTGGATCAGATCAGAATGTTCCCAAGTGCAAGTGGAATTTTATCATTCAATATGTTTTCAGACCAGAATGTTTTCTCCCTTTACCATTATTTGTCACTCTTGCTTGGCAGGGTGTGTTTGGAATTCTTTGTATACCTGCTGGACTGGTCATACTGGTTGGAATGATACTGCGGGAACCCCCTGTTCATTACTTTGCCTTCAGGCGGGTAAAGATTGTCTTATATTTGGGATACTTGTCTTCTTTCTCCTTAATGCTTACATAAATAATCAGGATTTTGAATTAGGTTAGCCAAAAGTTTTTGGATGCTGGTAATTCGATGTGGGCAGCACTGAAATGCCGAGATGTTTGGAGGCCTTGTTTATATATGTACCTCTCACTTGCATTGGGGTTGCACATTCATGAAGGAATGTTCTATTGGTATACAGATGCAAAAAATGGCCCAGCTTTCTCACAGGTATTTTGACACTTTTCACAATTTTTTTTTAACTGCATGACAATTCTAGGTTTTCGAAGTGGTTCGAATAATCTGTTTACTTCACCATAGGCATTCTGAAATAAATTCTGTCATTATAATCGCTCAATCCAATTTATTTTGTATCACAAAGATGGTGTATTGCTTCCTGGATGTTCTGGAAAATCTTCTAATTATAAGATGTGCTTTTCTTTGTCTTTACATGCATTGTTGTACCACACAGTACATTTTATATTGTTGTTCACCTCCATTTTTATAGTTTTGACAAAAAAATTTGCTGAATATTATCATTATTACTGTTTTCTTCCCTGAATTCCTAAATTAAATCTTGCCTAAAAACGTGATCTTTATGCAAATGTTTATAAGTTTATACGATAAAATGCAAACTCCCCCTGAATTTTACACTTTTGGAACATGATGTATAGTTCAGTTTGTTTTTCAATTAAAAATAGTTCAAGGGGGTTTCTTTAAAAAACTGGATAAGGAAGTTTTTTACACTTCCCCAAAGTTTTTTTTTTCTTTTTTCTATGGATGATTCACCTTAGTAATTTCTATTTGCAAAAGAAAAATCTAGATGAGAATAGTTCTCAACTAGAGCTATTTTTTCGGTTTAGACAGAAGATGATCTACACAACTAGGGATAACCCTACCCATTTTAAATCAATTACAAAAGGGTGGGCAGCGGTCCCTAGTGAGATTCAAACCCTGCACACCTCATGTTATGACCTCATTATCCACATGCTTTATGTAGGAGGTTATTGGGTCCATTTTCTCGGTTGGCGCAGTTGGCTCGCTTTTTGGAGTTATCCTCTACCAAAATGTATTTAAGAGCCACCCTTTTCGCCGCGTACTGTTCTGGAGTCAGTTGCTGTATGGTGCTACTGGATTGATGGATTTGATATTGGTGTTGCGAATAAACTTGAGATTGGGTGTACCAGATTATTTCTTTGTCGTAATTGATGAAGTCATTTCTAAATTGATCGGACGGCTCAAATGGATGCCTCTTCTCGTACTAAGTTCCAAGCTTTGCCCCTCCGGCATAGAAGGCACTTTCTTTGCTTTGCTCATGTCAATAGATCACGTTGGGATGCTCTCTTCCTCTTGGGGTGGGGGTCTCTTACTCCACATGTTGAATGTTACACGGACCCAATTTGACAACCTTTGGTTAGCCATTTTGATTCGGAGCTTTATGAGAATTCTTCCACTTGGTCTTCTATTTTTGGTCCCCTCCAGCGATCCCAATTCTTCAATCCTCCCTGCTGAGATGTTAAGGAAAAAAGATAGCGATATAATATTGGAGCCTGAGAATATGGAAATGGCTTCCCTGGTCAACAATATTTGACTAAAAACTTCTCAAATTTTGGGAAGAACACTTATATGGGGAACTCGAGCAGAGTTCTTGGCAGTCGTCGATGGTGACCTTTTGTTAAGCAGAGTTCTTGTATACGATTTATAGTTAAAAAGAAGCTATAGAGGAAGCCAGAGATGTACATTTTTTTCTTGATAATAAGTTGCCCATTTTGGAGAGCTGACATGGTGGTTGTAAGTCATTCTTCTTAATAGTTTTTATTTTGAGGTCATGATAATTCTAGTTGCATAATGATTTAAAGTGTCAAGTTATTCTGGGTTTTTGGCCAATGCTAGATTTGCTCAAACATTTGGAATCATTTTGTAGCTGGACTCTTCAAGAATAATTATGCTTTTTGTTTGCTTTCTACTTCTATATCTAACCAAATTACTGAAAACTAGAAGCTCCGAAAGCAAGAAATTTCAAAGTTGGGCCCCGACTCTATGTTCCATATGTGTATCAAGTTTCAGGTCTGCAAATTTTTAAAGATTCTGTTTTTTTCCCCTGTAAAATTATTTATCATTCGAAGGTAATTTAGCATAATATCTTTCCTAAATTATGTAAACAGACTTCATTATCATTTCTGGTGTTTGCATGAATATTATTCCCCAATTGCTTTGCCATTTTTTTTTAAATTTCTGGGACTGAATATATCTTTGTTCCTTTCTAAGAGAGTTGGACAAAAGACGACGCATTCTCGATCATTACCACTATTCCAGCCTAAAATAGTTGTAAGATCTTCAATATTATTTTCTTTCCCTCGATCGCCCTTAGCATATCTTCATGCATGCATATAAGCTACCTTAGTTTTTTTTTACATATATGCAAACAAATTTTACAGGAAGTTCGTATATATTTCACTTTATATATACCATCTCTGCATGACAGATTTCATATTATTACAATTGAACACACTGCAAATGACAAATCACATTAACATATTGTGTGCCATCCTACAACAGATGACCAAAATATATATATATATGATTTGAACTAAGATAACTACTCCTTGGAAGGTCATTGCCAATGATTCACTTGGCTTCGAATTAAAGAAACATATCTATGAGAACCCTCAACATTAGGCTTCTTAAATGAAACTGCAATTTTCTTTTGCGAATCCCAATTTAGATTCCTTCGTATCGTATACAACTCTCATGTTCTTTTGCTGAAAATTCCCAATGATCCCAATCTCATCTTCGTACGAAAGGCTTGCGAGAGCTAAACAGGCTTGAGATCCATCCGTCTTCACCATATAAAGAATCCCGTTTACGTCCACATCCAGCTCAGCATCACCCTCAAATTGCATCCTTATAGTAGGAATATTCACTTCTTGATATCCAGAGAGGTTAAAACAAGTGTCCAAGATCGAAAAACCCGGTGCTCGACGAAAACCTAAAAATTGTTTCAGAAACTCGGCCCTCACGGCCTTATAGATCGATGGAGGAAGCCGTGTAATTACCGTCCCAGAATCAATTAGCATTCCACCTTTAGCGAAGCCCGATGATTTTAACACCGCCCCTCCGATACTAACTCCAGTAAGGTTGAGAAAATAAAAGGTTGGGAGTTGAGTATTTGAAACCATTCGAGTGTATGAAATAGGTGTATAATTCTTGAAAACAGAAACATCACCTCCTAGAATTAAAGAGCCTGAAGACCCGTTATCGGTTGAAGGCAAGCAGTAAGAGAAACGCCCTCTAAATATATCAAAAGTTTGAGATATTAATGACAGATCGCTTCTTCCAAGACCCATTAAACCTGAAGCTCCCCCGAATAGGCCTTTATTGTTTCGGCCACACCCGAATATGAAATTATTGACTGAACTAGGCCCCAGAATTAGGTGGTCAAGGCCCAGCTCACCACGTGTGTAGGACCCGTCACCGTAGCTAATGGCGTAGTTACAGGTCGGTGGGTCCCTCCCACATATTGCTGAATTACCTGTTGCGTATTGCAGGGAGTGACAACTTGATGAGTTGCATGGAACTGATTGGTATGTACGAGATGTAGAGGGGTTGAAAAGAGGCTCTGGTTGATTGTAACATGATTTGCAAGGCTGGCATTGAACCCAAGTGAGATCGCTCCCTGTGTCAATTATCACCGTTATGTTTCGACCACTCAATCCAATGGTCACGATGTAGTTTAGCGTGTGAAGTTTGACGCCAGAGGTGATAGGAATCTGAGTTTGTGAAAGGTTTTTGATTTGATTAGAAACCGTGTTTCTAATTCGGGATTGCAGTGAATGGACGCGAATATTGTCAGAAATTAGGTGTTTCTGAAGAATTTCGTTGCGGTCACTTATTGTCCGAGAGATGTAATCCAAATGCTTCATTTCAAATATAGTTGCACCATTCTCTCTCCCTGAAAGTCCAAGCTAATGAGTAATGAGAGCCCAGTTCATGGTTTTGTAGCATTATAAAATAAATAGTTATAATGAGTTTTTATAGTTTTTTTAGAATCTCATTAATTTGTTGCACAGAGTGACGTGCAGAAGCTAGGTTAGGGATAATTAAATAAAGTATTCGTTATTAGAGACAATAGAAGGTCGAAACATTAAGTTTTAACCAAAAGATTAGGAAAAGTAGCATATCGTAGTGTAGAGCCAATATCTTCAAAATTCGAGCACATAAGACAGTAATGAGGTTTCATACATTCCAATGGAAAACAAGGTAAAGCCAAGATAAGTTTTATTGTTAAATGTAAATTTGCTCTCTTGACTACGAGAGAGTGAATGGGTGATTCCATAAAGCATAAACTGTGTTAAATAAACAAGACCCCTAGAGGGGAAAAAGTTAAGAAAAAAAAAAAGCTAATGCCATTACTGCATAACCTGATTAATTTATACTCACTTGATTGTTGAGATGAGCAATTTGGGATGTTTCTACTATGCTGTGTCCCTTGAAATTTGTTAAGCGTGAGGATTTTCTTGTCTCCAAGACTATCAACCCCAGTATCAGTACTGAGTATAATGAGAAGAAAAGAAAGAAAACACGGTAAAAGAAACGTAGCTTGGAGCATAGTTGAATATACAACTACAGAAAGCTAAGAAATGGGTTACTCGTACAAGGAATAAGGGGGGCGGAGTTGGAATTTGGAATGTGAACAACAAACATGAGGGCCCACTGCTGCATGAGAAGTTATTGGTAATTCACGTGCAGATACTCGGTAAGAAGTTTATGTGCAAGTGGGTTTTGTTATTTACAATGATATTATCTCTTTACTCACTTTCCATATACAAGGACTCACACCCGTCACGGAATCAACTGTCGCATCTTATCAACATGCATGAACAATCAGAGGAGAGGACGTCTCTTTGATGTCTGTCCTGTACAAAGTGCAGTTTATTATACATAGGACCCACATATATAGTGCAATTTATTATGTCTTTTCTTGCCTAGTAGAACATAAAATATATAATACCCCATGCATCACGCACCAATATATTTGTTCTCTATAAAGGAAAAGGGACATGGGCATCTCTAATGGTTGTATTAGTATTAACAACCCTTTTTATGTAAAATATACATATTTTGGAAGAAAAGATGTGATCCAACTGTTTGTCATACACAAACGCATCCTCTCTCTCACATACAAAAAAAAAAAAAAACTTAAATGGGGCTATTGAAGCAAAAGCTATAGTTGGATTTTTTTATTAAAAATTATTCAACTTTTTTTTTCAAAAAAAAAATACGGAAGTTGGAAACTTATTTCCAAAAATACGGAGATCATAATGTCGCGCTCGAGGACAACGATAATTATAACTAATGCCGTCCTAGACATCAACAATATGATCGTATCGATGTGAAGGACAATGATCATAAATGTGAGAATGTCACAATGCAAGATAATAACATTACCTAATATTGCTTTTGGTGACATCCACATTATGTAATGTTGTCTTGGATTGCGGCATTAAAAATGCACCCATTAACCCCCAATAGCCAGCAGTTCTAACAGGATTACAACAAGATTAGAGGATTGGAAAGCCGATACCAAAAATACAATTAGCACGTAAGCTAATGGGCGCCATTCTTAGCCCCTACAATAAATGAAAGTTAGCCCCTAAAACATTTTGTACTCACCATCATGGGCTAGTTAGATAGGAACACACAATTGGGCCAATTAAGCAAAGACCCCTTTCATGTAGTGTGTAGTCTTTGTCTCTGATATACTTGTAAAAATAATGGGATGCAAAAAAAATGTTATTAGTGGAATCCCATGTTACATGTGATGAGTGGCATAATGAAAAAAATATTTGGCTTGCATGAAAAAATAGGTGGTGCGTACATTACTTGGAATATATTTGGCTTGCATGAAAAAAATATCATTAGTTGAGTGGACAAGGCAATGTTTGGTCATACATGCAGTACTTGATTCAGAAATGATGATTATTTTTTATTTTACTGTGTGATCCCTGATTTGTTTATAAAATGATTATTTGTGAGGACGGTAAGGGAACAAACTCAATTGTTGCTTTATACCAAACATAGCTTATTATAAGTTACTTGTCTTCGTTTAACCACTCATCTTCGTTTAACGAAATGGTTATCCAACTGCCACGGAAACTAATCGAACGAATATATTTATTTGTCTATTCCCGTCATTTTATTGCCTAATGTCACCTATACCTAATGATGACATTTAATTTCAATCTGCTTTGTACCTGGCCTGAACTTATGCTTCCATAGATTTCCCTCTTAGAGTTTGAAGTTATTTGGAGAGGGTGGAGTTCGATTTTTTATGTTTATATATGGTATTTGTTCAACCTATTCCACGTCGGAGAGTTTGAATAAGAATTACCTTAAAGTTTTAACCATGACAAAAGTTGTGTGGCATGCATAAAGGTCTATGTGACAAGATTTGCTAATCTTTTTACAAAGCAATCCAAATTTTAATATTGATCAAACATTTTTATAATAAAACATGAGAAAATAGTAAATCAACACAACTGACTAATCCAAACAAGATTAGTGTCACAAAGGACATAAAAGCTACAAGGAGCTAAAATGGCAAAACAAACTAGTGAGACACTATCATGATAGGTACAAACACAACTTACAAATCCAAACAAATTACATGTAGATCCAATCAAGACCTAAAAGAGAGTAAAAATGCACAACTCTCAATCCAAATCCACAAAGAGATAATATGGATACTAAGATAAATTGGTCATCCTAAAATCGAAGTACCTAGGGCATGTAAAGCACACAAAAATGGTAGACGATAGAGAAGCAGACTTATGTCCAAGTAAGGCCACCCATGACATGGGAGGCAACAATACCAAAACTAAACCATGAATGAGATATAATTAAAAGCATGACAAAGTATATCCAAACTAGAAAAATCACAAAGCCACTAGAGAAGATACACGAAAGTGATAGGAAGCTTTAAAGACATAGCAACTAGGAAGATGTACAACCTATAAGGTTGCAGGTACAAACATGAGATGGAAACATGAATCAAAAGTACCATAAGCAAACTACCAATAAGCATGTGAACGGATGGGATATGACATCGTACGAACGAGAAAAAATGGGAACTGTGCAAATGATTCAGGGCATAAATATACCTCGCAACAAACTCAAGCCACCGTGCGAATGGGGCAAATATCTAACTATGCAAACGGTTATGTCTAGAAATCTCACCCTTAAAAAGACCTTCAACAAATCAAATCCAACCTTATCACTCCTTCGAAAGACTTCTCGCCTTTAATCTCGTGTCATCAAGTACCCATCGTGGCTCAAACAAACTTTAACATAACTGTTGATGTAAAAAATTAGATCATATCTAATTATTCAATCACAGCTAAATGAATGAGATAAAGAATTTTTAAAGTGGTTCAGCCTTATAAGAATGGCCTACGTCCACTGTTATGTTATTGCTGATTGTTTGGGAATTCTCGATTACAAGTTATATCAAGAAATTTCGGTCCCTTTACAATGAGGATTGTACAATGTATTTATAGCCCTAAGGCTGTAATGTGAAAGGGTAATACATTAAATGATGTACATATGAAAGGGTAATACATTCAATGCCCCTTAAGCGTATGCGTCTGAATGATAAGCATTTAATGAACAGTCAAACCGTTGGTTATCCTGCTATTAATGCTTTATTCGAGGTACAGCTCGGACCGCCTAAGCTTCTCGGTACTCAAGAGTTCCTCGGAGAGTTCTTGTTCCTCGGAGCGTATGAGTTCCTCGGGGAATCAGTGTTCCTCGTTGTAGTATGGTTCCTCGGAGCATGTGAGTTCCTCGGAAGTGTTTGTTGTTGCTACGTAGATTGCCACGTGTCTTCACTTTATTGAGCCATGTCAGCAGACTAAATTTGGTATCAACAGAAGCCCCCAATGTTTCATAGTTCGAACTTTGAGGAGTGTGGAACATTCTTTCTCGGAATATGACAGTTTTAAATGGTCATCCTGAAATTTAGGAGTCTTTTGTATTTATTTCTCCTTCCAAATTCGTAGAATTAGGCTTTTTTTGAATTTTTATAACCGCCTCGATCTCCGTGTACTTTTTGTCCTTCTAGTCGCCGGTAGCGTAATCGTTTCTTTTTGTAATCATTACTTTACCGTTTCCCAAGGCAGAGTATTTAAGCGTCACAGACAATCCCATCGTCTTCTACTTTTTCAAATTTGCATCTTCGAATTTTTCATTGTCTTACTCTCTTGTGCATTCATCCTTTTCATCGTTCGTTGTCAACAGATCCACTCTTTTTCTGTAAGATCTTCTTCCTTCTTCATTTCCTTTATTCATCATGGTTTACCCTGTTGAATCTCTTGATAAATTTCGCTCTGATTTTTCTATTCCCTCCTGGGTTGTTCTGGAAGAGCTTTCTGAGCCTTCTGACTATTTTCGTTTGGCTGAGGGACATTAGTTCCCCAGTCTCTTTGTTGCTGAATGTGGATTTTCTTTTTTACCAACCCTCTATGTCAGGAATTTTGTCAATATTTTGACGTTCCTGCAAGAATAGCCCCCAATACATGGAGAATAGTTAATGGGGTTCATAGGTTAAATCAAATTCATGGAACTTGCATAGGAATTTCAGAAATCATGTTTTGTTATAGATGGGCAGTGGGTGATAACACTTTTTATTTAAAAACTAGATTTTTAAATAGGGCTTTAGTGGTCAATCTCCCGGATGCCAATAGGGACTATTTTGAGCACGAAGTTGTTATAAAAAATTGGCAACATGCTCCTTTATCTGGGGATGAAGTGTATCAGGGTCCCAAATGCCCTCCTAATGGCAATGGGATAGGTTATTTTTATTTTATTTTATTTATTTTGAAATTATGCTTCTTCTATGTTTGATAAAATGTGCCACTGATATTTTAATGTTTATTTATTTGCAGTTGATAGCAAAAGAAAGTGTCCAAAAGAAGCAGACATGAATATAAGGCACTTAAAACTTATCTGGAGTTTGCATCAGAGTGTTGCCGACGAGCACATTAGGTCATCCTCGTATCTGCTGCAGTACAAGAGCTACACCACTTCTTTCACTGCTCCTCCGGTGATAAGTGAAGTAGAACCATTACCAGCTTCTACCAGTTTCTCGCCTGAGTCACACATTCCTTTAAGTGAAAGGATGAAGAAGAGAAGACCTCCCACCCTTTTTGAGAAACCTGCCTCTGGTGCTGGAGAGGCAAAAAGAAGTAAGATTGACGTCCCAGGGGAGGGGACAAAGAAAACTGATGCACCTTCCTCGGCTGCCCCTGTTGTGAAGGTTGTCGAGAAGCCCCAAGTGGCTCCGAGCAAGTCTGCTACTCCAGGAGAAGTGATTGTAATATCACGGACCAAGAGTTCCTCCTTGGTTGAATCTATTCCTTCTCCCTCGAGGAAGCTGAAGAAGAGCTCCTCGGTCAATTTGGCTGACACCATCTCTCAGCCCCCGACTAGTGGAGTTCCCACTTTCGTTCCCCCGAGCTCTGCCGTGAGCTCGGTGAAGACTTGGATCATTCCCGAGATCCAAGGTATCGAAGAAAACCTTTCTCGGGATATGGTTATCTCTTTGGCAGCTCGCCACATTGCTTCTGTAAGTCCTTTTACTTTGAACTTTTCATCTTTCCCTTATTATATATGTCTCTGACTTGCTTTCATTTTCTTTTCACAGTTGGTGAGCTGCTTCAATACAATTTTGAAGAAGGATGACGCTATTAAAGCTTCAAGCTCCTCGTCTGGTGTAGAGGAAGCTCTGGTGGGCCTGAGGCAGTCTTTGAAAGATTCTCGTCTGAAGTACGATGCTGATAAGGCAATCTGGGAGAAGAAACTTACCTCCACTGAGCAGGAGAAAGCTCAAGTTGTTGAAGTCTCCAAGGAGTTGGAGAAGAGAATAAAGGACTTGGAAGGGAAAAATAAAGAGCTTGACAAGAAGCTCAAAAATGCTGGAGAGCTTGAGAATAAGCTCAAGGTTGCTGAGAAAGAGTTGGGTCAGCTTCGGGAGGTAAATCGGTAGAAGGAGGAGGTTGAGAATAAATTGAAGACTGCTGAAAACCTTCTGTCCGAGAAGCTTTCCTCAGAGAAGTTAAAGAGAAAATTGGTTGTGAAGAAGTCTTTCAGCGCTGGCTGGGACAAGAGGTGGAACAAGGGCTTGGCTGCCATGATGTCGCAAGTAGAATATGGAAGCCTCAAGTACTTTAGGGATGGATGGGTCGCTGCTCTACAGGAGATGAAAGTGGATGAAAATTCCGAACTCTTTCAACGACACATCCCTGGTCCCCCTCCAACTCCTGAAGATGAAGAAGAGGACGAATCTGCCTCCGAAGAGTCTTCCATGGTGATAGGAGATCAGGTTTCTCTTCCCCCGACTATCCAGCCCGCTAACGAGTAACTTCAACTACCTGCAACTTCCTCCGAGCAACCTCCAGCACTTCTCCAACCACTATCTGCTCCATCCGAGCAACCTACTTCCTTGTCCCATCCTCCCGAGAAAGTTTTGGGAGACAAGGAAAAGGTGTAGAGTTGTTCGGATTTCTCTATTTTATTTTTCTTTAACAAATGTAATCTTGAACATGTAATTCTGAACCTTGTACTTCTGACCTTTATGATATAATAAAACTTGAACTTGTGTTTATTCATACTGTTGTCTCTTCTTCATACTCTGTTTTGATTATTGATTACTGCTTTTTCTTCTTCTACTAGTTTTTGGTCAGGATGGAATTATTATCTGCTCACGATACAAAGATGTTGAGGCAATGTAATGAATACTTTAAGGCTGGTCACACGGATCTGAGTGCATCACAAATCGTCGACATCCTCGGTCAAGATGCTTCAGAACAGGCAATTGAGGCTTACCAATACTTGAAGTGTCTGCTTGATCATGCAGTAGCCAATAATGTGGCTTATTATGATATGATCGAGGATCTCCAAGGCACTCTTGAAGACCTTCAGCAACAATACAAAGTATCCACTGCCCTTTTGCACGAGGGGTATGAGAAGAAGTATCAGCAACTAAATGCTGACAAGGGATACGAGAAGCGTTTTGCTGGCTATGATGTGAGGGAGAGAACTCTGAGGGCTGAGGTCGAGGAGTGCAGACAAATAGCTGAATTATTAGAGAAAGAGAATAACAACCTGCAAAGAGAGTTGTCACAGTTGAAGTCTGCAGCTTCCACTTCAAAAGCCTTGATCCCAGTGACTGATGAGGGATTCTCATTCTTGGAAGTCGAGAACGCCAACTTGAGGGACGAATTGGAGACCTTGAAGAGAGCTGACCCCTCTACATCTTCTCGTGGACGAGAAAGAGCTCCTCGGGGACGAGCAAGAGCAGCTCGAATTCCTGTCGAGGAACAGAGGACTCAATCTGCTTTGGAGAACCAAGCTTTCCAATTAATGGCAAAGAACCAGGCATTGACTGAAATGTCAAAGAAGATCAGGGACCTGGAAAAGCAGCTTTCTGCGCAGAAGTCAGTCTTGGAGAATAAGGAACTCTTCATAAAAAATCTCCATGAGCAGCTGGAAAGACCGACATATCAATTCCACAAATAGCCCAGGGAGTTCTGGATGGCTGGGTACAACGCGACTCTCTACCACTTGGACGATCGTATCCAGAATGCCAATAATGAGGGCTACAAGCAAGGCTGGTTGAATGCCTTAGGTGTGCTGCAACTCGAACAGGGTCATTACCTGTGGGACTACCATGATCCTGGGCTGCTCGACCTACTCGTGCCACCATTCAAACTTGATATGAGTTGGATCCTTTCTCGGGACATTCCTCGATGCTTAATTTCCAAGTATCTCGGCGACTACAATCTCCATTTAAGTGTCGAGATATCTCGTCCCGAGCACCTCCTAGATCGACCATCCGTGATGAATATTAGGATGTTAAAAGATTTGAACTTCATAAACTCTCCTCTTGCTTTAAATGATCCGCCTGCTGGCGAGGAACCTGTTTCAAAAGCAGAGGGGAAGAAACCAATAGAGTAGGAATTTTGATGTAATAGTTAGTATACATTTCATTCTCATTGTAATTTGTTTTTGATTTAATGAAAGACTTTTATTTTTGTTCGCAATCTTAATTGCTATTGTCTTGTAAAATACTTTACATTTGTGCATGTATGTCTATTAAAAAGATAACAATATTGTGTTGTTTTGTGTTGTTTGTCGATCAACTTATTGTCGACTAGCTTGAATTTGTGGTAGTCATTATAAAAAATTACTAAGTTATTCCTCGACCAACTTACTAAGTTGTTTCTCGACCAACTCACTAAGTTGTTTCTCGACCAACTTACTAATAATTTTAAAAAGTCACGAGTATCAATAATTTTGCTTGATCATTTTCTTGTATTCATAAAATGTTTCCGACCAACCAAGGTCGGTAAATTTCCTTCTCGACCAACTACAGTTAGTGGGCTTTTATCCCCGACCAGCCATAGTTAGTGGATTTTTCCTCTACGAGGAGCTTTTAGTTGGCGTTTTCAAGAATATATTTACTTCCTAACCAACATAAGTTGGAATTTTTAGGAATATTTTTACTTCCCGAGTACCACATAGTTTTACTTCCCGGAGGAATACAAATAGCTTTACTTCCCGGAGGAATACAAGTAGCTTTACTTCCCGGAGGAATACTGGTAGCTTTACTTCCCGGAGGAATACAAGTAGCTTTACTTCCCAAAGGAATATATGTTGCTTTACTTCCCGGAGGAATACAAGTTTTACTTCCCGGAGGAATACATTTGTTTCTCGACCAACCTTAGCTGGCATTTTCGAGAAAAAATTTGAGTAGCCCGAGTTTTGTCGAGTTTCGCCGAGTAGTGTGTAGCACTAGTATTCCCCGAAAAACTTTCAATAAAAGGAGAAAATACACATCACTGATAATACTTGCGCAGGTGCTCTGCGTTCCATGCATTCTTAAACTCCTCCCCTTCTAAAGTTGCTATTCGGTAAGTTCCTGGTCGAACAACTTCTGTAACTCGGTATGGTCCATGCCAGTTTGCCTCCAGTTTGTTGTACTTTTGAACTACTTTCTTCAGCACATAGTCTCCTTCTTTCAGGTCGCACTTCTTCACCCTCTTATTGTTGAATAGAGTTGTTCGTTGTTGGTATGCAGCATTTCTGATGGCTGCTTCTTCTCTAACTTTCTCGAGCATGTCTAAATCCAATCTTCTCATTAAGTCGCTGACAGGGGAATTGAAATTCAGTACCCTGTGTGTTGGGAGGCCCAACTCGGCAGGTATAACAACTTCACTTCCAAATGCTAGCATATATGGAGATTCTCCAGTTGATACTCGGGGAGTAGTTCGGTAAGCCCACAGTACTGACTGTAACTCGTTGATCCAATTTGCTTTCGCATCATCCAGTCTTTTTTTCAAACCATTCAGCAGTGTTCTGTTTGTCACTTCAGTTTGTCCATTGCTTTGAGGATGGCCTGGTGCTGAGTGGATCTTCAACACATTTGATTGGTGACAATAGGTAGCGAACTCGTTATCAAATTGTGTTCCATGGTCTGTGATGAAAGCATGAGGAAGACCATATTGACAAATGATGTTCTTCCAAATAAATTGGTACACCTTCTCGTACGTCATATAATGAGAGGCTCAGCTTCCACCCACTTAGTAAAATAATCCACTGCGACGACGAGGTATTTGAACATTCCTCTGGTCATTGGCATTGGTCCGACCAAATCTATTCCCCACATGGAAAACGGCCAAGGGGAAGTGATGAGTGTCAACAATGTTTGTGGAGTTCTTCGGATGGAGGAAAAGCGCTGGCACTTGTCACATTTCTTGGCATAGGCTACACAATCAGCGCTCATCGTCGGCCAGTAATATCCCTGCGACATCATCCTTTGCAAAAGCGTCCGACCTGCCACATGGGCTCTACAAGACCCTTCATGGATCTCTTCAATCAATTCTTTCACCTCGGAGGGATGTACACATCTTTGCAAACCTGCGCAAATAATTTTAACTCCGTTTTCAAAACCGTTTGAAATTCTCACCTTTAAAAAATAATATTCAACATATTTGAGCAATAAAAATAATTTTATCTAAAACTTTATTTTCCTCCATTTTCCAGAAATTAATTAAAATAGCCCAAAATTACGCGGGTTGTTACACTTCCCCACTAACAATGGAATTTCGCCCTCGAAATTCGCCGAATGCCTAACTCTCAAAATCAGGCCAACAATCTCAAAAAATAATTTCGTCTCCAAAAATAATTCCTCACCTCTAATCTCTAAACCTATCAGGAATATCACCTAAAATTTTCTATCTCCAAAAATTGTTAACCACGCAATGAACCCAAAACCCAAGCCCCGAGGGTTGCCGTATACCAAGCTCTGATACCATTTGTAACACCCCGCCCGCCTGGGGAGAGCGAACGGAGCGCTAATGTAATAAAATAAATCTAAATCCACAAGTGACAAGGTATAGAGAATCTAAATAAACTCACAATAAAATAAATCCACTAATCTCAATCTTCAAATTAATACAACAAAATTCTCTCGAATAAATACAACTAAAGTAAATCTCCAATGCTCTATACATCAAAATAAATGAATCTTTCCTAAACAATCCTCGCTAAAATCAATCTCCATAGCGCCCCAAAATCCGCGCTAACCTGCCACTAAAAGAAAATATGGAGAAGTACACAATACGACAAGAAAGATGCTCAACAATTATATTAACGATGAACAAAGCGTAACAACACGAGTACGAATATTCAAATCAAAATGCAAATCTCAAAGCATTTATCAATATAATTTCTCAACAACACTTTAACTGGGTCACCAGGCCTCACCCCATCTGCATATGCTTTATCAAGACATAGCCCAGGAATAGGTATTTTGACGGGTACTCAACATCTGTGCCATATCAAAATCTCATGACAACGTGCTCAACAATAATATAATGATACCACATGAATCAAAATAATTCAACAATTATTTTTCCAGATTTCAAAGAATTTAACAATTCAAATATGAGTTCGATTAAACAGGAAATCAAAGAGAATGAGACTCGCAAGATTTAAGGAGCATATTGTGTAAAACACCATACCTCAAACCATGATGAGAAATCAATGATCACATCTTCAAGATCAACACAAAAGATCTACAAAAGCTCCTCCAAGAACCTCCAACAAAATAGCCCCAAGAACACCTCTAATCTAAGGTTGGAACTCACAAATCTTAAGGGCCAATGTGTATATAAAAAGAAGAGGAATATAAAATATATTTGCTGCCAAAATTCGTGCCAAAAGTATGTTAAAAGTCTTGCCCACGACTTCCTTTTATAATGCAAAGAAATGAAGAGTTGGAATCCAAAAGACTCCTTTAAATAAGGCAAATAAATGAAGAGTTGGAAGTCAAAACAACTCCAAGAGTTAAAAACATTTTAAAATCATTTTAAAATCTGTTTTAACTCCGTTTGAAATTCTCGCCTTTAAAAAATAATATTCAACATATTTGAGCAATAAAAATAATTTTATCTAAAACTTTATTTTCCTCCATTTTCCAGAAATTAATTAAAATATCCCAAAATTACGCGGGTTGTTACAGATACTTACTGAGTTGAATGTGAATATGATATGTGTAGTTATTGAGTTGAATATGGATATGATAGGTGTGGTTGCTGAGTCAAATATGGATATGTTTACTGAGTTTATCATATATATGATATGTGGTAATTACTGAGTTGAATATGGATACGATATGTGTAGTTACTGAGTTGAATAGGAATATGGTTACCTTGTTAATTATAGATATGATATGTGGTCCTTACTGAGTTGAATATGAATATCATATGTGTAGTCATTAAGTTGAATATGGATATGAAATGTGTGGTTACTGAGTTGATTATAGATATGATATGATATGATATGATATGATATGATATGAATATGATATGTTAGTGAGTTGATTATGGATATGATATGTATAATTATTAAGTTGATTATGGATATGATATGTATATGTTATGAAGAGATGTTATGGCTTATTAACGCCAAGAGATGTTATGGCTTATTATAGCCAAGAGATGTTATGGCTTATCAACAGCCAAGAGATGTTATGTCTTATTATAGCCAAGAGATGTTATGGCTTATTATAGCCAAGAGATGTTATGGATTATCAACAACGAAGAGATGTTATGGCTTATTATAGCCAGGAGATGTTATGGCTTATTATAGCCAAGAGATGTTATGGCTTATCAACAGCTAAGAGATGTTATGGCTTATTATAGCCAAGAGATGTTATGACTTATCAACAGTCATGAGATGTTATGGCTTATTATAGCCAAGAGATGTTATGGCTTATTAACAGCCAAGAGATGTTATTACTTATTAACAACCAAGATATGGTGAGATGTTTTATATTGTTATATAGATACGATTTATTGCATTTAATTTTTATGCAATAGTGTAGTAGTGATGCATTTGGTGAGCTATTTTGCTCATGGTTCCTATGTTTATGTTTTTCAGGTATTGTGATCTCGATGCCAAATCTAGGAGTTCGGCGGGGTTAGCAAGGGATACATAAAATCATAATTTGGTCAAACGTAAATAGGGTAATTTAAGCCTACTTATCTTTTCTGTAAGTTTGAATAAGCATAATTATAATAAAATTTTGAAAGGCTTTTGGTTTCATTTATTCATGTTAATAATTGAGTATAGATACTTGTGTTTATGGTTTGGATAAGGTAATTATGATGTAACTCACTTTGACCTTCAAACTTAATTATAAGTAATTGGGTTGGGGTGTGTTATAAACCGTGCTAGATTCCTGTTTTTGGTGTAGTGATAATGTAAAACGTGTGTGTGTGTGCATAACCATATACGTTTAATCATAATCCGGTGAAAAAAGATACGCCTTCAATGAGTTCAATAACAAAAGTATTTGATAATAAGAATCTGTGTAAGATCTTCAAAGTTCGATTTTCATTAATGTCTAATGAACAAAACTCTCTTTACCAGATGTCTATACGAAATCAAGAATTTTGACTTGATTAATGCATGACTCAAATGTTTTGTTACGAAATTAAGCAAACTTAACTATATATACAAATGTTGACATTTTCATCCAACATTTAAAAAAATCATAAATCAATCCTATTGAAATTATCAGGAAATAAACACGTCTTAGACATTCAGAATTGAATAAGGAGGTTAAAGACTAAAGAATGTGCAACTAGACTTTACATTATAGACAAATAATTCTTATTAATTTAAGACTCCAGAACTAAACACTAATTATTTTTTTAAGAATTCAAAATGTAACTCATTTATAAGAACATAGTTCTTGCGTCTTAAATATTAATGTACAAAATGTAAATGTTTAAGTTGTGTCTTAAGGAATTTTTGGAATGCCTACATACATCTTTCATCGTATTAGACTTAATCATGCATATTTATTGATAGATTGGTAAGTTTGCTTAAGTTATGTTGATTTGCGTTTTCAATTCATTGAAGTCTGAATTGACAACCTTTTATGAGTGAAAACAAGTTTTAGGAAACTTTAAACCTCTTTCTAGAAGTTGTTTGAATCATAAAAACTGTTTTAGCCCGACTTTGAGCGCATTTTTTACAAAATCAAATGTTCAAATTTGTGATACCTAGTGTAATTAAACACTTAGGTTGATCAAATCTAAATATTAAATCATAGAGGATATTGAAACAATATCATACCATTCTCTGCATGGAAATAACAAATGAAAGAATATATAAGTAATATATGAAAATCCTCAAATGATAACTCATATAAAATGTCCATAGTTCATAATAGAGATACAATAATATCTCAACAATAATACCTCAATAAAATCTCAAATGATTCTTTGAATAATACAAGTTATCTTCGTCTTAGCATACAAACTAAAATGTCTCAAAATAAATTAGACTAAAATAAATACATAAATGATAACTAAATAAAGCAGAGACGCACAATGTCTCTAAAATTGATATCCTTGGATAAGAGAGAGGAATAACAAATGTTGGTTAGAACGAGGAAGCCAAGTGACAGGTCCAACCCTAGCACATGGGGTTCACGTAAAGAGATGGGTTAAAACCTTAGCAAGTAACTTAATTACGCAACTCAAAGTAGTTATATGAGTAGATGATAAAATCACTACATATATATAATTCAAATGAACGACCCATCCCATAAAACGTAACCTCATAATGTAATAGAATTGTCTAAATTCATATCAGTTATTAATTATCATCATTAATTAATCAACATGTAACTAACATGCGCCCATTCCTCTCGACCATCTTATAAACATGTGGTATGTCAAATCAAATAGTCACAAGGTGTTGGAATTATCTCAATTCATTTCATTAATTAATTGTTCTCATTAATTAAAAAATACGTAACCGACATACATCCCTTCCTCTCGGCCATCTCAAGAATATGCGGTATGTCAAATCAAATTGTTACATAAACCTCATTCGCCTGTTTCACATTGCCGAAAAACCTATAGCCACCTTGTTACACAGTGTCAGAATAATACATCAAACTAAATCATTTTCATCAGATATCACATTACACGTCTAGGAGCCACATGGTATTTGCATGGGTGGAATTTCACATTTCATAACATAGGGGTGTCCCTTCTCGACGCCCACCCATTCATTTTTGTTTCACATGTTTATTTATCAATGACATTTATTATTTAACATGTCCTTATTCAGTCCATGTTATAAACTCAATACCCAATTACACTACCCTTGGGTTATTATCATTGAAATCCATTAATATGTTTTAGTTTATTTCATAAGGAGCTAATATGATACTAACACAAAAACTGACTTCTAGTAAAAATAAGGAACTAAAGTAAAGCAAGTAAATTTTATTAAAGATTTGATTCATCACTCCTACCCGTCACTATACTTCGTGTATGGGATGTCTCACCAAAGTGAAATTCAAACATTGAACCTCCTCAATACACTTTTGCTTAGATATGGTAGTTGTTAAGACAATTTAATTAGGGTTTATTATGAGTAAGTAAGACACGAATTTAGATATCTACGTATAAAATTGATCCAACTTTTCTAACACTACTATTGAGTAACCAAATCAATAATCAATATCTATCATGTGCTCCTTCTATCATCTACATGATTAAAATAGGTATCAATAATAACAAGGTCTCAAGTAAGGGATCATATATGTATATCAAGTTTCCAAAGTCAGTAATAATGTGTTTTTATTAGTTCTTATGACATTAGTAAGGTTCTCATAACAAATCTCATCGATTTCGGACATAAATATCAAAAGTACTAATCTTAAATCTTAAGGTACAACCCTAAGCATGCATAATTTCAGATTTATAAATTCTAAATTAAGTCCATAACATCTATTTTTCAAATTTCAATTTGTTAATTTCTACAAATGGGGTCCAAACCGTAAAATATCATTTTCATGCTTTGGGGCCTATAATTAATTTCTACAAATTAAATATGACTCAACATTAATTTTAAAGTATATAAAACTATTTAAATCTACCTAATATAACATAATTTAGGAATACAAAACTTCTTAAGGGTTATTAATAAATTTTAACACTAAAATTTAGTTTACGTGAATTTAACAAATATGCATATAAAAGGAGAGTAGAAAATCACTTGCCTCCAAAATGTTTTCTAAAAATTGAGTTCCTCGTCGGTGAAGAAAGTCCTTGAAAGTCACTTCAAAAACAGTATTAAAACCCTCTTTGTACAATTAGGTGTGCCCACGTGCATTGCACGTGTGACCAATGTTGATACGTCATCTTTTGAATTGTGCACGGGAAAAATAGGTATACTTAATACCAACATACTTAATGGAGAAACAAAAGTATTTGAAATGCATTTATTTCTATTTATAAAGAAAATGGATTATGAGATTGAATGCTGGAATGAATCACATAACTAAAGACAATCATTAAAAACAAAGAATGCACACCCGGAAACAAGATGCAATATTTCACTGTGGCCCTAGGTCAAGGTGAGAAAAGAGGTAACATTTGTTGTTTTTGACATATACAACTCGGGCTCGTGTCATTAGCTTCTTCCACATTTTACTTTGTAACGTGACACTCCTAACACTAATTGTACAAACCTTGACAAAGATCCAACTTGCAAATGGATTGAAAACTAAAACATATTATATAATGACTTGCTCTGTCAATGTGTTTATTCATATATTAATGGTCAAAATGTTTGAAAAGTTGAAAAGTATAGTGTCACATTTTTGTATTAAAATTAACACTTACAGCAAATGCTCTAGAACTTTGTGACCAATTAAGAATCCAAGACATATCAATCATGACTTCAAATCTCTGTTCCACATAGTAATCCACCTGAAATATTTAAGAAAGGAAGAAAAAGCCATCTCTAAATTGAAGAACTGTAGTAAACATGAAATAAGAACAATGTTACATTATAAATACAAATAGGAACCTGAACAGTTTCAAGCAAATGATGTAACCATGCCTTAGAAGATCATAAAATTTTAATAAAATAAAAAAATACCTCAGCTTCGGTGTGGGTTCTGTTAGAATTATAGGTCATAACAGTTTAACATCCATACCAATTTAAACTAATTGACAATCTTGAAATCCAATCAATGCAGCTGCAAGGTAAAAATTTATACAGTATATACAAGGTATCTAATATCAGTTTCACAATGCTTATGTTAATAGATAGTAACCAAACTCTAAAGCACAATAAGTACCAAAAAAATCTTCCAAAATTTTAGGTGTGAAAGTTCGTAGACAATTGACTCTACAAACCAAACCAATAGTTATCTATCACTAAAAGATATATACAACAATCCATCCTTATAAGTAATGACCTTTCACTTTTTGTAACTTAGATCCCTGACCATGTTGTCAATCACAACAGATAAAACATATTTAAAGTATTTTTACATCCCCCCCCCCCCCCCCCCCCCCACACACACACACACACACACACCACCACCACAACCAAACTAAACATTCATGAAGCCTAAAAATGTCCAAACTCCAAAAACAGTAGCCAAGTGCGAGGACATATCTAAGAGTTCATAAAATAAGATGGAAAAAAACTCTATGAAATTTGAGTAAACACAAATTGAGTCAAACCTTTAGAATCTACCTAATATTTTAAAAATAATTGTACAAAGATAAGCATTCAAAATTTTAACGCACAATAAACATGACATGTACTTATAGATACTGTACATTAATATCAAACTTGAGTTGATTCACATATGGATAGAAACATAAATTTTAAATTAATTGTAATTTCTTACAAAAAAATCATATTGAAAAAATATGAATTTAACTTCATGAAGATTATTTGTACAATTGGCAATGGGGACCTTGAAAAGAAAAAAACAGGTCTCCCCAAAGAGGTTTTATGCAACAAAATAGGGAACATGTGTGTAGTCATGTTTTGTGAGGGGTGTGATGGATTAATTTCTATTTTGTGAAAACTATCACACAAACAGGAACATTCATATTGAATTATCAAGAAATATAAATATTAATTTTGCGGGAGCATACCTGAATCCATGACAGAAAGTTAAAATATCTGAGTCTGAGGTCTTATGCTCTTCCAGATCAACACTTTTTTGTTTCCTCTCTAAATTTCTCTCTCACAATGGGAATCAGAAGATTGGTGTTGTGTGATGTGGGGACCATGACCCCTATTTATAACACAATCGTATCTTTTCATATTTCGTATATTTCTATTTTAACCCATCATAAAAATAGAAATTACGCTTGTCTCTCTACACAATAAAACCCACACTTTAATAATACATTAGTAAGGCCCCAAAACTTAAATTAATCACTTTAATTGACCTACTTTTATTTGATAGCCTATAATTCATATTTATTTTATATATAAGCCCATATATTAAATTTTACTCTAACAATCTCCCACTTGGACTATATATATATATATATGTAACTTTATAAATTTGAATTATACTTTATGAACTCATGAGTTTTAGCTATCAAAACTTTATGTATCTTAACAGTCTTGTCCATTAATTGCACCAATATAGAATCAAAGCGATCGTCATTACACATTTCGTAAGTAGACCCATCAATGATCACATATATCAATGAAACTAATGATAAAGATCAAGTGTGGATGTGTAGCATGAAAATTTCATGCAATGTGATCTTAACATGCCTATTTCCAACTGGTCCTCCTTAAACCTTAGTGAGATCAAACCATATAAAGTCAGAGTGAATATAAACTTAATACTTTACTGCAGTAAATAACCATACAATATCCATTAAATCAAATATGTCTATGAAAGCATATAAAATACAAACTCCCACTAAACTGACATATCCTGAAAAGAAATTACACCCATATGAGCAGTGTGCTCATGAAAGACTTTGGGTGGTAATACCTTAGTCAGCGGATCCATAATCATGGAGTTTGTTCCAATGTGCTCTATAGATATAAGTCCACTCTGAACTCTTTCTTTTACAACTAGGAACTTAATGTCAATAAACTTTGACTTCGTAGAACTCTTGTTGTTGTTGTAATACAGTACTGTTGATTTATTGTCACAAAATAACTTAAGTGGTCTTTCAATGCCATCCACAATACGCAGCCCCGTGACAAAATTTCGCAACCATATTCCTTGATTGGATGCCTCATAACAAGCTACAAACTCAGATGCCATGGTGGAAGAAGCTATAATAGACTGCTTAACACTCTTCCACGATACAGCACCTCCAGCAAGTAAGTAAATATAACCTGAAGTAGATTTCATGCTATCTTGGCATCCAACAAAATCGGAGTCAGAATATCCAATGATCTCTAACTGTTCTGACTTCCGATAGGTGAGCATGTAGTCTTTTGTTCTCTGTAAGTACCTCATGACTCGCTTGGCTGCTATCCAATGATCCTTTCCAGGATTACTTAAGTATCTTCCCAACATGACAACAATGTACGCAATATCCAGATGCATACATACTTGAGCATATATAAGACTTCTTACGGCTGACGCATAAGGAATCTTTTGCATCTCCCGAATCTCAAAATCATTCTTGGGACATTGACTAAGACTAAATTTATCTCCTTTAGCTACAGGGGTGTCACCTGATTTACAATCATGCATGCCAAATCTTTTAAGAACTTTCTCGATATAGCTCTTTTGTGATAAACTAAGTGTACTCCGAGAGCGATCTAGGTGTATTTGTATACCCAACACAAAAGAAGTGTTACCAAGATCTTTCATCTCAAATTTCTTTAAACGAAATCACTTGGTTTCGTGGAACATACCTATATCGTTGGTGGCAAGCAAAATGTCATCAACATATAAAACCAAGTAAATATGCTTACTCCCACTGAACTTGTGGTATATACAATCATCAACCAGATTCATCTCAAAACCAAACGAGATGATAACTTGATGAAACTTGTAATACCATTGACGAGAAGCTTGCTTAAGCTCATAAATGGATTTCTTTAATTTGCAAACTATTTTCTTTGCGTCTCCCGGCACAAAGTTTTCTGGTTGCACCATATATATTGTTTCATCAATGTCACCATTGAGAAACGCAGTCTTAACATCCATCTGATGAAGTTCAAGGTCAATATGCCCCACAAGTGCAATTATTATCCTAAAAGAGTCCTCCGATGAAACCGGAGAGAAAGTCTCTTTATAATCGATGCCTTTTTATGTGTAAAGCCTTTAGCGACAAGACTGGCTTTGTATCTCTCCACATCACCTTTTGAATCCCTCTTGGTTTTAAATATCCATTTGCAACAAATGGGTTTTTTACCTTCAGGTAATGGGATAAGATTCCAAACGTCATTGTCCATCATGGACTTTATCTCCTCATTCATGGCATCAATCCACTCTTGAAATTTATAACTTTCCATGGCTTGACGGAAGGTGATCGGATCATCTTCCACCGCACCAATGTCAAACTCATGTTCTTGGAGAAATACCATGTACTCATCTAGCACAGCACTTCTTCTTTCTCTAGTGGATCTCCTTAATGGCATAGGTTCTGGAGGTGGTAGAGTTTGTTCTTATAAAATGAGAGATTCTTAGATATTATTTTGATTAGGATCTGCTTCTTGAATAATGTCAGGAATTGGATCCTGATCAATGTTAATAATAGCTGTGGGAATATCAACATATTCCTCTTCAAAACCAAAATCCTTAACCTTATCCCCCTCGGCAAACTCAACATCCTCAAAGAACCGGGCATTTCCAGTCTCAAAAATTATTTTGGTAGTAGGATCATAAAATTTGTAACCCCTAGATCTTTCAGAGTATCCAATAAAATAGCAACTAACTGTTCTGGAATCCAGTTTCCTTTTATGTGGCTTATAAGGCCTCGCTTCAGCTGGACATCCCTAAATATGAAGGTGCTTCAGACTAGATTTTTTTGCCTGCCCAAAGTTCAAAAAGAGTTTTAGCAGTTGCTTTAGTTGGTACTCTGTTAAGGATATACACTGCAGTCTTTAATGCTTCACCCCAGGTAAATCTGGTAAGTTAGAGTAACTGATCATACTTCTTACCATGTCTTTAAGCGTTTTGTTTCGCCTTTCAATAACACCATTCATGCTTGGAGAACCTAGCATGGTGTACTGCGGAACGATACCGCACTCCTCTAGGAATTTAGCAAATGGTCCTGGGCATTGTTCACCTGAACTGTCATACCTACCGTAGTATTCACCACCACGATCAGATCTGACGCTTTTAATCCTTTTGCTGAGTTAATTTTCAACTTCAGCCTTGAATGACTTGAACACGCCCAGAGATTGGGACTTTTCATGGATGAGATAAAGGTAGCCATAACGTGAAAAATCGTCTATGAATGTGATAAAATATTGTTAACCGTTCCATGAAATCGAAGGTAATGGCCCACAAATATCTGTATATATCAGTTTTAAGACGTCTATAGCCCTATTAGCACCAGATCTCCTTATGTTTGTCTTTTTTCCCTTTATGCAATATTTGCAAATTTTAAAATCTGAAAAAATCAAGGGAATCTAGAATTCCATCTGACACGAGTCTTTCAATTCTCCTTTGGGAGATGTGACCTAATCTCTTATGCCATAATGATGCAGAATTCTCATTGGTTAATTTTCTTTAATACCTCGAGTGTTTACTTGCAAGGTTTCATGATATGAAGCAATAGTATCAAGCATATAAAGGTTATATACATAAGATAAAGAACCAGTTCCAACCAAATTTGAATTATAAAGAAGACTAAATTTATTATTTCCAAAGGAACAAGTATAACCAAATTTGTCCAATACAAAAATAGAAACCAAATTTCGTCTAAATGACGGTACGATAAATGTCTCATTCAAATCCAAATAAGTACTAGACTTCAATAATAACCTAAATATCCCAATTGCTTCAACTTCAACCTTTTTGCCATCGCCCCCAAAAATGTATCTTTCACCATCATTTGGCTTTTGACAACCCTGCTTAGACACACTGATGTGAGTGGTTGCACCAGAATCTATCCACCAAGTGTGTTTAGGTACCGAAGTCAAATTAACCTCAGAACAAACTAGGTTAAGAAGTGTACCTTTCTTGACACACCAAGCATGATAATTGGTACATTGCTTCTTCATATGTCCCGCAGCTCCATAGAAGAAACAACCATCAACAATTTTTTCTTTATGCTGTTTCTTTGGATATGGAACCACTGCAGCTTCTTTATCCTTCTTTCTTTTCTTCCCCTTGTCCTTGGAAGTACTAGCCAAATGAACACTTTTTGTCTTATCTTGCTTCAGTCTTTCCTCTTCTTGCACACAATATGAGATGAGCTCATTAAGAGACCAAGTCTCCTTTTAGCAGTTGTAGCTCACTTTAAATTGATTGTATTGTGTGGGAAGAGATATCAAAACCAAATGCACAAGCAAATCCTCAGAGAGATCAAGCTTAAGTGCTCTTAACTTTGAAGCGAGATGAGACATTTCCATAATGTACTCCCTAATGTTCCCATTACCTTTATATTTCATTGAGATGAGACTTGCCAAAAGTGTACTTGTTTCAGTCTTTTCATTTTTGGCAAATCCGTTCTTAATTTCTTCTAGGAACTCTTTGGCAGTCTTTATCGGTTCCGATATTGTGCCCCTGAATGCTTCTGGAATGGCCTTCTTTATGATCATCAAACACATGCGATTTGACTTCTCCCAACTTTCAAAGTCCTTTTTTGTCATCAAAGGAACTTTTTTCCGTAAGAGGTGCAGGAGAAGGAACCCTTAATGCAAGGTCCAGATCCATGACACGGAGAACTATATGAAGGTTCTCTTGCCATGACTTAAAGTTTGTGCCATTAAGCATGGGAATAGAATTAATACTGGTAGTAATGTTAGAAGCAGAAATGATAGCTGAATCAGAGAACAATAAACAAATAAAACTAGCTCATATAAGTCTTAAATCAAAAATAAATTCAAATAAAGGACAAATCCCATTTTAAGATATCGGACACTCTATTAATATTTGATCTTTGGAAAAAATATTAACTTGTAAGTGATATCTTGCCGTAATAATCAAACACTGATAATAAGAACATATTGAATAATAATTCTTCCTTTGGGCCGATTTATTATTCATATGTAAAACTAAATAATTATCAAGTGCTTATTATTAAAGTGGCACATGTAATTTTGTTAACAAATAATCTTCCTTTGGGCCGATTAATATTCACATAAATTACATGCACATAATTCTTTTTATATTTCGAAATAAAATTAATTTTGAACGAAAGAGGTCACTTTGGTGACATATTGTTTAAATTAATTTATCTCAAAATATATATATATATATATATATATATAAATACATCAAAATTTGAATTTAAATTTGTATATGGGTTCAAAACCCTTTCGGCTCTAGACTTGAAAGGTCATGGGTTCAAAACCCCTTTGGCT
Source organism: Sambucus nigra (assembly GCA_949130495.1). Lineage (NCBI taxonomy): Eukaryota > Viridiplantae > Streptophyta > Magnoliopsida > Dipsacales > Adoxaceae > Sambucus > Sambucus nigra. Next base: position 521,579,929 of record OX422212.1, read on the forward strand.
CCAAACTTGAAAGGTCATGGGTTCAAAACCTCTTGAGATCCTTCATAGGCTTAAATATGAAACACCAAGAGTCAAACCTTTAACCTTCCACTACCATCAAATCAACCGCTAGTCCAAATTTCATGAATTTTATATCATTGGAATTGTAATGAAACGAGAATATTTCTGAATCCAAAATTTTTTCTGAAATATTAAACCTTTTTGAAAAATTATTTGTAGCCGAAAATTAATATCAATACCTTCCTAATATATTCTCAACAATTCAATATGAAATAGCTCTGATACCACATGATGGATTAATTTCTATTTTGTGAAAACTGTCACACAAACAGGAACATTCATATTGAATTATCAAGAAATATAAATATTGATTTTACGAAAGCATACCTGAATCTATGACAGAAAGTTAAAATATCTGAGTTTGAGGTCTTATGCTCTTCCAGATTAACACTTTTTTGTTTCCTCTCTAAATTTCTCTCTGACAATGGGAATCAGAAGATTGGTGTTGTGTGATCTGGGGACCATGAACACAATCGTGTCTTTTCATATTTTGTATATTTCTATTTTAACCCGTCATAAAAATAAAAATTACGGTTGTCTCTACACAATAAAACCCACACTTTAATAATATATTAGTAAGGCCCCACAACTTAAATTAATCACTTTAATTGGCCTACTTTTATTTGATAGCCTATAATTCATATTTATTTTATATATAAGCCCATATATTAAATTTTACTCTAACAGGGTGGAACTAAGTAAGATATAGATTACCAACAACTATAACTGTATAATATATGGGCTTCCCAGCTTAATTTTCAAGGGGATGAATATAAAGGAGTTCTTTTAGTAAAAAAAAATAATTAATATGAGTTTAAGTATTATCCTTTAATTTTCTCATCGCTTGTATAAGTCGTGGACTCCTCCATTCTCTAATGTGAAATAACTTTACAAAAATACCGAAATAAGAGAAATTAATTGAATTTGTAAATATACAACAATATGAAAATAAAAAAGGGTCAATCATTGAATAGTCCCTACTATAAATATATAATTTTTTAAAAATGACAAATATTTTTAGTTTAACCCATTAGTCCCTCAAGCACTCAATATTCCCTTATTTTTAGAGGTCCGCGCGAGGTCCGCGCTAGCGGCACTCCTTCTCCAAAATATGTGAAAAGGACTTTTTGAAGCAAAATAAAAAATATTTGACTAAATGAGTATTAAAAAATGTCCGAGGGACTATTTGGTATATGTCCCAATAAAAAAACCCATTACATAAGTCTTCTAGAGAAAAAGAACCCATTACATAACAATTGATCTAAGTCAATTACAATTGTATGACAATGTATATCTATAAAATAATTCTTAAGAACACCCTAATATTAATCACGAACACATTAATATGATTAAACTTTAGCATACAATTGTTCTTAATAAAAGGATCTTGGATCTTCATATTTTCACAAAATACGTCTAAAAGATAGAAAATAAGACTTAACTTGATCAAGGATCAATCTTGATTAATTGCTCCATCAATCTACCTTCTTGGAAAAAATAAACTCTAATGGAATCTCGGAGTTTCTCTCCCACCTTAGAAATAGTGTGTTATGAGATAACCCCAAATGCTATAGGGCTCCTCTACTTATAAGGGGGAGAGCGCCGAAATCCTAGTCAAGGTGGGACTCTTTTTCAAGTCTCCCACTAATGCCACTAACCATCATGTGACTAACAGATAAGATTGATCCAATCTTCTAATATTCGTATTTATCGCGTTTCTAATTAATTATCTGATATTTATCAAGACCACATAATTGGGAAATTCATAAATTCGGAATTTAATATAATTGAAATTAAATAATTAATTTCGACACTGAATATTAATTTCCTACAATAATCCTCATAATTAAATTAGGTACCATAAGGTGCACAATAAGTGATAAATATAGTTTGCTTAAATCAAACAATTCACGGATGCGAGTCATGGAGGTTCCATGTTATTCAAGAGCATGGTTCCTTCCATGTACCACAACACCAATGTTTCATTCAACTAAGCCTTTAATATTGGGTATCATAATGGCCTCATAATGTCCTTTTAAATAAGGACTATTTCTATGAACAATAATTCATAATCATATGCATGCATTCACAAAAGACAGATATAATTGAAATCAGAAACACTTTTATTGAATTCAAGTAATAGTGTCAAACAACTAAGCCAAATAGCAATCATAATTTTACTAATCGAGATCCATCTCTTTGACACGATCCATAAGGTCTTTTCGAGATAGTCCTTTCGTAATAGGATCTGCTATGTTATCACTAGTACTAATGTGATCAATTGACACTCTTTGTTTCTGAATTTCTTCTTTAACTAATAGGTATTTCATTCAACGTGCTTAGTTACTTTAGGAATACCTAACATTTCTTCATAAAGAAGATTGCAGCTCCATTATCATAATATTTTAGCGACTTGATAATAGTGTGGACAACTCCAAGTCCCGAAATGAAGTCACGCTACCAAAATACATAAGTTGTAGCATCAAGCATGCTACAAACTCAGATTTCACAATAGTTAATGGATGGATTGTGTTGCACTCCTTCATTATATTGGTTGATAAACGAAAACAAATATTCTTAAGCAAGAGTGAACTTCATACCATCCGTACAAATAGTAAATCTGAGTCACAATAATTGTTCATATTTAAATGAACACATACATCATAAATGTGAGCATATAGTCCTTTAAGTATCTCATTACTTCATACACAACTTTTAAACCCATAAGATTATTTTGATTCTCTACTTTCTAAATATGTTCTTGAATATAGAGAAAATATATAAACTTACTCCAACTGATCTTAAGGTGTATAAAAATATACAATAATTAAAAAAAATAATGATATTATTTCTTAAAATACGTCATGTGGGAAACTTATGTTTATGAAATGATCTCCTAAACATATACGCATGGTTTATAAGACTTCAAAAAGTAATTTTCACATCCACTTCATGTAACTCTCAATCATAATGACCTACTAATGTCAAAGGAATTCCATGTCCTTACATATAATTGAGAAGGTTCATTTTTAACCTTTTCTTCATTAATAGTGAAATATTTTACTACAATTTAGCTTTATCTCGTTTAACTACCGTTAGTGTCGCGTTTGGTCTTGATGACCCCCTTATACCCGACTTTAGTGCATCAATTATGTAATTTAATGAGATTTCAACCTTAGTTATAGTCCATTAGTTTCACTTCTTATGACTTTTGAAAATAAAGCCATGTCATTATTTATCTGTACGCCAAATTCATGTTCATGCAGATACACCACATAATCATCGAGGATAGTAGACTTTTTAGGATCTTCTTAATACTATTCCTTATGATTTTATCTACATTTCTCTCACGGTGACAATACTATCATTTAGTGGTTGATCATTTATTTATTCTTTGTTGTTTAGACAATCTAACAACTAAAAGAACAAGGATTCAAGAAGGTTATCGATAATGGGATAAGTACCCTACCTTCCTTTATAACCATATTTCATGATTTTCTACTACCACTAATTTCACCTTTCATAATGAATTTGACTTTAATGCAATAAATACGTGTCAATGACAATTATATGATCTATGTAGGTCCACTTTAAGGGAAGTTTCTCATAATCTTCCACTTGGGTCACATAGGCCATCCTTATATTAGACATCGTAACACCTTAAGATCACAAATCGACTATCAAAATTTGTAAGAGACATTACAAAAATCTTGTCCACGAAAATTATGAAAAAGAGTCTAGATTTAATTTGGCACAAGATTTAAAGAGTTTCATCAATAACGCAACGATTATGATGCAGGATCAAACAAATCTTTAAAGAACTATGTCCAAACTTTATTTTGTACAAAACATCAAAAGGATATCATAACCCTTGAAAAAAATATACATCAAAAGATTCTTTATAACACATCCCCCACGATCAAGTCTAGACAAACATTTTCCAAAAAAAATTGAGGGTTTATGAAAACAAATGGCGATTTGATTCCCCAAGAACAAAAGAAAAGAATCTTATTAGCATTTCTAGTTTGTTTTGTAAGAAATCCTTGCATCAAAAGTAAATATTTTCTATAACACAGTAAGTATAACTTGCAAACTCTACTGAGATGAAAAACTCGTTTCAAAACAAAAAAAATACATATTATCTTTATCATTATTAAACCGAGTGTGCAATATGTAAACAAACTTAACTTGTTTAACCAAATTAAATATGAAATTTTTAAAGAAACAAAATGGGATACAATAATATGTGATAAGATAATGAGATAAATTGCTCACTTCATTAATGCTTTGATTTAACAACACACACATCAATTACATGATAATAAATTGAGTGCATAACCGTGAGTTTTCTTCAGTAGTAACCGTAAAATATCTATTATATGATGCTTGTAGATTACTTTATTGGGTATAATGTTATTTCATGATATTGTACAGGATATTTCTGCACAACTTATTTTCACATACTATAATAATGTATGTGATCTATGATGTTCATTCAATCACTCAAAATTGATTCCCTGTAAGGAATAACCTTGCTTGAAGAAATAAACTCAATATACCACATTAATATCTTTACAATTATAAGCATCATGAGTTACTACTACCATTATCTTTACATTTAATATTCATTGCCATTCTAGTTGGGTCATTGGAGTGACTACCAAACATTTCATTATATGAATATTACATTACGTAAAGACTTACATACACAATTCAATAAATTTTTCACTTATTTTCATTAAATATCGCATGATCAATAAACTAAATTATTCATGTTTATGGTTTTCATAAACTTAATTGGTGATATGATAGTGAAAGAAACTACGGCATCTGCGTTTGACGACCATTATTACCTTCCCAAAATATATATCACCACTAACATTTTGTTCAATTATTGTAATCACAATAAATGAATAAACAATAATATGTATGCAACATCATAAAGTATCATCATCCTAGTATTCAATATCATACATAGACCCGTAGGCAACCAAAATATGCATGATATTAATGCATTAGTCCAATATTTATATCTTCTGGAATGGAGCACTTTAATGAACACCAAACTTTATATTATATAAATATTAGAGATACGCATACATGTTCAAAATAACCGTAATACATGAATAATTATATTATTGTCTATTCCCTAACTTGAAATTCACGAAAAATTAGACATAATGTGAAAATCAAATAGACAAAGAGTTTATGTGAGATATTATACAAATAATAGTAAATGAAAGACATAAATCATTTACTTTCGCTTCATCACTTATGTATGAGTAACAAATCAGAAATATTGACCCAAATCATTCATGGTCATACTGATGCACAATACGGTTATAATCACAATTATCATACTAGTGGCATATGTAAATATGACTTTTTAACATTGATGCCAATTATTTAACATTTACAAAAATTCCAATATTTATTTGAATCAAATTTCAGCATGTGTTGCGCTTCAATTTAACCTTATAACAAACATTAGGATAATCTGAAATGACTACAAGTATAGTATCTTCATATGTAATCTTAGCTTGTATTTGGCATTTGATTAAACTAAATGAATACCTACTTATGAGTCTCAAAATTTGCAAGTCATACATTCAAATATGCATGTATGCAATGAATAAATCTAGTATGCGCACATATGAATTGTAGCCTGTGTTTGGCATTTAATTCAACTTAATGGGAGTACTAGCCTTAGAATAAACAATAATTTTGATTTTCAACTGCATGAATCGTTGGCCTGTATTTGGCATGAGACTCATTAACACACGAATATCATAATATTCAACAATATGAAGCATTGGCTTGTGTTTGGAACGAGACTCATCAAAATATGAATATTAACAATAACGCAAGTCTAAATATCCTACCATATGAAATATGTTGGCCTGTGTTTCGCACGAATATTCAACTAAAAAAAGATCATTAGAGCAAGGTTTTATCACAGTTCTAGATAAATCATATATGAAATATGGGAAAACTTAAATTTTTCCAAAAAAAATGAGTTAGCATCATGGAACTGTAGGAAATTACTCCAGAATCTCAAATATTCGACGGAATTCAAAAATATTTTTTCTGGAAGTCAGAAACATTATTTATGCCAAATCAATGCCCCCAACAATATTATACTGAAAACTTAATGTATAATTAATCGTCAAAATATAAATGCATACATAATAATCAAATATTTACAATTATAGATTAAGACACTTTCATGTCTTCCCCATCCAACACCGTATAAATCTTATTGTTTAAACATCGATTCATAATACATTAGGACCTTTGGGCTACCAAATATAGATTATGCACAATAATCTAATATATCAAAATGTTATTCCCAAACACATAATCATGCATCTAATATTCAAAATTTTATATTGAACTCTTTCATCAATACCAAATACTACATAATATGAATATTTGAACAACCATGAACATAAAACAAAAAACGTGGTGAAAAAAATACATAATATTCGGAAAAAATCGTAATTTTTGCCAAAAAAAAAAGAAAATTTGAGTTAGCACCACAGGAGTGTAGATAATTACTCCAGGATCTCAAAACAATTTGCGGAATTCAAAAATTAATTTTCTGGAGTGAGATATTGACGTCAACATTATAACCAAAAACGACAAAAACGCAATTTTAAAGGTCTTAACAACGTCAAAACGCAAAAGTAAGGTGGCACCCATTGTATACAATGGGTTTTGTTTATTTCGACGTTTTCAGTAGACCATGTCAGTTTCGTAAAATTCTGAGCAAGTTTTGACCTTTCATTCTCACCAATGAGTATTGGCGACAGAAGAAAAACATCACAGAAAATCTCAGACACACTTTAAGATCAGATTTAATGACAGAAATAGGACGTCGCAGAAGGTCTCAGGCACAAAAGTAATTTAATGACATAAATAAAAATATCGCAGAAAGTCACATGCACATATTTCATTATAGACGAACATCAATAAGGAAAATCATGAGATCTTAAACTTTAGCTTTGATACCACATATAAAATCATTATTAAGAACACCCTAATATTAATCACGAACACATTAATATGATTAAACTTTAGTATACAATTGTTCATAATAAAAGGATCTTGGATCTTCATGTTTTCGCAACATACGTCTAAAAGATAGAAAATAAGACTTACCTTGATCAATGATCAATCTTGATTAATTGCTCCTTCAATCTACCTTCTTGGAAAAAATACACTCTAATGGAATCTCGGGATTTCTCTCCCACCTCAGAAATAGTGTGTTATGAGATAACCCCAGATGGTATAGCGCTCCTCTATTTATAAGGGGAAGAGGGCCGAAATCCTAGTCAAGGTGGGACTCTTTTTCAAGTCTCCCACTAATGTCACTAACCATCATGTGACTAACGGATAAGATTGAGCCAGTCTTCTAATATTCGTATTTATCACGTTCCTAATTAATTATCTGATATTTATCAAGACCACATAATTGGGAAATTTATCAATTCGTAATTTAATATTATTGAAATTAAATAATTAATTTCGACACTGAATATTAATTTCCAACAATATTCGGAAAAAATAAACTAATAATCCTCTTTTACTATACAAAATATATACTTTTGCATCTGAATATAATATTTGATATAACCTCTATTTGTTATTTATAAACAACCAAAAACAAAGCAGAGCATAGTAACTCATTAGAGAGTTACATCAATCCAATTTTAACAACGACATCCTGCAAATGAAATGTTGTTTTGAATTGCAAAGAAAAACTAACATCGAAATTACGTATCAAATTGTTCCTAGAGATCTTCTCAGGAAAATATATATGATATGTTTATAAAGAAAACCAAATATGAATATTATCAAATTACTAATATGCAGTCCAGTTCTTACTACCACAACTCTCCTATGTTCTTTATTCCATGAAAGGCCTACAAGAGATACAATAAAGAAGACTATACTAAATTAAAGACAAATAAAGGGGGTTTCAACATTGGTTAGTTGTTGCAATATACCTAAGGAAAAGGTGAAATAATTCTAATGTTTATGTGAAATTGATTTATGAAAATTTGACTCCCAAATGGAGTTTTTGTAACTTTTTAGGGCATTCTCTATTAGAGTGAAAAAAGAGCTTCTAAAAAGCATGGTCAACACTTTGAGGTGGTCAAAAATAAAAATAAAGATAAAATTTTAGGAAATTTGAAAGAGGAGATGCAAAATACAAAGAATAATGGGTATTCTAATAAAAATGGTGATTTGGATGTAAACAAATCTTTGCTATTGGAAACAATTGAGGTCGTTGATACGTCCTCTGATCCATCTCCGGTGCTTTTTATAGAGAGGGGAAGCCTTTTCTTGGTTGACAAAACCACTACTGTGTGGTCCAACAGAAGTGCATTGTGGCTACAATAGTGGATTGCAGTAAAACTGATGGGGACACACAGCGCAGAAGCAAGACAAAAGTCCATGTTTGATGGATGCTATAACATTCAAGTGACAAAATTGAGGAAAAAGGGTTAAGAGTTTGTGATAGGGAGAGAGGGAGGTCGAAGTGTTTTCAACGACTGCAATATGATGGAGTGGAATTCAGCGGTCGGGAGAGATAACAAATGAGAGGGGAAGAGGGAATGATATTAAAAACTAAGGGTACAAGCAGAATTTTAAAATATGTGAGGGTATATTGGACATATGATCAATTCAATAGTTTTGGCCTCTTTATAAATAGTAGAGATAGTGATATGGAGGATAAAATGTAGGGTTTGGTTTCATAATTTAGTCTAAAGTTTGGGTATATTAGCTGAAAAATAGGGGAATCGGTGATTAGGAAATGAGAGTGGGATTTTAACAATGATTAGATGAGGAGCGGGAAATTAATGTGTAATAATTGATTTTATAATAAGAGAGGGAAGGGAGACAATCAATTCCCTCTTAAAACTCTCCAGCTCCTAATATAACGCCACAAAATTTCCCCAACAACACTCCATTTTAATTCCTTAAACCTACGCTCACTTTTTCCCTTTTATTCTCCCAAAGCCACCGCCCACTCTAAATAAACAATAGGTTTTTACGGTCTAGTCCTTGGACTAACAATTTTGGACAAAAAAACCGGTGAACCAAATTTTAAACGATTAGGTCCAACATATAAATACCCCAAATTTAAGAAAATCATAAACCTAATCGGCTATTGGAGTTTTCTTTGCAACTAACGATTATTCTCCGAAATAAAATATAACATCAATCTTATGCTTTGATCGTCTGTCCTATAATCGATTACAGTGTTCTTAATCGATTCTACCTGTATCACTTGGTTCTATCATTTGTAAGTTTATCTTTATCAGCAGTTGATTTTTCTATTTTTGATCGATTACAATAAGTATATGTCCTTTGTTTTAATTCAAGATACTCATTGTAATATTCATTCATGTGATTGAATAGCTTTTTATACGTTATATATGTTTATGTTTTTAATTTGTGTTTTTTATGCATTTATGTTTGGATTCTTAATAAATAAGTTATATTTATCAATATTTGTAATTGTTAGTTGAATGTGCTGAATGAATATTATTGATGTTTCATTCTAATTTTAAGAGTCCTTGATTTTGATTTGGTATTGAATCACTTAATGATATAGGTCCGCGCCAGCGGAAATAACCAGTTCGATATCAGTTTTCAAAGTACACGCAGTGTTTATAAAGTACACGTGATTGATTATTTGATAATATATGTGTGGTTTATTGCTTCATGTATAGGTTTTTAAAAAGTGCCTGTAAGTTTATATTAATTATAAATAAATATTTTGATATTTCATGCATTAAATTATTGCACACATTTTTAGAATTGTTGACCTTGAAGTAAATGTTTTTCGTCTCTGTTTTACTGCAGGACATTATGGTAAGTAGTGTAATAGCAAGGTATTGTTATTTGGATAATATGGCTTGTATTGAAATATTTGAAGATAGCTCATTAGATTTCATATGCAATGAGTTGTGTATTAGGTTTACTAATTTGAGAAGTGGGAGTTTTTCATTGAGGTATTCATTTGGTGATGAATGTCGGTTCATGTTTGTTTGTGACAACGATGTTTGTTGTATGTTGCGGTCCCAATTGATCGTGAAAGCTAATTTCATTTGAATATATGTCATTGATTCATTACCATTTCTATGTAATACATGTCGTGAACGGGTTGACTGCTCTAATCGAATTTTTGAAGGGATTGACTGCAGTAATACAAGTTTTGAGAGGGTTGACAGTGGTGATACAAATACACAGAGGTTAGAGTCTTTATCATCAGGCACTAAAATGATTTTAATAGTTGCATTGAAAATGACTTTTATCTTGGAGGTGTGGAGTCAAATAAGTCGAAAATCTATCTTTCGAATGATTGGAAGACTTATATAAGTCATGAGCAGCAGTGTTTTGAAGGAGGTGTAGTGGAATTTCGGGATAAATTGCGAAAGTATGCCGTTGAGGTTAGGTTAAAGTATGTGTATTTGAAGAATGATAAAACTCGAGTGACGGCTGAATGCTCTAAAAAGACTACTGAGAATTGCATGTGGAGAATTCATGCTTCATTATCTACAATAAATGGATACTTTTACATACGTGCAATGAATAATGAGCATACATGTAGAGGTGTCTTTCGTAGTCCGTCAGCCAAAATGATAGCCTCCAAGTTGGTTTCAACATTGGTAGCTGATGATCTTAGAGATAACCCGCTATTGAGATCAATTGATGTAGTTAGAGATATGAAGAAGAATTATGGTCTTGATATAGCTTATCAACATGCATGGCGTGCGAAAGAGATGGCTGCTGTTGATATACATAGTGATGAAAAGGTTTCTTATGCATTAATGAATAATTATCGTGACCTTCTATTGCAGTATAATCCTGGGTCGCATTGCATCCTTGACGTGGAACATGAGAGTAAAAAATTCAGGAGAATATTTGTAATGTTTAGAGGATGTATTTATGGATTTCAATACTGCAGACCTATTTTATTTCTTGATGGTGCCTTTTTGAAGAGCCGTTACCGTGGAATAATACTATCAGCTACTGCAAGGAATGGGAACAATGGTAAATGAATTTTAAATATTTTATTTTGTGTATTGCATTGAAATTTTGTTTGTTCCATTCCATATCATCAAAATACAAGCATAAAAATATAAAATACCTTTGAAGGTCTTTATTTTAGTTCACGTGTACTTTTCATTTTTCTGCCTGTATTGTCATGATATGTCTTATTATGCGTGTACTTTGATGATGATGATGATTTTGTTTGTTCCATTCCATAGCATCAAAATAGAAGCATAAAAATATAAAATACCTTTGAAGGTCTTTGTTTTAGTTCACGTGTAATTTTCATTTTTCTGCGTGTATTGTCATGATATGTCTTATTATGTGTAATACTAAGTAAAGTACACGCATAGTGCATGTAAAGTACACGTGAATGTTTTTGTTAATGTCACGTGTAATTTTTATTTTTATGCGTGTACTTTGATGATGATGATTTTATGTGTAGTAATAAGTAAAGTACACGCATTTTACATGTCAAGTACACGTGAATGTTTTTCTTAATTTCACGTGTACTTTTCATTTTTATGCGTGTACTTTGATGATGATGTTATGTTGAATACAAACTAAAGTACACGCATTTTACATGTCAAGTACACGTGAATATTTTTCTTAATTTCACGTGTACTTTTCATTTTTATGCGTGTACTTTGATGATAGGTGTTGTTATTTAGAAATAATAAAGCAAAGTACATGTTAAAAATGTAAAGTACCTTTGAATGTTTTTGTTTAGTTCACTTGTACTTTACATTTTTATGCGTGTATGTTGATGTTAGTCTTGTTAATAATAAAGCCAAGCAAAAGATTGGAAAGTAAACGTGCATGTCTTTTTATCTTTATCATGTGTACGGTACATTTTTATGTTTTGTCTTGTTATTTACAAACAATTTAAATTAAACACAATATATTTCCCATGTGTTTTAGGGTTTGCGCCAGCAGCATCAATATACAAAGTGTTGTACATGGATATGTTATTTATTTTAATTTTAATATATTTTTATATTTCAGGACTTTTTCCTGTTGCATATGCTGTTGTTGATTCCGAAACCGAAGATAACTGGATGTGGTTTCTAGTCAATTTGCATAGTGCAGTAGTTGAGAAATATCGAAACATAACATTTATATCATATCGAAACAATGGATTACTTGAAGCAGTTTCAAGGGTCTTCCCGTTGTCTGCACATTCCTACTGTATACATCATTTACAAGGGAATATAAAAAAGAAAATTTGTGGGAATTGTGCTGGATTTCGAAAGAAAATTGTTAAAGATTTTTTGTCTTGTGCATATGCTGTCTCAGTAGATGTATTTCACAAGAATATTGAAGCATTGAAGAAGGAAGGAGGAGCTGCTATTGCCGATTTCATTGATAGTTTACCTCTCGAGAATTGGTCCTGTGCATATTTCCCTGGTAAACGGTATGGTGACATGGCATCTAGTGTTGCGGAGTCATTCAATTCATGGATATTGGAGGAAAGGCATTTACCAGTAATGAATATGCTTGATAAATTGAGAGTGAAGATTATGAATTTCAATGCAAACAAACTTGTTGAGTCTGACACTTGGACAAATGAGCTATGTCCTTTTTTCAAAAGTTACTGAATGAAAATTGGAATAAAAACCGACATTGGACTATTAGTCACTCAAGTCAAAATGTATTTGAAGTTCATTCAGAAGTGCGAGCAACAGTTGACTTAGGAGAAAGGACTTGTTCTTGTAAGAGTTGGCAGATTAGATGTTTTCCCTGTTCTCATGCTGTTTGTGTTGTGCGGAGGAAAGGGACCAGTATTTATGATTATATTGAGGAGTATTATAAGGTATCTTTCTACAGAAAATCATACTCAATACCTATAGTTCCTCTTCCTGATTTGATTTCCTTAAATATTCCTATTCCTGAAAATCCATATATCCTTCCACCAATGACTAAGAGACCGACAGGCAGGCCAAGAAATAAGAGAATAAAGTCTTCTAGTGAGATCACGGTAAGGGAAGTTACTTGCTCGAGGTGTAGTAAAACGGGTCATTACAGGTCTACTTGTAAGGAACCCATTTGACAATTTTTAAAATTGTTGAATTCATTCATTTTAACCATTTGATTGAATAAATTAATTAATAAACCATTTGTTTCACATAAATGAATGTAATTTATTTTTAAGTCTCATTCTTTAGTTTTTTTTTTGTGTTGTTGTACACATATTTTTCATAAAACATACATGATCATTATTTCTTGTGTTCACGTGTACTTTACCTTTGTATACGCATGTTATGTACAGTACACGCGCATTTTGATGTCCAAAGAAATTTTAGGTATTTTAGCAATAGTCCCATTTGTGAAGGTTTTGTTTGTCCTAATCCCATTTGACTTTTATATTCATAATTAGTCCCATTTAGCAGTTGTGGATGGTTACAACTGCATTCCGAGAAAAACGTGGACTGCTATATGGGGTGTGATTGTATTATTGTTCAGAGGCATTTTAATTTCCACATTCATTGAATAGGACTAACAACAACAAATGATATATCTAGGATCGAAGGCAAGATGATGATCAAAACTGGGACTAAATACCAAAGTCCCTGAGAAATTTTATCAATGCGTGTCCTTGATTAAATATACGTGTACTTTATTAAGTACAAGTATATTAATAAAGTACACGCATTTAAAAATGGATTTGGTCAGTTCAATATGCGTGTACTTTATAAAAGCATGTGTGTACTTTACTTAATGTACATGCATGAAGTACACACATAATATAAATATAATATGCGTGTACTTTATGAAGTACACGCATTGATAATTAAAGTACATGCATTTAAATATAATTGTACATGCATGTTTTAGCAAAGTACAAGCATATTGATATGACAAAAATCTAAATCAATATGCGTGTACTTTATGTATTCTGCATGTAATTTTATCAAGTAGACGTATATAAATGCATGTACTATTTGGAAAATGGTTTTTGACATTACAATCTGCTTGTACTTTATAAAAGACATTTGGGGCACTCATATTCTTAAACTTCTATGGGTATTATGGTCCTCACCAACGTCATTATTATACAAGTATTTCAATAGGCGTGTACTTTGTAGACTATGCTTGTACTTTATAAAGTACACGTGTAATATATAGAGTACACGCATTTATATAATGTTTTGGGACAATATCTTGAGTACACGCATTATTATACAAGTATTTCAATAGGCGTGTACTTTATAGACTATGCGTGTACTTTATAAAGTACACGTTTAATATATAGAGTACACGCATTTATATAATTTTTTTACATGAAATGTTATTAATGTTAAAATTTTTAACAAAACACGTGATCATGTTTATAAGGGCTCACGTGTACTTTACTATATTGGGTGTATGACATAACTCAGAACACATTCATGAAAGAAATAAATTTTTTATTAAAAACAAAAAAAATAAAGTACAATTTTTTCAAATAAAGAAAGCTTAAAAAACTAAACAAGGCTTCTAGTAGGGATGTTTGCCAAAGGCATCCAGGATGTCAGGGAGAGAGTCAATTAAATTCGACTAGTGTCGAATTTCTTCTTCTATGACAGCTACAAGGCCTTCATGGAGAGCCTTCTTCTCCTTCAGCTTTGCGATTTTCATGGAAACTTCTTGTGTATAGAAAGACATGAGTTCTTCATGTGTTTGAGGAGGGTCCTCATCCACATCAAATAAATCTATGGGATTGGGTGGAGGTCCAGAATAGCCTTCCCTCACATATGTTTGAAACTGCTTAAAGGCAGTTTCATATGAGGAAATATTTTCCTCAATTTGCCTTATTTTTTTTATTTCTTTCATCCCTCTCAAGAGTTTCTCGCAAGTTTTCTGCTGGAATAGTCATTATGTTATCTTTACCCTAGATATAATGGTTAAGAAAGGAACAAATATTACTCTTTTATAGGAAAAGTGAAAGTTATTTATTTCTTGACCAGAAGTAGTTGGGAAGTGAGTAGTTGAGCTTAATAAATTGATTTTGGTTATTGTGTCCTTAATGAATTCTTCAAAGTAGTTTTCAATTAAAATAATAAATAATTATTATATTAACCAGTGCGTGTACTTTAGTAAAAATGAGTGTACTTTGAAGAATTCATTGGTGTACTTAGTAATTATGACTTGTATTTTTCGTGAAAACTGCTTGCACATTGTTTCATAACAATCAGATGCATTGTTTGTCTAAACCTTACGTGGATTGTGGTCCGCGCCAGCGGGAAAAAACCATTTTTGTGTAATAAATATTGTAAACAATAACCAATATAACACAAAACAAATTACAAATATATGTTTTGAATTTGAATCACAATTTATAGATGTTTTTTCTCCTTTCGGGGGAAGAAATATTTTGACAGAAGAATTTCCCTGAGTACATATGCTCTTTGTTTTAGCATGTCAGGGTCTTGAAATAATTTTTGCATTTCTTTGTTTCTTCTTATTTGTTCAATGTAGTACATGCAGAACATCCCACAGTCAACCCTGAAATTATAATAAAACAAATATACAAATTAGTATGATGTGATGAAATTTTTTGAAAGGATACAAATTAGTAATTTTTACAAATGAAGTTTTTCTTACCCATTATATTGTTTAGGGCATTCATGATCTCTTATTAGGTCAAATTTGAGATCACTTTCCAGCAAGAAATCTACAGTCCTTCTTTCTTGCTTTGTCAATGGATCATCATCCATTGTAAACTCATTTGGTGTACCTTCCTCAAATTTCCTCTGAATTTTATAACCATTATTTTTCATTGTTTCTGCTTCAGTCTTCAATAGGCACAGTATTTTTTGGAAGACAGAAAACTGTTAAGAAGACAAATATTTAGTGTATACAAATAAAAGAGTATATAAAGATTAAATAGTGAAAAGTACACGCATAATATAAAAGTACACGCATATTTTATTTTTTCATATCACGTGTATTTTAAAATATGATGCATGTACTTTGCCTAATGTGTTAAAAGTACACGCATAATATTAAAGTACATATTTTATTTTAAAATATCACGTGTATTTTAAAATATGATGCGTGTACTTTGCCTAATGAGTTAAAAGTACACGCATAATATTAAAGTACACGTAACTTGTATTGGTTCATTTCACGTGTATTTTAAAATATGATGCGTGTACTTTGATAATATGGGTAATTATGTACAACTAATACAAAGTACACGCATTATATAATGCACGTGTACACGTGTATAATATAAGTACAACTAACATTACTAATTAAGTTTAGGCACTAACCAATTTTTTTGCATCATCGAAGAATGTTGTGTTTTTTTCCTTGTCGTTCGGTCGAAGGGGATCCATGTGGACCACTTTATTTTCTTTTTTGTATATCACAAGTAATGTAAAATGTCCTACACTATGTCTTAGTACAATGAACAAATTATTACAAGTGCCTAAGTATTCAAATAAATCCTTGTATAATTCCCCGTTCTTATTGACTCCATTTGTTCTACAAGCTTCTATCTGAATAAAAATTATAGACATAGTGTTAATAAAAAAAAATTGAAATTTTGTTTCTCAAAACTTTCGTTTTATTTGTACTTACCCAACAATAATAAAAAAAAGTGTGTGAGTAGGAGAGCCCTTCCTCTGACAATTTTAATCTCAATACTTCACTAAAGGCAAGTATTATCTGTTTCACATAATATAAAATGGTGAGGAAATAATAATGTTGAAATTTAATGGATGTCTAATATTTGGACTACATACTTGGCTTGAAATTTCTTGATTGTTGAGGACTTCAAGTAAATCTTCCCATGGGACATACGAAACCATCCCTTGAAAAATAAATTCCCTGCATTTTATATAATCAATAAGAATTGTATAATAATAATAACCTTATTCTTTTTCACCAAAAAAAATATAAATTAGCGAAGTGATAAATCATAAAACAATAAACTTTACCCTGGCTCAGCAATTTTAATAAACTCTTCAATCTTTTTCTTCGAAGCTTCATCGAAATATTTGTATGCTTCGATTGCTTCAAGCTTGACGCGAGTTTCCTTCATTTTTTCAGCTATTGTTATAGGGCCTTTTCTAAGCTTTGACTCTTTTAGTTTCTTAATTGGTTCAAGCTTTTCTGTTTCGCCGTCAGCTTTTCTTTTCTTCTGCCCTCTAGTAAGAGGTCCTTTGGTTTTGGATATTTTGGGGCTGCCCTCAACTTTCTTTGAGTCTAGTTCAATCTTTAAACTTGAAACTTCGTCAAGGAGTTGTTTATTAATGTTTTCCTGATATATTTAACGAGGAATGTTGGATTGTAAGCATTTTTTGAAACAATGAGTCATTTTCTCTTACGTGTATTTTATATAATACACGCGTGTATTTTAATACATGCGTGTATTTTATAAAGTACACGCGTGTATCATAAAATACGTGTACTTTATAAAATTTATAATATACATAAAATTTATAATAAAAATAAAAAATGTAGCGTGTAATAAATATCTATTGTATTTTATAGATACCTGGTCAGTTTTTTTCAATTCTGATTCTTCAAGCATTTTCTTCAACTCCGAAATTTCGTCATTAAGGATTTTATTATTATTTTCCTGTAATACAAAAAAATGTTACATTATAAACAATGCATTATTTTTAATAAAATAATGCATGTACTCTGCATTATATCTAATATCAAATAAAACCGCATTAAAAATACTATGAAATAAAACTGCGTGTACTTTGAGAAAACTGCGTGTACTTTGAGAAAACTGCATGTACTTTGGAAAACTGCGTATACTTTAAACGTGTACTTTAGGAAAACTGCGTGTACTTTAAGAAAACTGCGTGTACTCTGCATTCAAAAGTACCCGTTGAGTTCTTTTCCACTCTGACTCCTCAAGATTCTGCCTCAAAGTCATCTTTTCTATGTCATCATCTTTCCATTGTTGCAATGTATCATCATACTTTCTTTTGAGATCTTCATTAGTCAGAGACAAATATCCATTCTTTTGTTCCAAAATTCGTGTTGATTCTGCTTGTTTTTTCAATGATTCATCCAATTCTTTAATTCTATCTGAGTCACTCATTGTGACTTGATCAAGCTTTTCTTTTAAAGAATTGTTTAACTCAATGTAACAACCCGCCTAATTAAATACCGGGTGGCCAGCCCCATACCAAATTAAAACAGAATATACAGTTGGCTCATTCTTAGCATCACTGTCGAAAACATTTACAACTCACCCAATACTCAATTAAGCTGGTGTTCAAAACTTTCCAAATTTTAATTCCACAAAATCCATTTCCAGTTTAAGAATAACACAACACATTTTATTCTACAACACTGATAACCAAATAGATAACACAAAAGAATTTAAATGCAATTGTAATAAACATTCCCATTTAATATAAATCCATTACAATAATCCCAACAATATCAAATGTAATAAAAAGACACGAATATAATTGTATTTGACCCCGATAGAAAAAGATAGTTGAATCCTTTGGGCGACATGCCCTAACTAAGAATACTGTGAATAAACAATATGATAGGCGTCTAAGCAAAACTCCATAAATCCATAGCCTGTCATAATCCGCTAAGGTTGGCGTCCCTGCTGCTGGACACCTGATATAGAAGATACAACAGAAGAGAAAATATGCAAGGAAATGGGTCAGAGCCCGATTGTGTAAATGATTTTTTAAAACAGCAAGTATTTAACAAGTGCAATAAAGCATTTACTATGTACATGTTAGTATCCAACTCTCACTTGCCATTCTCACTGCTCAACTAGAGTGCACACTTAACGTTTCCTATTAACTTCATAGTTAATGGTTTCTCTTTTCTAGTCTCCATATTAAAATTCCATTCCCATATCATAATCCCCGTATGTCCCATACCATACGTCACATTATTATTCATTTACATATCTCATCGTTTCTCATTAACATGAATTATTTCTCATTAATATGAACTAAGCTTTTCAATAAACATTCATTTACTTAATTCCATTATCTTTCTCTATTTACCGTTATCTACAATTATCACACAGTAAATGATCTAACCACAATATATCCATTCAATCATTTAATCCATTATATATATATTCATATATAATATGGCACCCCGAGTCATAGCTGCGGTGCAATGCATTACTCTGCTATCATGTCCCAATATCGCTGGTCGCCGAATAGGAGACAAAAGGTTCGGTGAGGATACCTCGAACCATAAATAAAAACACAATCATTGGAGGCGAACATAGTTCTCATACCCATGGGTCACGCACATACCTACGTACCCATAGTCAGCGGACTTATCAACTCCCCGATAAGTCTTTCATTGACCTATGTTCTCGAGCAACAAATCAAAGATCCCATGGATTCATCATGATATGACTGCCCTCACGCGCAAACCTCCCATCGATAGCAAATAAGCTAGGTATGTCATACACATAATCATTAATCAATCAAATAGGCATTATCATACCTATAATATACTGTCAACAAGGTACTCACATTACCCTTAGATAATTCCCATACGTAGCATTATATTTATTTTAAATCCCACGTATTAAAATGTCATAACTTTACTTCTTAATTTAAGTATTCCCGAGCCTCACTCAATACTCACGATTCAAATAGGTTTTTCCTCAACATATATTCAGTAAGAAGTCACTTATATCCTACTGGTCCATATCATTATATCTCTCGAATTACTACGAATTAAACTTTCCCTTTCATTAGGGTTACAACCGATGGTTTCAAATGTCTTATAAACACTTCTTCTTTCACTTAGGATTAAACCCTCTTGTAAACTTAAGGATACCTAGGTGTTATATTATATTACCCCTACTGGTCCCATCTTTAATCCTCATACTTCCCCATATTAAATTCAACAAATGAATCTAACAACCGAAATTCCTTTAAATTAATTATCATAATTCCAATCAATTAATTCCCATAATATCCAATCCAATCAATTATCAAATCTTATCAAGGGCTCACTGATATTTTCTAAGTCCCATAATATCCAAATAATAATCACCAAAGATCCACAAAAGGTTTGGGAATAAATATTAGCATTTAAAAGAAACAACTATAGAAATTCTGGGGAGGTCGATCGATCGAAGGCAGGGGGTCGATCGATCGATCCCTCAAGTCACAGCCTGGTTTTCTGCATTTCTGCAACTACGGGTTTCACCATTTTTATTCATTCTAGCCTTCATATTAAAATCCAAAATGACTTATAATCCTTACTACATGATGTATCAACATATACAAATGATTTCTAATGATCTAAACATCCTAGAATCATCAAGAGATTGGATTAAAAAGCATGTTTATATCCTTATTTCCAGAAAATTATCAACATATCATCTTCAAGAACACATCAATGGTTTTCATAATTTCTTCAACATATTCATGACTATTTAGTGGATTATTATCAACCTACAACATGAGTTTAATTCCTATATCATTTCAGTTTCCAGAAATCCATTTAGTACTCCATTATTTCTTCCAAACATGAATAATCTTCTCTTTTCATAACTATTCTAACATGGACAATATACAAACTTAAATTGCCATTATCAAACACTTACCTTTACTGAAGGTCTGATCCTTTGGTGTAGTATATCTCAGGTGGTTCTCCCTTTTTCGGTGAGCTTCCGGTGGTGGTTGGTGGTGGTGACACTTAGTTCTTAGTTCTTCTCCTTCCCAAGTGAACTCCTCTCTTCCCAAGCACCCTTTCACTCTCTCTAGGAAGATAACTTCTCTAATTTGTGAAGAGGAGATGTATAACCCACGTGCACTTAATCTACCAATACTTATAATAGGACAAAACCCAAAATCACTATTCATCCCCCCTAGAAAAATAACCAAAATGCCCTTTTGGGTTGTCTATTCATTTCCAAATGACCCGAGACTCAAAATTAACATCCAAATACACTTTTCTGACTATATCGAACCTTCTGGACGCAATGGCGCAGTCGAAATGACTATAAGGTCGATAGAAAATAAATCTCCTTTTTAATTTAATAAATGAGTCCCGACACGTCCCATACCGCGTCTGACTACAAATCCAAATTATCGAAATTATATCACACCGTCATAACAATGACATCACATTCATATATTACCTAAATATCTTTAAGTAATATTCAGAATTATCAATTTTAATATCCACAATTTGGATAAAGCCCAAATGAATTAATTTATAGTAAAATCCAATTAATCCATTAAGTTAAAATATAACCCATTTTAAAAGTCATAAAAATTACGAGGTATTACACTCAACTAGTTGGGAATTTTCTACCTCCAACTTATTTAATAACTATTTTTCCTTCAAAAGGTTGGAATTCTCCACCTTTAAGTTCTTCACTTCCTCATGGGCTTCAAAAAGTGAATCACGATCTACCTGCAACTGTACATTCAAAATGGCACTCTCCACCTCCAAAGAGGTCACCTTCTCAAGTGCAACATTAATGTCTTCAGCTTCTTTAGATAGTTGGTTATTTTTTTCCAACAATTCCCTTTTCAAAACAACAATTTGTTCCTCCAAATTAACCTTTGGTTGATCTTTTTCCTTCTTTTTCTTTGGAGTCACAATGTTTTTAAGGGGAATATTCCAACCATGTGAAAACTCATTGTCATTAATATTTTCAGCAACATTTTTTGATGATGAATGAGCATGTATAGAACTTTCTGTAGATATGTTCAAAGAGTAACTTGGCCCTTCAAACTGAGATTCCTTTTGTACAGGATAGTGCTTACAAGCTGGTTTACTTATAGCCTGCTTCAAAGTTGTTGTTGCGATGTCATTCTTCACAAACCATTGTTTCAAAGACGACAACTTCCACTTCAGGAATTTTGGAGTATTTTCTTTATATTCTTCAACAGGAGAAATAATTTCAAATTTCTCACATGCCCAATACTGTGATCATACAAAAAACAAAATGAATTTAATACTTGTATTACCTAGGGATTCATTATGGAAAGTACAAGAGATTTGTTCAAAATACACGCAAAATTAAACGTGTACTTTACAAATTTTATAATTGTATATTGAAAGTACACGTTACCATTTCAAATTACACTTATACTTTGTCAATATAAGTTCACGTGTACTTTCTAAAGTACATTTATAATATTGACAGAAGATATAACAAGAGTATTTTGAGAGTACACTGGTTATATTTACAAAACATAGTACACGTGTACTTTGTAAAATACAAGCGTACTTTCACATGATATAAGACGTGTATTTTCAAAATACACGTGATATAAGACGTGTATTTTCAAAATACACGTTAAATATCAAGTGTATTTTGAAAGAACAAGAGAAAATATCACATGTATTTTGAAAATACACGTAATATTTTCAAAGTACAGGTAAGTATTGGTATGTAAATTTTGAAATATCAGGAATATCAATTGTATTTTAAAAATACAAGTGAAAATAAACGTGTACTTTCAAAATACACGTGAATTTTTCACGTGTATTTTAAAAATACACGTGAAAATAAACATGTACTTTGAAAATACACGTGAATTTTTCACGTGTATTTTGAAAATACACGTGCAAATAAACGTGTATTTTCAACATACACGTAAAAATGTCACGTGTATTTTGAAACTACACGTGAGTATTTCTATGTAAATTTTGAAATATCAAAATGTTTTTTTTCTCACCAGTAGGAAAATGACACATCCAGTAACTGTGCTAGGTTTTGAACTTGCTGATTTGTCAAGTGAATGTATGAGAAACTCTTGCACAGCATATGCCCAATCATATTTATTCATTTCCTCAATATTTTCAATGTATTTCATCCAAAATTCTCCAAGGGTGAAGTTTGAGTTGGAGAAAAATAACGTGTTCAAGAAGTGGAGACACACAATTTTAACAAAATCAACAATTCCTTCATCTGTCTCCAATTCAACTGATTTCTTCAAACCATTCAAAATTTCTGACTTTCTTATTCTTTTTGAGAAGTGTCGTGCTTGTAATCCAGATTTTTGAGCAGTATTCGATCGCTTTTTCAGTTCTATTGATATTAAACCCTCAACCAGGGTATGCCAAATATTTCACGTATATCTATTGGCATTATTGGAATACTACTCTTCATACGAAAACTTTTGGTTTTCGTATTGTACATCTCGATAATTGATAAAATATTTGTATCCGTCTTCTTATGGTCCACTTCTACTACTTTCTCACTGTAGTAGGCATTGAAAAGCTCCCAAAATGGAGTCTTCTTAAGAAGTTCAATATGGCTATTGTTTATTTTATCTTTAATCTGATGCAAATCATGGAGAAAGCTAACAATATTTGACCGAGGTCATTCTTCTTTGCAGGACGTTTAGCTTTCAATGCCACCCTAGAACTGGAACTGGATGAAGAACTATCATCAGAACTGCTCTTTTTTTATTTCTTTCCTCTTCTTGCCTTCATCTTCATCCCCATTATATTGATCTATAAACAAAATTTAAATTACTAACCTATAATGATATGTACAAAAAATAAATAAATGCGAATTAGAATAAAACATAGACTAAAATAATAAAATACAAGCGTATTTAACAAAAGTACATGCAATATTCTCACAAACAATTTATACAAGTCTCATCAAAATACATGCTAAAGGCGATAATATATATCGTTAGTTTCATGGTAATACCTAACAGAGGTTGTTCGACAAGTCAAAAACCAAGATTCTCTACTCCTAACATATTCAGTAAAGAAGTGATACAATAGCTAAATGCTAAAAGCTCCAACATTATCAAAACCCCTTAAGCAATACTGCTCAATTCGTTTAGCTAAATCCTTCGCTTTATATTCAGTTACTTGAAGCTGTTGCACATCAAAAGTGAAGTAAATGTCTTCATAGTAGTAGTAGAAACCAAGTAACCTTTTAGCTCTATCATTGATGCGAAGGAGAAAATGAATTTCGTCATCTTTAGTACTATTCACTGTCAATGTGAAAGGTTTTGTATTGTTAAGATCTTCGAACGTGCAAGCAGCAGTTTTGTAGTTGAACATGCTTGATCATACGATTCCTAAAGAATAACACAACAATACAAAATAGTACACTCATAATACACATTAGTACATGGACATTGGATTGAACAAATTGAATTTCAATGTGCGTGTACTTTCTGAATTTTTTGCGTGTACTTTAGTAAAAATACACGCAAAAATGAAAAAGTACACGCAATAAAACTAATTATTACCTAATAACTTATCATTCAAATGCAGGTGGTTATTGGACAAAAAACACTCCTAAATATTAACAAAATAATAATACTTCTTAAAAACTCATGGAATATCATTCAAATGCCGCTGGCGCGGACCAAAATAACATAGGATTGATCAAATATGGATTTGAAATTAATATTTTATAGAGTACACGTATAAAACATAAAAGTACACGCATAATGAATTGAGAAATACAATTTCAATGTGCGTGTACTCTGTGTATTTTGCGTGTATTTTTAAAAAGTACACGCAAAATACACATAGTACACGCAACACAGGGCTTGTACATGTACATATTCTATAGAGTACACGTATAAAACATAAAAGTAAACGCATAATGAATTGAGAAATTCATTTTCAATGTGCGTGTACTCTGTTTATTTTGCGTGTACTTTTAAAAAGTACACGCAAAATACACATAGTACACGCAACATAGAGCTTGTAGATGTACATATTCCGATCATGTATATATTATCCTAGTCCTTGATAAATCCTCTATAAATGATGTATACAGGAGGAAAAGTACAATGATGAAATACATATATCTAACGTGGAAAAAGTGTGTTTTGCAATTAAAATGAGGGAAACAAATATATGATGAAATACATATCATGAAAAAGAAGAATATGATTTCATCAGTCCATATGTCTACAAATTTATACATATCAGAACACAAAATACACAAGGACAAAAAGGTGATAAGAGAATGTATACATACTTGTTAGTGCTATTTGTAAGAATTTGATTTAGAATGTAAAATGTAGAACTTCAACGATTAGGGTTTGAAAGAAGAGAGCTAGGATTTTGATTGAAGAGAGTTAGGGTTTTGATCGAAGAGAGTTAGGGTTTTGATCGAACAGAGTTTCTAGAGCTTCGATCAGGAGTATTTATATGTTATTGTTGACCAAAATTTGATTGAGAAATAGATTCGTTTTGGGGTTTTGATCGAAGAGATGGTACGATTAAGGTTTTGATTCAAGAGAGAATACAGTGTTTTTGGCGCTTCGATTTCTGAATAGTGCGTGTTTGTTTTAATTTCGGGGTATTTATATGTTCAACCTAATCGTTTAAAATTTGTTGGGCCTGGTTTTTTTGTCCAAAATTGCTAGTCCAAGGACTAAACCGTTAAAGCCCCTAAAAAACAATGGGTGTTGCACTTCCCTTTTGTATACCTCGCGCTCAAACCCAATACCCAAAAAGAGAAGAAGGAGTCTGCTGAAATTCCAAAATGAGAAGACCCAAACACTTGGTCCCACTATCAGTCAAACTTCTACCAAGTGATGCACTCCTTATATTAGTCGCCCAATACTAAAAATAAAAACCCTACAGTGGCCTTTATCCCTTGACCTTATTATCACCCACACATTATTTAAGGCCTTATCCATTAAACCTAATGCCCACTAAAGCCAAATGGTTCTATAAAATAAATTAATACTTAAATTCACTTAATAATAAAACCATCGCATTTAAAACATCAAAATTTAATTTAATTACTAACCAAACCTTATTCATTAAAACATTAATACTTAATCAATTAATAGTTAAAACATATTCATCCAAAAATTCAACAATTAAATTAACAGGTTATTAGATAATTTTATATCTCTCAAAATATGAAAAGGAAGATTTATGACAAAGATTTACAATGTAAAAACTTTGCGTCATTCTGACACTTGAGTTAAAAGTTATTCTCAAAATAGTGACGTTGGTGCAAAACTTGTTCGAATAAAAAACTTGAAACAAATTTCTTTTTATAAGTGAATGTGTTTTAAGAAGCTCATGGAAGTCATTTTTCATGAGGCTCCATATAAATGGTCGTGTGAAGTGTCGTTTGAAAGAGAGTCGATTTTGAGTTTTTATGTTTCATTTAACTTCCTATCTGCACTAATATAAATAATTGTTATCTCCACTAGTTACTTCATCATACATTGGAGAAAAAAATTAGTGAAAATAAAAATTCTTTTATTTTATTAAAATTCTATTCGACTATTATATACTTAATTGTTATTTGTTTTTTGAGGACCAATAATTCTTGTTAATCTGATATTGGAGAACAATTTTTCACTATTTAAGTTTGGCATCCATTTTGAGACTACTAAATGACTAGTCAATGTGTAAATGCAATTTTATAATGTATAAAAACAAGAATACCTTTATTCTCTTTCTATTTCTCTCTCTCACACACATATCCTTTTTTACCTTTTTTATTCCTTAACTCTAATTCCAGGCTACCACTGCCACAGAGTACCATCATCGCCAACGATAAACCTCATTAAAAAATTTAAAATATAAAAATAATATACGTTGCTTTCGAATTTTTCTATACTCTCAACCTAGAAAATTATAAACCCGGTTTTACTCACAAACCAAATTGAGATCCAAATTCGCGACCTAGATCTATAACCCTAAAAAGCTCCACCAGATTTGAAAACTATATTTGTCCATGACCTTCGCGACCATATATTTGATTTTTGCACATCTAAAATTTGAAAGTCCGACTTTGAAACCTTAAGTTGTAATCTCGCAAACTCATTTTTGCACTCAGATCTCCTCCTACATTTAAAATTGAATTTCACTTAATTTTTAACTTTACCACTGTAGGTTTGTGATTTTATATGCATGGGAATGATGGTGGGGACAAAGATAAGCGAGGGGTTGGGTCAAGTTAAAGAATGAACTCAGTGAGATATAGAGATGAAAAGTAACTGGGTATGTGAATAAATAAAAAAATACAATAAAATAGGAGAAAGTGGATCAACACGCATAGATTTAAATGGTTCAACCACTTGGGGTTGCATCCACTGTGAAGTAACTAGCTCTTAACTATCAAAAGAGTGATATACAAGCTACAATTGGTACTTTATCTCTCTAAGTAGTATTTTAGTATAGTTTTAGTAAGCTTTACAATAAGTAGCTAACTTTGAGTACAATTTTCTTGGAGAATGGTTTATATAGGTGTCTCGGGGTGCAATGTGCACCCCAAATCACTTGGTGCATGCTGATTAGTATGACCTGATTGAGTGTTGCCACTTGTCCCTTTTAAAGGTATCTAGAATGCATAACTATTCCTTCACGTGTATTGCTAATTTATGCTCACACTTATGTAATATAAAGTTATCGAAAATGACCTTTATGGTGAAATTTGTTCTTTTATTGCAATTAAGTCGACCATGTTGAAGTTGATCCTCTTATGGCTGGCCCTTAGAGGGTAAGTATACGAGGCCGAAATTATGAGGCCGAGGGTATAGGTTCGAGGGATTTAATCTCTTAATTTTGTATAAGGTTATTTCTAGGATCATCAATTACCCCCTAGGCTTATATATTTAATGTTATTTATAACTGCAATAAGATATCAGAGGCTATGATCTGAACCATTAAGGAGTCAAAGGTCTTTAGGCTGAAGCTTGTGAGTGAGCCTTAAATGTTAGAGCCGAATGATTTTTGGGACCAGAAAATGTAGGAGTCGAGGGTCCTTAGGCCTAAGTTGTTGAGGATCTTCAAAACATTAAAATCGAAGGAGTTTAGGGCCCCTAAAATGTAGGAGTTGAGGGCCCCTAGGTCGAAGCTGCCGAGGGTCACTAAAATATTATAGTCGATTAAGTTGAGGGACCCCAAAATATAGGAGTGCAGGGATCCTTTTGACGAAGCTGACGAGGGACCTTAAACTGTTGGAGCTGAAGAAGCTAAGGGATGCCAAAATATAGGATCCTAGGTCCGTAGGTCTAAGATGCTGAGGGACCTTAAAATATTGGAGCCGAAAGAGATGAGGGACCTTAAAATGGAGGATTAGGGGGTTCTTAAGTTGAAGATATTGAGTGAACTAAAACAATTTGAGATTAAAGAGATCAAGGACCCAAAAATATATGAGCAAAGGGTCCTTGGGCCAGAGCTACTAAAGGACCTCAAAATGTTGGGGCCAAGGGAGTTGGGGGGCCTAAAAATATAAGAATCAAGGGTCCTAAGGCTAAAGTTGCCGAGGGCCCTCAAAATATTGGAGTCGATAGGGTTGTGGGACCCTGAAATAGGATCCAAGCATTCTTAGGTTGAAGCTGTTGAGGAACCTCAAGACATTGGAGCTGAAGGAACTGTGAGAACGCAAAATGTTTGAGCCAAGGGTCCAAAGGATGAAGTTACTGAGGACCCAAAAAATGTTGGAATCTAAGGAGATAAATCACCCTATAATTTAGGAGTCGAGGATCGTAAGCCGAAGATACTAAGGGATCTCAAAATGTTAGATTCAAAAGAGTTAAGAGAACCAAACATGTAAGAATCGAGGGTCCGTGGGCCAAAGCTGCTGAGAGACCCCAAAACATAAGAGTCGGGGGTACTTAGGTTGAAGCTACAGAGGGACCTCAAATTATTCGAGTCGAAAGAGCTAAGGGACCCCAAAATATAGGATATAAGGGTCCTTTGGTCAAAGCTTCTAAGGGACCTCAAAATTTTGGATCTGAGGGATATGAGGTACCCCAAAATAAAGGACCAACGGGTCTTTGGGCTGAAGATGTTGTGGAACCTAAACATATTACAACCGAAGGAGCTGAGGAACCCCAAAATATAGGAGATGAGGGTTTTTAGCTTGGTATAATTGATGTGTCTATCTTTTTATCTTGGGACAAGGGAGTTCTTAACAAATTTCATGGAATAATAACTCTTATGCTGAAAGAGCTTGAGCCACTTTATATTCCACCATTTGCATTTCTTAATGCCTGTTTTTAGCAAATGAGGCATAACCCATTAAGGCTTTATATAAGACTTAACCTTCATTTATTTCAAAACACTTATCAAAATATCTAAAGTGAAGAGTTCTCTCTCTCAAATTTTTCTAAAGATCATTAGGTTGTTCTTGTCATTCTTCATTCCCGCCTCTATTCTGGAAAAGATTTAGCTCTATTTTTTTTTACGACTTTTAGTTGTTTATAATAGTTTCTCCTTGTCGTTAAAATCATTAGTTACAACTAGGTAATTATTTCCATTAGTTCTTATATAAGTTCATCATTTTTTACTCTTGTTGCTCTTTAATCCTGTGATATATATTCCATTTGAGAGTTTGTGAATTCACAATCCCTTTAAGTAATTTTTTTAGTGAGTTTAGTAGGTACTTAGCTAAGGAAGCTCCTCGAGATGAAAACTATAAATTGACCCCCATATCGATAATTTACCCTTAGACACCTCGTGCTTAGGGTCCGTCTCGTCCTCATAGATAGAAGGTTTATGAGCATCCCTTTGAATATAGGTTGACCATACCTCATATCCTTGGTTATATTTTGATCAACAGTAAAAATGAGTTCAGATAAAGATTCCTTTACCACTGCAACGGATAACATCCTCACTAGTGCTCATGTTCTTGCATCCTATATGACTGCTATGATAGCTTCTTCTTCTAGGACTATAATCATAGTTGAAGTTTCAACCTCATTTTTTACTTTATCCCCATCCTCTTTTTCCTCATCTACATCTGGTTCGTCATCTCATTATGATGTAGAATCTACCTTATTTGAGGGATGATCTAACACTCATTAAGTGGCTAACCTGAGAGGGAAGGATGAGTACGATGATGATTTGGGACACACTCCCTTTATTAAATTAGTAGTTAGGTTCCAACCTCTTAACTATAATGTTACAGAGGAATTTGTTGAAGATGATGAGGATTATGAGTTATATCTCTCTCGACCTAACCTTTATAAGAATACTATTAATAAAGTTAAGACTTCTAGGATTCAATATCTTTATAAGATAAATATGACTATAACTATCAGAGAACTTAAGGTTGATGAGAGAGCCTACGATATAAACAATACCGTGGAGATATGTCAATACGATGTTATGTTTCAGTTAGGATTTAGTCTTCCCTTCTATACTTGGATTTGGGACATACTTTCCAAATAAGGAGTTAATCCCTCCCAACTGGCCCCCAATTTTTAGAGGACTATTCTCAGCTTTATCGTAACTTAGAGGTCCATCCATTTTGATAATATAACATGCGAGATCTTTCGTAATGTATATATAGTGGTCTCAACAAAGCACTTCTTGAGCTATTACTACCTGAACCCTCGTAACTCGGGGTGTAAGATTATGAGGGTATCCCAGAGTTCTAATCACCATTGGAAGACTGGTTACTTTGCTGTCAATGGATATTAGAATTTTTTGAAAAATGAGGAACAAGAAGGAACTATTAGAATCCTTTTTGAATGGGGGAAGCCTTTATACACCAGTATTGACCTTTCTTACTTTTCATTATTTTGGCTGATTTGTGAATTTAAGTGTACAAAATTCATAAATAGATTGATCAGTTTTAATATGAAAATCACACTAGTAAAAAATAATTAACAACATTCTAAGCATAAACGAAACAAATGAAAACCATATAAATAATGACAATACAAAATAATAAAGAGCTAGATAAATTAAAGTATCTTTGATACCATCAAACTAACAATAGAATGAAACTCCAACTCTAAAATATTATAATCTCAATTTAATACATCTCATACAAATCTCTGTCTTGGGAAATTTGAAATAATAAAACTGACTGAAAATTGAAGTATAAAATAATTAAGGTAAATGAGCTATAATTCTTGACAACTACATCCTAGGAAATGATAAATAGAACTGGTTCTGGAAAACTTCTCCAATGAGTAGCTCAAGTTTACGGTGGCGACTGCGGCCTAAGACTTGTAAAAACAATTAAACGGAGATGATTAAACCTACCAAGTCTACAGTTATTAAGAATATAACTATATTTGGGACACAATGATAATAACAAATCTTCCTCCCGTGTTAAGTTGCTTTTAAGTTATTTAAGTTATCTCAATCTAAACAACCTAAATAAGCATGTTGTTCTAATCCCAAACCCGAATAAGGCCCATATGATATAATTTCATCTTTTATAGAAGTATTCTTTACGTTAACATCTTGAGTTCATCTTTAGAATTAAGCATCTCTTACTCTACAATAATCTCTTATATAATGGTATTATCATTTATTAATCATATTTCTTTTACTTTAACAATCTCAAGTTATGATTTTAACTATATATCTCTAGTGCGTCGGATTATAATATTCTCGAGCCACGATTTAATATATACTTATCTATTATACTCTATAATATTATTCATGATTCATAATCTCATGGTTATAGATTGCTAATATAAATCACAATATAGTGTCGGCATCTCAAGATATAACGAATACAAATATCACATAATTTAGAATATGTGACACCCCGCCTAATTAAATACTGGGTGATCAGTCCTTTATTAAATTAAAATCAAGGTGAACGGTTGGTTCATTCTTAGCATCACTGTCGCAAAATAAAATTTCCAATTTAAACACCCTAAATAATTAAGCTAAGTGTCAAAACAATTTAAAGTCTTATTTCCATTTTTAAATTTCAACTTGAAAACCTTTTTAAATAATCAAGAGTCTAAGAATCACATAAGTGCTACGGATAGCAATCAACACAAAAGAATTAATACATCTAGATTAACCAAATACATGAAATCATCCTGACAAAAGTTAACTCCCAAGGAATACTGAATACTGGAAATATAAAAAAAAACGTAAATCTCTAATAAATCCAAACTGAATAGGGAAACGGGTGACACATGCCCTGACTAAGCATAACTAAAATAAGAATAGAATCAATGAAGAGGTTGTCTAAAGCAACGGCCTGCAACTCCCACATCAGCTGCAGCGCGTCCAATCTAAAGAACCTACGCATGACGCCCTTGTGACTGGGCACCTGTAATATATATATATATATATATATATATATATATATACACACACAAGAGAGAGAAAAAGACAGGAAATGGGTCAGAGCCTGAGTGTAAAACAGTTTTAAAAATAGTTTAGAAAGTATTTAAAATGCTTACTGGCTAATGCAACAACAACCATGTTAGTATGCGACACTCTCTTGAGAATTCTCACCTCTCATCTAGTGTGCACGCCTACCGTATTAATAAATCTCATAAGTTTCTCTAACTTATTCTTCATAAGGTTTTATCACGTGAAAAGCAAGGTTATGATATTTACTTTAGGAAATCATTATCTTCAAGGTTTCTTACGTTATTTAGAACAACTCATTATTGTTTTAAAGTTCTCGAACACTTATAACAAAGTTGAAGCATTTATTCATTTCTTATCTACTTATACGCACGGTAGAATGTTCCCATATAGATATACGTATATCTATTAGTCACACATATAATATATAAACTAACGGCACCCCACTTAAAATTATGGTGCTGGTATACTTTGCTATAAAGTCCTTGTATCGCTAAAACTAAGGCAAATACTAGTTCAAAATCACTCTTGAACTGTATTAACACAATACACAAACAAATGGAGGCGAAGTATAGTTCTAGGTCCTAAGAGGTCAGCACATACCCTCACGTCTCTTAGAACATCTGACTATCATTTTCAGATAGCCTGTATCGAGGATACTATCTTCTAGGATACGAGTCAATATCCCCCATAAAGGTCCAATTGAGATAAGACTGTCCCGACGCGAAAACCTCCATGATAGCAAGTAGCCCGTGTATGATTTTTTTTACACAAAGTCACACGGCCATATATATAAATATTCACATTTTCTAAAATTGGTGTGCCCACGACCCCTGATTAAAATTCTATCCATGTGTAACATATAACGCTCGAGTTCTACGTATAATTAAATCACTCTTTTTATTCTATTAAGCATAACAAATCCTTAAGTACTTCTCGACTCCCACAGTGTATCCTCTCAAAATAATATAAAAATCAGTAGGTGCACCCTTACTACTCTACTAGTCTAAGTCTTCCGTAATTCTCATAAGATATACTATAACGTACGTGCGATTTCCCACTAAATTTATATTCCCAAAACCCCGCGGTTAAATTACACATGAATCGTATCATCCGAGCCTTGCCTACAACTCTACTGGTCTTTCCCAAGTCCCATTATGGTATATAAAATATGTATAAGGGTTCCCTCAAAGTGGCATAGGGTTAATCATTAAGAATAAAGAACAAGCTTCAAAATCCAGAAGAGGTTGATCGATCGAAGGGAGGGGGTCGATCGATCAATCAGGTCGATCGATCGACATTCAAG
Source organism: Sambucus nigra (assembly GCA_949130495.1). Taxonomy (NCBI): domain Eukaryota; kingdom Viridiplantae; phylum Streptophyta; class Magnoliopsida; order Dipsacales; family Adoxaceae; genus Sambucus; species Sambucus nigra. Next base: position 521,613,353 of record OX422212.1, read on the forward strand.
GTCGATCGATCGATCGCCCAGATATTTCCCAGATTCTGCATATACTATCCTACGGGTTACATCACCAAAAGTCCTCAAAACCTCTATCAATTTCGTCCAAACTCCTAACCAAGTATCACAAATGTTATAGTAACAGGTATAAACGATTTCTAATGAAAAATATTGATTAAATCTACAAGGAATCATTATTTCATGGGATTAATTCAAGAAGATATTACAAACCCTAGTTGATCATATAAATTCCAGAACTCCTTAGTCATTACCAGATTTCTTTCTCTAAACATCATGTAAATTCGTAATTATGGTTCTACGTAAAATAAGGATATCAGCCTTGTATAGTTCCTACTCAAACCTATCAATTTACTTCTTCCAATATCATGAAATCTCCAAGAAGCATACAATTTCCCTTCCTATGCTAACATGGATGATGTATGAATATGGAAACAGTAAGATATATAATTGCCTCGAGAATATGAGCCTGAATTTCTGAGATTTCCTTCCTCCGATCTACTCTCTGGCGGTATTTGTGGTGAAAAACTGTGCAACTATGGTGGCTCTAGCCCTGGGAAGTCCCCCACCTTCCTCCTTTAATGGCCTATGTGAAATATGCAGGTTATAACCCTAGAAGACAACCTCTAACACCTGATATACTTCTCTAATTTTTGTACGTAATTAAATCCTAAAAATAAAAATTACCAAAATACCCTCCCGGGTTACCGGTTAGGCCTAAAAACATCCTGAGACCCAAACTAAACCCCCGGGTACACTTTTATGACTATGTCGACCTTCCGGATACATTAGCGCACTCGAATTGACCATATGAGCGACTTATAATTTATTCACTTATAACAATAATAATTTAGTCCCGACACGACACAGGCGCGTCCTGACTTAATTTTCATAATTGTCATATTATTCCCTCGTGACAATTTTAATAAATTCAATTCTACATATTACTCTACTCAATAAGTAATATTTAACAAATCAATAATTTTTTAATAATTACTAACTCTCGTCACGCTAGTAAATATTTAAAATAAATTTCATGATTAATATTAAATTAATCTAACTCAATTAAATTTAATAAATCCCTAAATTTAAAAGCCATAAAAATACGGGGTATTACATACTTTCCCCCTAATAACGAAATTTTGTCCCGAAATTCAAAAAATAAGGCCTACCTGATAAAATAATTATGAATACTTTATCAATGCGCAAACTATTTATATAGTAATGCGCTCAATCACTATTGCCCCCACCTCACAGCAAGCTTGTTCAACACTCTCATTAAAGACACTTCACATTGTGCTCCTATCCGATAATATTCGCATAAGACACGCCTATATATTATTAATTCCCATTATTTCAATATCATTGGGAGGCCGCACCTCACTATATGACAACTACTCGGATTTATCTAAACACAAAACTCTCATTCTGAGAGAAACCATACGAACATCTGACCACTGTTGAGAGAAACCATACGAACATCTGACCACTGTTGTTTGCCTAAAATAGTCGTGGAATTCCACTATAGTCATTAGACTCTAACTCGACCAATCCAAACTTCTGATTATCCGCCCATCTCTTAACATTCAGAGTGAGAAAAGTTAAGGTTTCTCCACACCAAAACCTCAATAAGCATCTTGTTCACAATAAATAGGTACGAGTGCTCCCACATAACCCTACCACTAGGTAATATCCTCCCCCAATTACCGTACTATACTTCACTTACTAGCTATAACCTTTGTGGATGAGAAACGATCACAATGAATTCAAAATTACTTTCACACTGCTCCACTAATGGTTAATCACCACTCGGCTACTCCCCGGATTATGGGTGATACAACCTTGCTCAAAACTAAACGTTGTCCCCGCTGCTTCCTGAAATTCCATTTTGAAGGTGGGATTCAAAAATCTCAGCCTAATTTAGAAAATATCTTGTAGGACAACGTACCAATGCGATCCTTCCTTTCAAAGGAAGATTGGGGCACACTAGCTAATATTATAAGTCACCCCAAAGGAATGTCAATCACTTCCTTTTTGGTCATCTTGTTCCACACGTTCGAGGGAACTCTTGATCTTACCTTAAGGTTGTCAACCCATCCAAGAAACTTTACCGACTTTACTGCCTCTTCCATTATAGGAATTGTCGATAGCCACAAAATTCTCTGGTTGATCCTCTTGTTCCAACCGATATCTATTTATGAGTAGTGCTCACGGAGACTACTCACTATGTCCCGCTCGACATAGACTTCTACTTGTAATGTCTCACAGTATGTGGCACTTAATACTCCCCCCTTATTTACTTTGTGTATGCTGAAAGTTCTGACCCATTCACTTTTCTCCACGATGTGCACTTTCGGACCTTTTATACCATACTAACATCTTCTCTCTTTGTACGCGCCAGTCTCTCTCAACATTTGACTAATTACAACTCCACTCCGAGTGTTCTCCATAAAAATTAAATTCTAGCCTTCTCAAGGAATACCCCTTTTTAAATGGCTTCCCACAGCCTTCCAACCAAATTCGAGTGTGCTACTCTAATCGTACAAGTATTTATGGATTATCGTTCTTGACGCGACACTTAATCCCCTCTGCCACTTCCACCTCATTATGTTAGTCACATAAACATATATTCCACACGTCTATTCCCACATTCCTACAACTCGGACGATTCTAACATCAGCTAACCAGGATGCCCACATACCCTATAAACTGTGCATACTAGTGTAAACCTCACATACGCTTCACACATAACACCCAATTCTTTTTTTTCCTTGTGCTCACAACACGTTTACAACACTTGGGTACTCTCAATTTCCTTAGAAATTGAAATTTTAAACCCTCCTTATCATCGTTCCACCCCTCAACTCGTCGTGATAAGATAAATCTTTCAATGCTTTCTTACCACACAACCAGCTCCACTGGCCTTAATTTATAATTCAACTTCCGATTTACAGATATAATTACCTACTCCTAATACGACCAAGGTACCGAACCCATGGACTAATGACCAAACATCTCCCTATTTCAAACCTTACGCTAAGTTTCATACGTGGTAGTCTTGCAAAGCGAAATCCAAACAAGGAACCCCCCCGATACACTACTACCTAGCATTATCGGTTATTTAAATCCGTTAGGCCCTCTGTCCATATCATGTACCCCTTTATTCCATCTCTTGACGAAAAAGTTACATCTCCTTCCGTAATTACATTTAACAAAGAACATTTCGCCAATTGTACAATCATTCAGTATTGGTGGTAATCCCATTCCTTAAACGTCGAATACATACAATCGGGGTTATCGAAATCTTGTCCCCAAATATATGGTTATAACTCTTAACTCTCACATCTCTAAAGGATAGATATATCAATGCGCTCTTCCTATCACCAAGTCCTGAGCACTAAACACAATAATGAGTTAAATATTTTCGCTCAACAGTAAACCCAATACATATTGAATCATAACAATAAAGTCCCTGCACACGCCGGGATCGAATATCTCGATCCCACTATCCCCTCCGAAGTCTCTAGAATAGATAATATAAGTGCGAGTCTGACCCTCTCGCGGGTGAGGCCTCATCAGAACAAAACGTGCTGAACTAATGCAACCATTACGATAGCCTTGCAATAACTGCCTACTATCGTACTAACCATTACTATAAAGTTGTACCCAAGACAATATCATACTCGTATATCACATCACTAAAACGAGTAATCCCAATAAAGTATATAACACTATTAATACACCCATTCATCCTCCGCGAATATCACTAAGGATAATCCCGCTACGCTAGGGAAAATATTCACATAATAATAATGTTTATAGTTATACACATTAAACTCATCTCACATGCTAATCTAGCAATGAACAAAACATAGTGACTCTCCCGTGTCACATAAAACACGTCTCATCCTCCGAGTATAAAACTCATACTCCTACCTTGTCAATCGTCTTGACTGCACAAATGGTCCCTGGACGTAACACGTCTGTCCAAACCAGAACAAAATCTACTTTAATCGTTGTCCTTTACTAGGCATACTACTCTTGTCCCTTTACTCACTTCGAGGAAACATTAACGCATGTGATTTCACTCTCCACAAAATACCTCTACACATAATCCACTTATCACCTATCATACTAACCATATTAGGATTGTCCTTCTCTCGGACTTTGGTGGCTCGATTCCTGATGGCTACACCCGTTGTTACTTTAGCTTTGTTGGCCCTCACGGACATGGTACTAGCCTCAATAGTCCTTACTGAATTCACCATCAATTGGTAAGAATTTGGCTATCCGAATTGTTTAAATGGGTCTCTTGATGGGTATCCCCCCTTGTGGTGCTCCCCTACCACTGTTTCATCCAGTCTTATTCTCGACTAAATTCTTCGATTCTTTTAATTTCCCAAATAAAGAAGCATTAACATTTCCATTGACAAAGCACGACATTATCACTCTCTAGATCTTCCGTCAAACAGAATTCCCTTTAAGTGTTATTAACTATTCTTACGAGTCGATCTCCCACTTGAAATCCTCTCCTCCATTCGTATCTACATCCTCCGATATAAGATTCGCTAACCATTTAGATTCATATTCACAAATGGACCTCTGTCCGGCCTTCCTGTGATGAGTTTTAAATAACGTTCACATCTTATCCTGAACATCTGATGAAGGAACCTGCGGTCAAACTATACATAAGATCCTTCTATAGACACAGCATTCCACTACTAAAAGTGGTGGCTGGCTCCCACCACTATAACTTCATTTCGACGAGCCAAGAAAAATTTTACCCCAAATTTTCACTTTTAGTTAGCCAAACTTCGTAATATGTCCAAGCCTGTGGATATTTTTCCCTCCTTTGGCTGACACACATAATCCTCGCGTTTTTAGAATTTTTGCTGATGACCCTTCTCAATTTTTTTTTCATTTGACCCTCTCCCAAGTGTACTACATTGGGTGAGTCTGATTCGACTTTTCTTTTGACTATAGAAGCATTTGGAAACGTAGGCAGCGTCCTCGTCGTCTTTACAGTCCTGGCCTCTCGTGCCATAATAGGGGTGACCTCGACTACGGTCATCATCCTTGAATATAATTTACAACCTCAACTAAGCCCTGCCTCCTGATGCTGCCTAACGGCCATCGTCTGACATCCTTCATCGCTCGGCACACGCACACATCCGAACGTAATTAGAATTCGCTACTATACATACATTATAGCAGGAGAACGGAATCTCACCATAGAAATCAATAATCCTAAACATACGGCTCTATATCAAACAAAGCAACGCTGGAAGCATAATAAGCCGCACAGATCCTAAAGGACACTAGAACCTGATGCTCTGATGCCACATATACAGCCCGCCTAATTAAATACCGGGTGATCAGTCCTTTATTAAATTAAAATCAAGGTGAACGGTTGGTTCATTCTTAGCATCACAGTCGCAAAATAAAATTTCCAATTTAAACACCCTAAATAATTAAGCTAAGTGTCAAAACAATTTAATGTCCTATTTACATTTTTAAATTTTAACTTGAAAACCATTTTAAATAATCAACAGTCTAAGAATCACATAAGTGCTACGGATATCAATCAACACAAAAGAATTAATACATCTAGATTAACCAAACCAAGTCAAATAACCATACATGAAATCATCCTGACAAAAGTTAACTCCCAAGGTATACTGAATACTGGAAATATAAAAAAAACGTAAATCTCTAATAAATCCAAACTGAATAGGGAAACGGGCGACACATGCCCTGACTAAGCATAACTAAAACAATAATAGAATCAATGAAGAGGTCGTCTAAAGCAACGCCCTGCAACTCCCACATCAGCTGCAGCGCGTCCAATCTAAAGAACCTACGCATGACGCCCCTGTGACTGGCCACCTGTAATACATACATATATATATATATACAAGAGAGAGAAAAAGACAGGAAATGGGTCAGAGCCTGAGTGTAAAACAGTTTTAAAAATAGTTTAGCAAGTATTTAAAATGCTTACTGGCTAATGCAAAAACCATGTTAGTATGCGACACTCTCTTAAGAATTCTCACATCTCATCTAGTGTGCACGCCTACCGTATTAATAAATCTCATAAGTTTCTCTAACTTATTCTCCATAAGGTTTTATCACGCGAAAAGAAAGGTTATGATATTTACTTTAGGAAATCATTCTCTTCAAGGTTTCTTACGTTATTTAGAACAACTCATTACCGTTATAAAGTTCTCGAACACTTATAATAAAGTTGAAGCATTTATTCATTTCTCATCTACTTATACGCACAGTAGAAAGTTCCCATATAGATATACGTATATATGTTAGTCACACATATAATATATATATATATATATATATATATATATATATATATATATATATATACACTAAAATCTATGGTGCTGGCATACTCTGCTATCAAGTCCCCGTATCACTCAAACTAAGGGAAATACTAGTTCGAAATCACTCTCGAACTGTATTAACACAACACAAACAAATGGAGGTGAAGTATAGTTCTAGGTCCTAAGAGGTCAGCACATACCCTCACATCTCTTAGAACATCTTACTATCATTCTCAGATATCCTGTATCGAGGATACTATCTTCTAGGGTCCGAGTCAATATCCCCCATAAAGGTCCAATTGAGATAAGACTGTCCCAGCGAGGAAACCTCTGTGATAGCAAGTACCCGGGTATGATTTTTTTACACAAATGCATAATATATGCACAGTCACACAGTCATATATATAAATATTCACATTTTCTAAATTAGGTGTGCCCACGATCCATAATTATAATTCTAGCCATGCGTAACATATAACGCTCGAGTTCTACGTATAATTAAATCACTCTTTTTATTCTATTAAGTATAACAAATCCTTAAGTACTTCTCGACTCTCGAAGTGTATCCTCTTAAAATAATATAAAAATCAGTAGGTGCACCCTCACTACTCTACTGGTCTAAGTCTTCCTTAATTCTCATAAGATATACTAAAACGTACGCACGATTTTCCACTAAATTTATATTCCCAAAACCCCACGGTTAAATCACACATGAATCGTATCATTCGAACCTTGCCTATAACCCTACTGGTATTTCCCAAGTCCCATTATGGAATATAAAATATGTATAAGGGTTCCCTCAAAGTGGCACAGGGTTAATCGTTAAGAATAAAGAACAAGCTTCAAAATTCAGAAGAGGTCGATCGATCGAAGGGAGGGGGTCGATCGATCGATCAGGTCGATCGATCGACATTCAAGGTCGATCGATCAATCACCCAGATATTTCCCAGATTCTGCATATACTATCCTACGGGTTTCATCACCAAAAGTCCTCAAAACCTCTATCAATTTCGCCCAAACTCCCAACCAAGTATCTCAAATGTTATAGTAACAGGTATAAACGATTTCTAACGAAAAATATTGATTAAATCTACAAGGAATCATTATTTCATGGGATTAATTCAAGAAGTTATTACAAACCCTAGTTGATCAAATAAATTCCAGAACTCCTTAGTCCTTACCAGATTTATTTCTCTAAACATCATGCAAATTCGTAATTATGGTTCTACGCATAATAAGGATATCAGCCTCGTATAGTTCATACTCAAACCTATCAATTTACTTCTTCCAATATCATGAAAACTCCAAGAAGCATAAAATTTCCCTTCCTATGCTAACATGGATGATGTATCAACATGGAAACAGCAAGATATATAATTGCCTCGAGAATATAAGTCTGAATTTCTGAGATTTGATGATGTGGTAATGTTCTCCTTCCTCCAATCTACTCTTCGGCGGTATTTGTGGTGAAAAACTGTGCAACTATGGTAGCTTTAACCTTGGGAAGTTCCTCACCTTCCTCCTCTAATGGCATCTGTGAAATATGCAGGTTCTAACCCAAGAAGACAACCTCTAACACCTGATATACTTCTCTAATTTTCGTAGGTAATCAAATCCCAAAAATAAAAATTACCAAAATACCCTCCTGGGTTACCGATTAGGCCTAAAAACATCCTGAGACCCAAACTAAATCCCCGGGTACACTTTTATGACTATCTCGACCCTTCCGGACACATTGGTGCATTCGAAATGACCATACGGGCGTCTTATAATTTATTCACTTATAATAATAATAATTTAGTCCCGACACGACACAGGCGCGTCCTGACTTAATTTCCATAATTGTCATATTATTCCCTCGTGACAATTTTAATAAATTCAATTCTACATATTACTCTACTCAATAAGTAATATTTAACAAATCAACAAGTTTCTAATAATTACTAACTCTCGTCACGCTAGTAAATATTTAAAACAAATTTCCTGATTAATATTAAATTAATCTTACTCAATTAAATTTAATAAATCCCTAAATTTAAAAGCCATAAAAATACGGGGTATTACAAAGTATCCATGAGTATATTCAACTCACCATAGATCATATGGTTATGCTCAAGCTCGAAAAATAAAACTGCGAAGGCCTATCCCTAATGCCTTTGAGGATCGCTCGTGAACTACTAAGTATAGTTAGAGGATGTACCAACCCTATAACCTCAAAGTAACATCAAAAGGAAATCACCACGCCATTACAATAGAAATACGGGCCCATAACCAAGGCTATACGAGTGGATCTTTTCCCATTATCCCCACTCGATGCCTCGGCACATATGATTGGGATAAATAGGACCTAGGTAAAGCCCTTTTTAATTATCGGGGTACCAAGCACGGTCAACATCATAAGTTCCCCACCAAATCCCTCCTAGTAGGTCACCCACCATTATACCACCCCCCCCCCCCCCCCCATAATATGATTGCACACAAATAAAGCTAATCAGTACAAACCCTACTCGATAGGGTTACAGAGAAAATTTCTTTTATTAAAAGTTATTACGCACATTTAGCTTTAGTCGTTTATATAATTTTTAACCCGAACTCCTAAGGCTCTAATATCTAGGTATCATCTTGCGCCAACTGATTATGACAACCATTCTAAATAAATGACTAATCTACTCGATGGTTATGAGTGCATTCTTATCTATTATAGTATCTACCTAATCATTACACATTACTCGGTGTGATAATTCTCGACCTAAAACCCAACGCCCCCAAACCAAACTAGGCATAATCTTTAGCCTATTGCCCTTAGATTCATCTTAATTGTTCAAGCATCCCAAAACTTCACCCCAATTTAGAATTCGAACAAAATAGCACCAAAACCGACCCAACTTGGCTACCCATCACGATCAGATCGATCTGACGGGCTCATTCCCTTCTTCTTCCTCTAGTTTTCTTTTTTTTTCACCCATAAATCAAAATCCTTAAACTCTGTAGCCTCTAAAACATCAAACTAGCCATTTGCCTCCATAATTAGACCACGGATAAGTATTAGCAACTATTTTTTACAAGTTTTAGAGTATTAACAAATCGTTTAAAGATCAAATCTCAAAATTTAAAAAAAAAAACTAGGTTTATGTTTTACACATGAATGGCCCAATTAACCTGCGAATTCTCATCAATTAAAATGATTACGTTAGGGGGGTTTTACACATCATAACAAGTATGATTCACATATAACAATTTTTAACACATAACAATTTGTAAGTTTGATTATAATGATTTAAGGCGTAATTGATTGATTCGTTAATAAAGTTACATGAGTTCCTTAATACAAATTTGGGGTTCTTCATTATATTAATCTTAATTGTGAATTAAGGTTTGGTTATGAAGAAAATTAGATTTATAATTTTATCTTCACATATTCCAACATATTATGATTATTCTAAGATAAATCTAATCAAATTCTTAAACGAATATACTTGTCTGGGATTGATTGTAGAATCAATCCCCAATTATTCAAGCCAAATCCCCAATTCTCCAAGCTAGGGTTTTCTCCACCTCTTCCTTAGAACCTAAGGATATCCCAATATGTTGTAAGTGTATCGGATTATATTAATTAGGTTAATAAAATAAGCTAACCCGAAATTAGACTTGAGCCCCAAAATAGCCTCAACCTAAAAGGCCCAAAAGAAGCTCCAAATGGCCTAAAACTTGGCCCAACCCATATACCCACCCAACGGACTAAAATTCCATTATTATAAGCCCAAACCGGACTTTTTAAACATCTCACGAACTAACTTAAATGTTAACATATTCTATGAGTCAATTACCTTATTAAGGTAATTAATTATTTTATCTAATTAATTAATTAATTAGATGATACACATAACTTAAGTTTAAATCTTAATTACTTAGATTATGACTCGGTATTATAAGAACCTACTTCTTGATCAGTGGGGCCCGATGCTTAAGAATTTAATCAAAATAGGAAATCCCCAACGCCTACCCCTGACCATTCCATAGTTGCCCATAATACTAAGTCACTTAATTATTTATCATGATGAATTTTTATGAGATCACCAATATCTATAACAATACTATCCAATCAACATGTAACTCAACTATGTAATAAAACATAAGTAACATCTTAATGTCACATTTCAATCTACTAAATATCACATCAAAAGTCCAACATCTCAAATCATTAATGACATACCACATGTCATATGAAAATAACTACTCATCAATATATGATAATCAATTTAAAATTAAATAACTACTATAAATATATAGGGTGTTACATTAAGTGTCGATGCTAACTTGCAATGATTACTTTTTGGATCTCGAGTTTCGGCTGGTCTTAGCACCAACCATTGGAAACAGGTGGGCAACATTGTCAACGTTGGAATCAAGATGGATGAGTAGTTATCTCCATTCTTAAGGTTTGAGGATCTTGGAATCATTTTGTATCCCCAACCTCTCAAAGAACTTCGTATGTTATTACCTCATACTCCTTTATCTTTTCAGTTATCGTATCTTACCTGGCTGAATATAATGTGTATTTACTGCAAACCATCATCCGAAGAATCTGTCTGAAGAAGAGTGGGGTATGTTGATCCCAATGCTTGTTTGGGACCGTGTAGCCGAGATTGAGGGTAAGCTTAGAGAATCATGTGGGAAGGAAAATAGGAAAAGAAAAGAACATACTTGGAGTAAACCTTCCAATAAGCATCGGAAGGAAATGGGTCCTTACAAAGAGAATGAGGTTACCTTGAGTCTTACAATGCCAGTGATGGCTCCTTAGCAAGGGAAATTTACCAGGCACGCAAGTTAATCCAAAGATATTTTTGTTATTTCTACTATTTAATTATCAAACAGTACATAATTAATAATAAAATAATAATTAAAGAATTAAAATGAACTTACAAAAAATATAAAAACTTACTTGAATTTGCAGAAGAATAAAAAATAGACAAGAAATTTGAGCCCTGTGTTATCCCACGGTGTCCTTAAGACAAATTTATTCCCTCCAAGTGCTTAAGGTTAATGAATAATTGTCTCCCAATATATAATGGATTTTAGGATTAAACAAGTAGCACAACAATGTAAAATACCATCGAACACAATTATGTGTGTTTACAAAACCAAACAGTAGGTCAAATGGTAATCAAATGAATGCAGGAATGCAGAATTTATTTTCTGGAAATAGTAGCATTATGGGTGGGAAGAAATTAGAGAGGGAATTTTTTCACTAATTTAAAAACGGAGGGAAGCATTTGTATTTATAATAAAGCAAATGACTATTAAAAATAATTATCAAAACAGTTAAACAAATTTAACTGTTGACTGTTGGAAATAACTGCCAACAATTTATTAATTAATTAAATAATTAATTTTGTAATTAATTAATAATTAAAGCCCAGAAAGTTAATTTAAATTGGAATCGAATCGAACCGAGACGAGCCGAGCTGGACATACGAACGGCGTGCACGCGCAAGTGGGATTTTGTCCCAAGCCCAACACATGCATAATGTAGGCCATCTCCCCTTCAAAGAGTTGGGATACCCCAAGGCAGCCAAGCCTTATTCCATCATTTGGGTTTTATTCACTCATCATTTTTCCACTACTCTTCCAATGTGGGACGAGAGTTAAAACATACCCAATTCATTAACTTTCATTTCTTTGTGAGTCCATTTGGGGACATACTTATCATTCATAACTTAATGAAATTGGACTTGTGAATTTATTATGTTAATCTCCTTATGAAGAAGAACGCGTTCATATATGGTTCCACAATTATCGTAGTGTGGGCCTCACCTAAATTTGAGCTCAAAGTTGCTCAAAATTCTATCAAGGAAATTCTAGACAGCATTTAAGTATTCACATTAGTCCCATTTTTCCCACAATTTTATTCTAACTCTGTAAGAGCCATGGACTTTTTTGTTAATGGCATCCCTCATTAGGATGGTGGGTAATTCAGCAACATGGAGAGGGGCTAGGAGGTTAACCTCACAATCAACAAAGTTTTCCAGGTGCGTATCCTTCCAATTTTGATCTTTCTTATTCATCAAATTTGTTAAGCCACTTTGACCATTTTAACACATTATATTTTCTTTTGATGTAGGGTATGATGCTGATGGTTGACTATGACACCCCGCCTAATTAAATACCGGATGATCAGTCCATTATTAAATTAAAATCAAAGTGTCGGGTTGGTTCATTCTTAGCATCACCATCGAAAATAATTTTCATTATTAATCACCTAATAATTACTTAAGCTAAGTGTCAAAACATTTTCCCAAATTAATTAGATCCAGTTAATTCATTAATAAATTCCATGCTTTATAAGCCAATTCCATTCCACAAGGATAAATATAGAACATGAATCAAATACTGAAATAAATGAGACTGGATAAAACATTCCAGTTCAAAGTCTAAAACCAAAGTATCATAATACTAAATCCAACAGTAAGGAAATGCTAATAAAAATAAAATCCCTGAAATAATTAATCTGGAAGCGGGCGGCACATGCCCTAAATGGAAGATCTGAACTAGGAATAGAATGAAGAGATAGCAGCATCTAATATCAATAACCTACAACTTCCACAATAGCTACCGCTCGTCGAATGATCCACATATCTAAGTCTGGCGGTGACTCTGTGGCTGGACACCTGGTATAATGTATGTATATTCATAGCAAAAGAGAAGAGAAATACAGGAAACGGGTCAGAGCCCGATTTGTAAAAATATTTATTTTATCAAGTATTTCAAACTGCAAAGATGCAATTATTATGAACATGTTAGTTTCGAACTCTCACTTGAGATCCTCACCGCTCCACTAATGTGCACACCTTGCGTACGTCTACCCCGACCTAGTTATCTATAATATTCCCAATTAGGTTACAGACATGAACTCCTAAATATATCTCAAGAGAGTAACCCCTATCGCCCATACAATAAGCTAACAATATTCTTTTATGCTAGTTACCTGTTTTATATTCACTATGTTGATGGGAGTCTTTTATCCTCTAGAATTACTTTAATTACCCATATTTATACATTTTCTAATTTCACACATTAGAATCATTCATTCTCAAGTATATTTATATATATATAGTCATAACATCCCTATATATATATAGATATATATATATAACCTGTGCCCCTTGGTTAGGACCACTTGGCGAATGCATACTCTGCTATCGTGTCTCAGTACATCACTCGCTGCATAAAGGACAATTGGTTCGACGTCACTCACGAACTGTAAATCTCATAACACAAATATTGAAGGCGAGCATACTCACCAGCTAAATGGGTCACTCACATACCTACGCTCCCATTCAACCATCGAAACTATCCCACATAATAGATAGCACATATCCAAGTTCATATGCTCTGGGTACAAGTTAATATCCCTCCATCGGGTCATCCAGGATAAGACTGTCCACTGCGTGAAACCTCCGCTCGATAGCAAGCAGCGTAGGTATGCTATACACATAGTAAATAAATACATAGGTATACACTCAACCGATTATAATCTCTAGGTATTCACATAATTAAATATCATATCTTATTCGCAGTATTACTTTCACTTAATACTCTCGACGTGTTAATGATTATGATTATGATCCCCCTCATAATTTTCTAAGGGTAATTCATCCCACTTCTGCCCAAGTCTTAAATCACACTTGTCTTAATATAACATCACTTCAAACCTCAGTGTACTACATTTGGATTCTCGTATTTCAAGTCCCAAAAGGTGTCTTAAGGGTCCACAAATCAATTTTGGGAAATTTTGTAGGGTAGTCCGGACCCACTAGGAAAGCGATCTGGACCCTTTTTAAAAATAAATGATCCAGACCTTTTTCAATAAAATGATCTGGACCTTTTTCTGAAAAATGATCCGAACCTTTTTCCGAAAAATGATCCGTACATTTTATGAAAGGCGGTCCAGACCGCTACCTTTTTTACGCAGATTAACCCAGAAATGTTCCCTTTACCAAATCTACGAATCATTCCCCAAACACCGATCAATCCTACTAAATCAATTTCCTAACATGCATGTACGATTTTCACTAATATAACATATGTAAATCATCACCCATCATCATAATAATTCAAAATTCCCAAATTTAGATCATAAGAACCCTAGTTTCCCCAATTTTCAATTATAGAACCTAACCAACCCAGATTTGCTCAATGATACAATTTTCAAATTTCATGATTAATACTCTACATACATGAGGGAACTAAACTACTAATCAAATCAGTCCATAATCATAAATAAAACCTCCAATTTTCACCAAATTTCTTATGTACTTCATGATCAAATTCACCTACACTAGCATGAGCATGATTATTGCTAAAGGAAAGCAAGTAATAAACACTTGCCTCAAATTTGAATGTCTGGTCCACTGTTGATGTTGGTATAGATACGTTCCTCACTTTTCAATCTACACGATGGTGGTGGTGGTTGTGCAAGGTGGTGTTAATTGGCCTTCCTCCTTTGGGATTTGCTCTCCCTCACCCTCTGTGGTTCTCTCTTGATTTTTGTGTAACTTAACACTAATGGAACTCCCGTAACTAATATAATAATTATCTAATTTTTGTCCATTTTAATTCCCCAAAAATTCAAATGATAAAACTACCCTTACGGGGTGCCGGTTTTTTATTAAAATTACTCCAGAGTCCAAATAAAATGCCCGAGTGGAGTTTTTTGACTATCGCGACCCTTCCGTACTCAATGGAGCACTCTAAATTACCATACGAGTCATAAAAAATAATTTACCCTTTTATTCCATACACTTAGTCTCGATACGGCTCACATGCGCGTCCTGACTTAAAATACCAAACTGTCGTATTTCGCACTCTGACAATTTATAAAAATTATATAATTACATATTACATATACCCACAGTAATAATCAATGATTTCCATCAATAAGTATTAACCTTTGGCACGCTACTTAATAATTATTTTAAATTCGGATTAATTAACAATTAAATTTCTCGACCTTTTTAATTTAATTAGTCCAATAATAATAATTAATCTCATAATTATTTAATATCATAAAAATGCGAGGTATTACATACTTCCCCCCTAATAACGGAATTTTGCCCCGAAATTCGAAAATTAAACCATAACTTGTAAGAATAAGTCTGGACATTTCTCGCGCATATCCTCCTCTCGCTCCCATGTAGACTCCTCTACATTATGATGCTCCCACTGAACCCTCACCAGTGGAACTAGCTTTGACCTCAATTTCCTCTCACTAGGGTCTAGGATAGCTACAGGCCTCTCCTCATAAGAACTGTCGGGTTGTAAATCAATCTTCTCAATCGCAATGTGGGTGTGGGCCAACTCATCCCTAAAAAACCGCCTCAATGATGAGATGTGGAATACATCGTGAATACGGTGCAAGTGCTCTGTCACCTAGTATATATGCCACCGATCCAATCCTCTCGATAATGGGAAATGGTCCTACGTATCTCGGAGCCAATTTACCCTTTTTCCCGAACCTCATCACCCCTTTCATAGGAGACACCCGTAGCAATACTTGATCCCCCACGTTGAACTCCCTAAAGAACCTCTTTGTGTCGGCGTATCTTTTTTACCTGTCCTGGGCTACCCGAATACGGTTCCTGATCATTTCAACCCTTGCTGACGTTTCCTGAATTACCTCTGGCCCGAGTAACTTATTGTCCCCCACCTCTAGCCAACAAGTAGGAGAACAACATGGTCTGCCATACAATGCCTCGAATGGGGCCATGCCGATCGTAATCTGATAGGAGTTATTATAAGCGAACTCCACCAATGGAAGATACGGCTCCCAACTCCCTCCAAAGTCAAGGACACACATGCGCAACATATTCTCCAGCATCTTATTTGTACGCTCAGTCTGCCCATATGACTGTGGGTGATAAGTCGTACTTAACCGCAGTTCAGTACCCATAGCCTCCTAAAAGTTCTCCCAGAATCGCGATAAAAAATTCTTGTCTCTATTAGACACGATGTTCAAGGGTACTCCATAAAATCTCACTATCTCGATAATAAATATCTGGGCATACTGTCCTGTAGTGTAATCCATACATACCGGTAGAAAATAAGCTACCTTAGTTAACCAATCCACCACCACCCATATAGAATCATGATCCCGTTGTGAAGTAGGCAGCCTAGTAATGAAATCCATGGATATGCTCTCCCATTTCCACATAGGTATCTCCAGCGGCTGAAATAACCCTAGAGGCCTTTGGTGGTCCACCTTTACCAGCTGACAGGTGGCACACTTGGACACGAACTCTGCAATGTCCTTCTTCATTCCACTCCACCAGTACTGTCGCCTCATATCCTGGTACATTTTATCCCCTTTAGGATGTACTGCAAATTTAGATCCATGAGACCGTGTCGCCACTGCATGACGTAAATCCTCTCATTTTGGGACCACTAATCTCCTATTAAATCGCAATCCCCTATATGACCTCACTGAGTAGGACTCTGCACCCTCTGCTAGAAGCCGTACAATTAATCCTGGCAAAACGAATCAGCGGCCTGGGCCTGGATCACTCTCGTAACAATCTCTGGAGTGACTATCATAACAAACATAAAGGATTGAGCCACTGCCTCCTGATGTCCTAATTCTTTCCACTTTGTCTTCCACACTTCCACCACCTCACCTACTGGCCTATGGCTCAACGCATCAGCAACTACGTTGGCCTTCCTCGGGTGGTACTGAATCTCAAACTGGTATGCATGTTCAACTCCAGCTAAGTGAACAAGTATTACAATGACTTGTGGTCTTTGAAGAGGCGAAATTTCTCCCTCAACAAGTAGTGTCTCCAAATTCGTAGGGTAAACATGACTGCAGCTAACTCCAAGTTGTGGGTGGGGTAATTCCTCTCGTGAGGCTTAAGCTTGCGGGAGGCATAAGCTATAGCCTGTTCCTTCTGCTGAAGTACTCCACCAAGTCCATATAGAGAGGCGTTAGTGTACACCACGTACTCCACTCCTGTCCAGGGTAAAGCAAGAACTGGCGCTGACGTCAACTTATCCTTTAGCTCATCGAAAGCTAACTAGAAAGCATCATCCCAAATGAACTTCACCCCTTAGTGATTTAAATTTGTTAATGGGCCCGCAATCTTCGAGAACCCCCTGATGAATTACCTGTAATAACCTGTTAACCCCAAGAGCTACGCACCTCAGTCGGTGTCGTGGTCTATCCCCACTCCCTTACTGCCAACACTTTGCTCGAGTCCACTGATATCCCCAATTCTGACACAATGTGCCCCAAAAACTGTACCTCCCGTAACCAGAATCCGCAATTTTCATACTTGGCATATAGTTGATGTTCTCGTAGAGTAGTAAGAACCCGTCTCAAGTGCTCGGCATGCTCCTCCTCAGTCTATGAGTACATCAGTATGTCATCTATGAAGACGATGACAAACTCATCTAAGAACTTTCTAAACACTCGATTCATCAAGTCCATGAATACTGTTGGAGCATTTGTTAGCCCAAAGAGCATGACTATGAACTCATAGGACCCATATCTCGTCAATAAAGTAGTCTTCGATACATCCTGCTCCCTAATCCGTAGCTGATGATATCCCGATCTCAAATCTATCTTTTAGAAGAAGGCAACTCCTCTCAACTGGTTAAACAAATCATCGATTCGGGGCAACGAATACTTATTACATATCGTGAATTTTTTCAACTCTCGGTAGTCCACACGCAACCTTAACGAACCATCCCTCTTCTTCATAAATAGAACGGGAGCACCCCAAGGTGAGGTACTCCTACGGATGAAGCCCTATCCTAAAAACTGCTCAATCTGATCCTGTAACTCACTCATCTCATCTAGAGCCATATAGTACGGTGCGCGGGCTATCGTCCGGGTGCCCGACATCAAATATATAAAGAACTCTATCTCTCGCCTAGGCGGTAGTCCCGGTATCTCCTGGAACACATCGAAAAAGTCTCAAACCACAGGAATCGAGTTAATAGGAATCACCACCTCCTTAGAGGTCTCCTCCTCTATGTAATACAAGTGGGTGGACGATCCTCCCTCAGGACGAAGCATCGCCACTAGAAACATATCCTGGACCAGTATCACAAAAATAATAGTCCTACTGTAACAATCTATCATGGTTCTATAGGTAGCAAGAGAATCCATGCCTATAATGGCATCATGCTCCTGCATATCTAGGACTAGCATGTCGGCAGGCAAAACTAAACTCCCAATCTCTATCCCTACCCCTCGGTATATAAAGAAAATCAAAGACCCATTACCCAGCGATGAGTCTACACTAGTCACTGTACTCTCTGTTGTGGCTAACAACCCTGTGGCCCATGCGAAGCTAGTGGTTATAAAATAGTGTGATGCCCTAGTATCAAATAAAACACGCCCCATATTGCCATGGATAGGAGCATACCCTCAATCGTGGGTGGTGCCTGCTACGGTGGTGCCTGATGGACGTTATAAACATGTCCATACTGTAATTGTCCCTGCTAAATCGGGGGTGCTGGCAAAGCTGGGGCCTGCGCTAGTGATGGTAGGGTGACGGGAAATATGGGTCCCTGGGGTTCCTGCTGGGCACCCTGTTGCTGGGGAAACCTGCCCTTTTCGGGGCAATCCTACTTCTTATGGCCAGTCTTTCCATAAGAAAATCATCTACCGCTAAAGTTACCTCCCCACAGCCCCTGTTAGCCTCAGCCCTGCTGGCCATTGTCGCCCTTCCACTGGCCCTGCTGATGCCTCTGTTGGCCCTGGTGATAATGATGTTGGCCCTACTAGCCATGTTGACTATACTGGACTGTTGGCCCTATCTATGACCCCCATATCCCTTCCTTGAATCTCCATATCGAAATCGCTTAGTAGGGTCCCCCTAGTGGGAATCTTCTCACCCTAACGGACCTTCCCCTGAGCTGATGGTGCCCTACTAGCATTAATACCCCTAGTCTGGCCCTGCTCATTGGACTCCCGGCTCGTTTGCTCCCCTGCTGATCGAAACGATGGTCCTAGCAATGCAACAGAGCAGCATTGAGTACGTTAGTGAAAGTACCCAACGAATGATTACCTATGAGGTGCTGATGAATCCTCCAGGTCAGTCCATCCATAAACAACAGAATCTTCTTCTCTTCAGTAGGTGCCTCATCTAGTACTATAGTAAGCAGCCTCGTGAATTCCTCCTCATATTCTACCACTGTCATACCCTCCTGCTTCAGATTCAATAGTCTCCTCCTCATCTCTGTCTGCAAGGCGGAGGGGAAATATTTGCGGTCAAACCGCACCCAAAAGCTCTGAATAGACACGATATCCCTCTTCTATAAGTTAGTAGTGGACTCCCACCACTACAAAGCGGGCCCCACTAGCTTATAGGAATCCAGTAATTGCCTCTGAATATCGGTACACTCGTAAATGCGAAGATGCCTCTGGATATCTTTCCTCCATTGGCTCGCTATGATGATGTCAGAATCGCCCGAGAACTCTAGGGGATGTGCCCTCTGGAAAGCATCCGTGGCTCTCTCCCATACAGTGGGAAACTGGACCGGAACTGGAACCACAACCTATACCTGGGGTGGGGTCTGCTCTACCGTCACTAAAGCTGCATTTACCGCCTGAGCAACAATAGAGGCAACATCAGCTCTGTTAATCATTTACTGAGCCTGAGCTGTTGGCTGATCTAGCTGGGTATTTCTGTTTCTCAGAGCTCTTCTCGGAGGCATCTCAAACGAGAAGGGATTTATTAGTCCAATTTTTTTATTAAATCTCAAATAGCTGAAGACATAAACTTATAAATAAGAGTACAACTGTCCTAAAGATAGGGCTCTATATCAAAGAACGTTAAGTGAAAAACATGTTAAGCCATATAGATCCTAAAGGACACTAGAACCTGATGCTCTGATACCACCTATGACACCCTGTCTAATTAAATATCGGATGATTAGTCCTTTCTTATATTAAAATCAAAATGTCCGGTTGGTTCATTCTTAGCATCATTTTCGAAAATAATTTTCATTATTAATCACCTAATAATTAATTAAGCTAAGTGTCAAAACATTTTCCCATATTAATTATATCTAATTAATTCATTAATAAATTCAATGCTTTAATATATAAGCCAATTGCATTCCACAAGGATAAATACTGAACATGAATCAAATACTAAAATAAATAAGATTGGATAAAACATTCAAGTTCAAATTCTAAAACCAAAGTATCATAATACTCAATCCAACAGTAAGGAAATGCCAATAAAAATAAAATCCCTGAAATAGTTAATCTGGAAGCAGGCGACACATGCCCCAAATGGAATATCTAAACTAGGAATAGAATGAATAGATAGCATCATCTAATATCAATAACCTATAGCTTCCACAATAGCTTCAGCTCGTCGAATGATCCACGTATCTAAGTCTGGCACCTGGTATAATATATATATATATATAGCAAAAGAGAAGAGAAATACTGGAAACGGGTCAGAGCCCAATTTGTAAAAATATTTGTTTAGCAAGTATTTAAAACTGCAAAGATGCAATTATTATGTACATGTTAGTTTCGAACTCTCACTTGAGATCCTCACCGCTCCACTAATGTGCACACCTAGCGTACGTCTACCCCGACCTAGTCATCTATAATATTTCTAACTAGGTTAAATACATGAACTCATAAATATATCTTAAGGGAGTAACTCGTATCGCCTATACAATAAGCTGATAATATTCTTTTATGCCAGTTACCCGTTTTATATTCACTATTTTGATGGGAGTCTTTTATCCTCTGGAATTACTTTACTTATCCATATTTATACATTTTCTAATTTCACACATTAGAATCATTCATTCTCAAGTAAATATATATACATAGTCATAACATCCCTATATATATATATATATATATATATATATATATATATATATATATATAAAACGTGCACCCTTTGGTTAGGACCACTTGGCGCAATGCATACTCTGCTATCGTGCCCGGTACATCACTCGTTGCATAAAGGACAATTGATTCGGTGTCTCTCACGAATCGTAAATCTCATAGCATAAATATTGGAGGCGAGCATACTCACCAGCTAAATGGGTCACGCACATACCTACGCTCCCATTCAACCGTCGAAACTATCCTACTTAATAGATAGCACGTATCCAAGTTCATATGCTCTGGGTACAAGTCAATATCCCCCCATCGGGTCACCCAGGATAAGACTGTCCACTGCGTGAAACCTCCGCTCGATTGCAAGCAGCGTAGGTATGCTATACACATAGTAAATCAATATATTGGTATACACTCAACGTATTATAATCTCTAGGTATTCACATAATTAAGTATCAGGTCTTATTCCCAGTATTATTTTCACTTACTACTCTCGGCGTGTTAATAATTATGATTATGATCCCCCTCCTAATTTTCTAAGGGTAATTCATCCCACTTATGACCACGTCTTAAATCACACTTGTCTTAATATAACTGTTGATACCAAATTTAGTCTGCTGACATGGATCAATAAAGTGAAGATACGTGGCAGTCTACATGGCAATAACAAACACTTTCGAGGAACTCACACACTCCGAAGAACTCATACTCTCCGAGGAACGAGAATTCTCCGAGGAACTCTTGAGCACCGAGAAGCTCAGGCGGTCCGAGCTGCACCTCGAACAACGCATACGCTTAAGGAGCATTGAATGTATCACCCTTTTATATGTACATCATTTAATGTATTACCCTTTCACATTACAGCCCCAGGGCTATAAATACATTGTACAATCCTCATTGTAAAGGGACCGAAATTTCTTGAGATAACTTGTAATCGAGAATTCCCATACAAACAGCAATACCTGAACAGTGGACGTAGGCCATTCTTATAAGGCTGAACCACTTTAAAAATTCTTTATCTTATTTATTTATCTGTGATTGAATAATTAGAAATGATCTAATTTTTTACATCAACAGATTGGCGCCGTCTGTGGGAACGACTGGTAATATCGTTTTCCATCAAAACTAATCCATCACAAATGGCTGATATTCCAGAATCTAGCAATCGAAACGCTGGAAGCCCTCCAAATCCATCTACTCCGCCAAATATTCCAGATCTGGCTGGAATAATGACAAATCTGGCTCAGGGATAGACCGTCATGCAAGAAACTATACGTCAACTCATACAAACCCTCCATGGCGGTGCACCAACTCATTCAAGACCACGAAGTATTCAAAGAAATACCCGTGCATCTTCTTCACGTACTGGGCGTACCAATTCATATCGCAATGAGGAGTCTGAAGATTTTTCTTATCAACCTGGATGAACTTCGTCCGTGCGAGACACAGATACTGAACAACGTATCACTCTCTCCCCAGAAAGGGCCAGTGCGCTAGAATGATTAAGCAGCGTATCTCCTTTCGATCGATTAGGTCCTAGGAGGAGCAAAAGTCCTCCTAGAGCCCCATCTAGGAGTTTTCGACGACCATCAGGCTTAAGGGAAGGATCTGCCCAGTCGCAACCAGTTGCTCGTCAAGATAGACCCCAGGAAGCCACTTTAACACGATCAGCTGCTCGAACCAATAGG
This sequence comes from Sambucus nigra, assembly GCA_949130495.1. Classification (NCBI taxonomy): domain Eukaryota; kingdom Viridiplantae; phylum Streptophyta; class Magnoliopsida; order Dipsacales; family Adoxaceae; genus Sambucus; species Sambucus nigra. The sequence goes on from OX422212.1 coordinate 521,636,260, forward strand.
CCCAAGGAAGGAAATGATGCATGGAAAGGCTCTATTCAGAGGCTGGAGGATAGATTAGGGGAAATGGTTAAAGCCAAGAACCCCCTACAATGAACCTTTGTTCGAGGAACACCTTTTGTCCAGTCCATTGTAGATTTTCCAATACCATAAAAGTTCAAAGCACCTGTTGTGACCCCCAAATATAATGGAAAGACTAACCCTGTCCTTCATATAGAACAATAACAGGCTGCAGCCGACATCTATGCTGTTCCAGATGAGATGAGATGCAGAGCATTCTCGAGAACTCTTACCGGATCTGCTCAAATATGGTATAATAATCTTCCTCGGGGTAAGATTTTAACTTTTCTTCAACTGGCCGAGTTATTTATTGGGAATTTCTATTTCGGGGCAAAGCCAGTTAAACGAGTAGCACATTTGTTAAGTGTTAGACAAAAAGCTGGTGAGAGCACCATAGATTATATAACTCGTTTTAATAATGAGAAACTTAAAGTCATTGATTATGAGGAGAAGACAGCGATTACTGCTTTGATGAGTGGACTACTGCCCAACAAGTTGTACTACACTTTGGCTAAAGATCCACCTAGAACCATGTCAGACCTTATGGTAAAAGCGTCCAAGATTATGAATGTCGAGGAGGCTATGGATGCGAAGAAGAACATGGATGCCAAAGAAACCAAGGTGGAAGGTGATAAAGCTAAGAAGAAAGAGCATAAGAACAATGGTAATGACAAACATTCAAAAAATAGGTCGGTATGGGACGTGATGAAGAAATATGATAATTATACTCCTTTGAAGAAGGATATCAACCATATTCTAGAGGAAATCAAGAACAACGAGGAACTAAACTGGCCAGAGAAAATGAAGGCAGACCCTGACAAGAGGAATAAGGCGAAGTATTGCGAGTTTCATAAAGATCATGGCCATATGACCAAAAATTGCACACTCTTCAGAATGAGATTGAAACACTCATCAGACGAGGAAAGCTATCAAAGTATGTTGATCGTGGAAACGAAAGAAGGAACAACGACCGAATAAGAGAGAGGTCTAGATCTCCTCGTCGAGCAGAGGAGAACAAGAAAAAAAACCATGAAGTTGATCCCGAAGACGACCCCGATATTCCTAAGAGACCAAGGCAGCCAAAACGTGAGGTATTTTCAATACGCTTTGGGTCATTTGACTGTAATGTTATAACAGTGGAGATGCAGGAGGAGGAGACCTTACCGTCGAGAGAAAAGCTTACCTCTGTGAGGCTCAAGCTTGCTCGTACATTCAACGAATAAATCTAGCTGAGGAGGATCGCCCGAGAAAGGTGAACAAAGAGAAGTTGGTTATTGGGTTCTCGAAGGATGACCTTGCAGGCGTTCTATATCCTCATGATGACCGACTGGTGATCAAGATGATAATGAAGGAGGTTATAATTTCAAGAATACTGGTCGACAATGGTAGCTCGGCAGACATCATATTCTACTCGTGCTTCGATAGTTTAAATCTAAAACTATCTCAACTGGAGCCTTATCATAGACCCCTCCTCGGTTTTGCTGGCGAGAAAGTATTTCCACTTGGGACGATCAAGTTGGATATATTCATTGTCACATGGCCTGCTTGTCGAACAGAAAGAATACGTTTCTTCGTGATGGATAAGAATGTTCAATCATCATACAATATCATCATGGGAAGAGTAGGATTAAAAAAGTTCGAGGTTGTACCATCTACAGTGCATCAGTGCTTAAGATTTCCAACAAATTTTGGAGTAGGAGTTGTTAAAGGTGATCAGAAAGTAGCTCAGGAATGCTATTATTCATCCGTCGAGCAAGAAAAACTCGAGAAATCAAGGAAAAAGACTACTACCTATCAAGTGGATGAAGGTGACGAAATTGAAACATTGGATCCTAGCGATGAGTCGTAACTCGTGAAGGGCCAAGTGGTGGAAGCTACTGAAAATAACATTCTGGACGACGAGCACCATGAACATACTACTCAATTAGGTTCGTCGTTGGAAGCCTCACTAAAACAGGAATTGATAACTTTCCTTAGAAACAGAAAGCAAACTTTTGCGTGGAGTCATGAAGATATGCCAAGGATAGATCCAAATTTCTTATGTCACGAACTCAATGTGAATAAGGAAATCAAGCCAGTGAAGCAGAGAAGAAGAGTGTTCAGCCCTGAGAAGAATCAAGCTATACAGGAGGAAGTCGAGAAGCTCCAGAAAGCTTACTTCATTGAAGATGTTAAATATCCAGACTAGTTAGCCAATGTGGTGATGGTAAAGAAGAAGAATAACAAATGGAGGATGTGTGTAGACTTCACCGACCTCAACAAAGCATGCCCAAAGGATCACTTTCCACTGCCCCGAATTGATCAACTAGTCGATGCTACCTCGGGACACAAGCTGCTAAGCTTCATGGATGCTTATTCTGGCTACAATCAGATTAAAATGAAACCTGAAGACAGGGAGAGTACTTCTTTCATTACCCCTAGGGGAACTTATTGTTATAATGTTATGCCTTTTGGTTTGAAAAATGCAGGAGCGACATATCAGAGGCTGATGAACAAAGTCTTTGCTGAACAAATCAGTTGCAATATGGAAGTCTATGTTGACGATATTCTGACGAAGAGCAAAAAAGCTGCTGATCATCTAGTTGACTTAAGTCAGACTTTTGATCAACTAGATAAATACCAAATGAAGCTGAACCCGACGAAGTGCATATTTTAAGTACGAGAAGGCATGTTTCTCAGATACATTGTCAACCAACGAGGCATTGAGGCGAATCCGTAAAAGATCAAAGCTCTATTAGGGATGCGATCTCCAACGACGAAGAAAGAGGTGCAAAGTCTTACAGGACGAGTAGCAGCACTCAACAGATTTGTATCACGAGCAACTGATCGATGTCTCCCATTCTTCAAGACACTCCGAAAGACTTTTGAGTGGAATGATGAATGTGAGAAGGCTTTTCAAGACTTGAAGAAATACTTGGGAGCACCTCCATTGTTGTCCAGGCCAGTGATGGGAGAAAAATTATACTTATATTTTACAGTGTCCGAGAATGCAGTTAGCTCGGCGTTGATCAGAGTGGAGAACGGAGTGCAAAACCAATTTACTATACGAGTAAGGCCTTCCGAAGAGCAGATATCAGATATCCAAGGCTGGAAAAGTTAGCACTGGCGCTGCTTGAAGAGAGTAGGAGAATGAGGCCATACTTCCAAGCTCATACTATAGTCATATATACTGATATGCAGTTGAGACAAGACCTTCATAAACCAAAAAAATCAAGGAGATTGATATACCGAGCAATAGAGCTCGGAGAATACGATATAGTCTATGAACCCAGATCATCGCTAAAAGGGCAAGCTGTAGCATATTTTATAGCAGAGTTCACTTATCCTGATACCCCCGAGGAGAAAAAGTTGCTCGCTGATCAACCTGTGGATGTTACAGGATCAACAAACACAAGCTCAGACCAACTCCGGTTGGTAAAAGAGCAAGTGGATGTTATGGGATCATTAAATTCAAGCTCAGACCAACTCCGGTTGGTAAAAGGGCAAGAAAGGATGATCGACAAAGAGCGAGAAATATCAGGGGAAGATGAAAGGAAGCAACAAATATTACTCCGAGGAACTCTGTCAGATCAGAAGTTTGAAAACGAGTTACTTATATGGAGGCTATATGTAGATGGCTCATCTTGCACAACAGGTAGTGGGGCAGGGATAGTTTTGAGCACTCTGGACGAGGTCGACATGGAGTACGCCCTACGTTTCCAATTCAAAGCTTCCAATAATGAAGCTGAGTATGAGGCCATGATTGCAGGTCTTAATTTGGCAAAAATTATGGAGGCGCAGCAGATAATTGTCTTCAGTGATTCTCAATTAATCGTAAATCAGATATTGGGAATATATGCAGCCAAAGGAGAATTAATTATCAAATACCATGCAAAGGTGATGGAGTTGGTATCAGAATTTATTGCTATTCATCTGGTCAGAATACCGAGAATGGAGAATGCAAGAGCAGATGCCTTATCTCGATTAGCATCAGCTACTCGTACCGAGCTACGAAGAACAATCCCAATTGAAGTTTTGGTTGGTCGGAGTATAGATGAAGATTTGGCGATGAACTTTATCACCCTTGATTTAGGACCATCTTGGATGGATCCCATCAGGGCATATATTGAAGAGGGAGAATTACCAATTGACAAGCTCGCAGCCAAGAAATTGAAGTTTAAAGCTGCTCGGTATGTATTAACTAACGGTGTTTTATATAAACGAGGAATTATGGCAGGTTTGCAAAGATGCGTACATCCCTCCGAGGTGAAAGACTTGATTGAAGAGATCCACGAAGGGTCCTGTGGAGCCCATGTAGCAGGTCGGACGCTTTTACAAAGGATGATAACACGGGAATATTAATGGCCGACGATGAGGGCTGATTGTGTAGCCTATGCCAAGAAATGTGACAAATGGCAGCGCTTTTTCTCCATCCGAAGAACTCCATAAGCATTGTTGACACCCATCACTTCCCCTTGGCCATTTGCCATGTGGGGAATCGATTTGGTTGGACCACTGCCAACGACTAGAGGAAGGTTCAAATACCTCATCGTCGCAGTGGATTATTTTACTAAATGGGTGGAAGCTAAGCCTCTCATTGATATGACGTACGAGAAGGTGTACCAATTTATTTGGAAGAACATCATTTGTCGATATGGTCTTCCTCATGCTTTCATCATAGACCATGAAACATAATTTGATAATGAGGAGTTCACTGCTTACTGTCATCAATTAAATGTGTTGAAGATCCACTCAGCACTAGGCCATCCTCAAAGCAATGGACAAAATGAAGTGACAAACAGAACGCTACTAAATGGCTTGAAGAAAAGACTGGATGATGCAAAAGCAAATTGGATCCACGAGTTACAGTCAGTATTGTGGGCTTACCGAACTACTCTCCGAGTAGCAACTGGAGAATCTCCATATATGTTAGCATTTGGAAGTGAAGCTGTTATACCTACCGAGTTAGGCCTCCCAACACACAGGGTATTGAATTTCAATTCCCCTGTCAGCGACTTAATGAGAAGATGGGATTTAGACATGCTCGAGGAAGTTAGAGAAGAAGCAGCCATAAGAAATGCTGCATACCAACAACGAACAGCTCTATTCTACAATAAGAGGGTGAAGAAGTGCGATCTGAAAGAAGGAGACTATGTGCTGAAGAAAGTAATTTAAAAACATAACAAACTGGAGGCAAACTGGCATGGGCCATACCGAGTTACAGAAGTTGTTCGACCATGAATTTACCGAATAGCAACTTTAGAAGGGGAGGAGTTCAAGAATGCATGGAACGCAGAGCACCTACGCAAGTATTATCAGTGATGAATAAAATGAAGATATTTTGCCGAATTCTTTCTTTTTATTGAAAGTTTTTCGAGGAATACTAGTGCTATACACTACTCGGCAAAGCTCAGGCTACTCAAATTTTTTCTCGAAAATGCCAACTAAAGTTGGTCAAGAAACCTATATTCCTCCGGGAAGTAAAGCTACCTATATTCCTCCGGGAAGTAAAGCTACCAATATTCCTCCGGGAAGTAAAGCTACCAATATTCCTCCTTGAAGTAAAGCTACCTATATTCCTCCGGGAAGTAAAGCTACCAATATTCCTCCGGGAAGTAAAGCTACATGTATTCCTCCGGGAAGTAAAGCTACTTGTATTCCTCCGGGAAATAAAATTTGTATTCCTAAGGGAAATAAAACTATATGTTTCTCGGGAAATAAAAGTATTCCTAAAAATACCAACTTATGTCGGTTAGGAAGTAAATATATTCTCGAAAATGCCAGCTTGAGTTGGTCGGGAGGTAAAATTATTTCAAAAAGACTAACTATGGCTGGTCGGGGATAGAAACCCACCAACTGTAGTTGGTCGACAAGGAAAATTTACCGACCTTGGTTGGTCGGAAACATTTAAGAGAAAAATCTACCAACTTTAGTTGGTCGGGATAAAAACCCACTAACTATAGTTGGTCGACAAGTAAAATTTAAAGTGATCGAGCAACATTTTTTATACTCGTAACTTTTTAATTATTACTAAGTTGGTCGAGAAACAAAATATTATTTTTTTCAAATGACTACCACAAGTTCAAACTACTCGACAATAAGTTGATCGATAAACTACACAATATTGTTTTACAAGACAATAGCAGTTAAAATTGCGAATAGAAATGAAAGTCTTTCATTAAATCCAAAACAAATTACATTGATATTGAAATGTATACTAATTATTACATCAAATTTCCTACTCTACTGGTCTTTTCCCCTCTGCTTTTGACACAGGTTCCTCGCCAGCAGGCGGATCATTTAAAGCCAGGGGAGAGTTTATGAAGTTGAGATCCTTTAACATCCTGATATTCATAACGGATGGTCGATCTAAGAGGTGCTCGGGATGAGATACTTCGGCATTTGAATGGAGATTGTAGTCACCGAGATATTTGGAAATCAAGCATCGAGGAATGGCCCGAGCAGGGATCCAACTCATATCCAGTTTGTATGGTGGCACAGGTAGGTCGCGTAGCCCAGGATCATGATAGTCCCACAGGTAATGACCCTGTTCGAGTTGCAGCACACCTAAGGCATTCAACTAGCCTTGCTTGTAGCCCTCATTATTGGCATTCTGGATACGATCGTCCAAGTGGTAGAGAGTCGCGTTGTACCCAGCCATCCAGAACTCCCTGGGCTATTTGTGGAATTGATATGTCAGTCTTTCCAGCTGCTCATGGAGATTTTTGATGAAGAGTTCCTTATTCTCCAAGACTGACTTCTGCGCAGAAAGCTGCTCTTCCAGGTCCCTGATCTTCTTTGACATTTCAATCAACGCCTGGTTCTTTGCCATTAATTGGAAAGCTTGGTTCTCCAAAGCACATTGAGTCCTCTGTTCCTCGACAGGAATTCGAGATGCTCTTGCTCGTCCCCGAGGAGCTCTTGCTCGACCACGAGAAGATGTAGATGGTCCAGACCTCTTCAAGGTTTCCAACTCGTCCCTCAAGTTGGCGTTCTCGACTTCCAAGAACGAAAATCCCTCATCATTCACTAGGATCAAGGCATTTGAAGTGGAAGCTGCAGACTTCAACTGAGACAACTCTTTCTGCAGGTTGTTATTTTCTTTCTCTAATAGTTCAGCTATCTATCTGCACTCCTCGACTTCGCCCCTCAGAGTTCTCTCCCTCACCTCGTAGCCAGCAAAGCGTTTCTCGTACCCCTTGTCAGCATTGAGCTGCTGATACTTCTTCTCATACCCCTCATACAGAAGGGCAGTGGACTCTTTGTATTGTTGCTGAAGATCATCTTCGAGGGTAACTTGGAGATCCTCCATTATGTCATAATAAGCCACATTATTGGCCACTGCTCGATCAAGTAGACACTTCAGATATTGTTATGCTTCAACTGCCTGTTCAGAAGCATCTTGGCCGAGGATGTCGACGACTTGTGCTGCACTCAGATCTGTGTGATCAGCCTTAAAATAATCATTGCATTGCCTCAGCAGCACAGTATCATGAGCAGATAATAATTCCATCCTGGCCAGAAACTATCAGAGGAAGAAAAGCAATAATCAATAAGAATTAAGACAGAGTATAAAGAAGAGACAACAGTACGCAAGAACAAAAATTTAAGTTTTATTATATCAAGGATCAGGGTTACATATTCATGATTACAATTGACAAAAGAAAAATATAAAGAGAAATCCGAACAACTCTACACCTTTTCCTTGTCTCCCAAAACCTTCTCAGGAGGCTAGGACGAGGAAGTAGGTTGCTCGGAGGGAATGGAAAGCTGCTCGGGGAGCGCCAGCAGTTGCTCGAAAGAAGTAATGATTTGCTGAGGTTCCTCGAGGGAAGGCTGGATGGCTGGGGGATGATCTCCCATCACCATAGAATACTCTTCGGAGGCAGCTTCGTCCTCTTCTTCTTCTTCAGGAGTTGGAGTGGGACCAGGGATGTGTTGCTGAAAGAGTTCAAAATTATCATCCACTTTCATCTCCTGTAGAGCAGCAACCCATCCATCCCTAAAGTACTTGAGGCTGCCATATTCTACTTGAGACATCATGGAAGCCAACCCCTTATTCCACCCCTTGTCCCAGCCAGCACTGAAGTATTTCTTCACATCCATCTTCCTCTTCAACTTCTCCGAGGAAAGCTTCTCGGACAGTAGGTTATCAGCAGCTTTCAATTTATTCCGAACCTCTTCCTTCTGCCGACTTACTTCCTGAAGCTGGCCCAATTTTTCCTCAGCAGCCTTAAGCTTATCTTCAAGCTCCCCAGCAGTTTTGAGCTTCTCTTTAAGCTCTTTATCTTTCTTCTCCAAAGCATTCACTTTTTTCTCCAACCCTTGGGTGACTTCAGCAACTTGAGCTTTCTCCTGCTCGGTGGAGGCAAGCTTGTTCTCCCAGATTGCCTTGTTAGTAGCATATATCTGGCAAGAATCTTCCAAAGACTTAATAGCTTCCTTCAGAGCTTCCTCCACACTAGATGAGGAGCATTAAACTTTAATCGCCTCATCTTTCTTCAGAATTATATTGAAGCAGCTCGTCAACTATGAAAAGAAAATGAAAGCAAGTCAGAAACAGAAAGGACAATGGAAATATGAAAAGTTCAAAGTAAGAAGACTTATAGAAGCAAGGTGGCAAGCAGCCAATGAGGTAACCATATCCCGAGAGAGGTTTTCCTCAGTACCTTGGACCTCGAGAATAATCCAAGACTTTACCGAGCTCATGGCAGATCTCGGGGGAACAAAAGTTGGAACACCAGTTCCAGTAACTGGGGGCTGAGTGATGGTGTCAGCCAAATTGACCGAGGAGCTTTTCTTCAGCTTCCTCGGGGGAGCAGGAATAGATTCAACCGAGGAGGAACTCTTGGCCGGTGATATTACAATCACCTCTCCTGGAGAAGCAGACTTACTCGGAGCCACTGAGGGATTCTCGACAACCTTCACAACAGCAGCAGCCGAGGAAGGCGCATCATTTTTCTATGTCCTCTCCCTTGGGACATCAACCTTACTTCTTTTCGCCTCTCCAGCACCAGAGGCAGATTTCTCAAAAAGGGTGGGAGGTCTTCTCTTCTTCATCCTTTCACTTAAAGGAACGTGTGACTCAGGTGAAGAGCTGGTAGAAGCTAGTACTAGCTCTGCGTCGCTTATTACTCGACGAGCAGTAAAAGAGGTGGTGTAACTCTTGTACTGCAGCAGATATGAGGCTGACTTAATGTGCTCGTCGGCAACACTCTGATGCAGACTCCAGATAAGTTTATATGTCTTATATTAACATCTGCTTCCTTTGGACACTTTCTTTTGCTATCAACTGCAAATAAATCAAAATTAAAAACACAAAAGAAGCATGATTTCAAAATAAATAAAATGAAATAAAAATAACCTATCCCATTGCCATAGGGAGGGTATCTAGGACCCTGATAAACTTCATCTCCAGATAAAGGAGCATGTTGCCAATTTTTTATGACAACCCCGTGCTCAAAATAATCCCTATTAGCATCCGGGAGATTGACTACTAAGGCCCTATTCAAAAATCTAGTTTTTAAATAAAAGGTATTATCACCAACTGCCCATTTATAGCAAAACATGATTTCTGGAATCCCAATGCGAGTTCCATGGATTTGATTTAACCTATGCATCCCATTAACTATTCTCCATGTATTGGGGGCTATTCTTGCAGGAGCAACGTCAAAGTATTAACAAAATTCCAGACATAAGGGATTGGGTGGAAAAGAAAATCCACACTCAGCAATAAAGAGACTGGAGAACCAATGTCCCTCAGCCAAATGGAAATAATCAGAAGGCTCAGAAAGCTCTTCCAGAACAACCCAGGAGGGAATAGAAAAATCAGAATGAAACTTATCAAGAGATTCAACAGGGTAAACCATGATGAATAAAAGAAATGAAGAAGAAGGAAGAAAATCTTACAGAAAAAGAGTGGATCTGATGACAACGGACGATGGAAGAGATGAATACACAGGAGAGAAAGAGACGTTGGAAAACTCGAGAATACAAATTTGAAAAGGTAGAAGACGATGGGAGTGTCTGTGAAGTTTAAATACCTTACCTTGGGAAATGGTAAAGTAATGATTACAAACAGAAACAATTACGCTACCGGTGGCTAGAGGAACAAAAAGGGCGCGGCAATCGAAGCGAGAAGAAACGATTACGCTACCGGCGACTAAAAGGACAAAAAGTATGCAGAGATCGAGGCGGTGGTGAAAATTTAAAAAAGCCTGATTCTACGAATTTGGAAAGAGAAATAAATACAAGGGAAACACTCCTAAAAATCAGGAGGACTATTTAAAGCTATCATATTCCGAGAAAGAATGCTTCACACTCCTCAAATTTAGAACTATAAAACATTGGGGGATTCTGTTGATACCAAATTTAGTCTACTGACATGGATCAATAAAGTGAAGACACGTGGCAGTCTACATGGAAACAACAAACACTTCCGAGGAACTCACACGATCCGAGGAACTCATACGCTCTGAGAAACAAGAATTCTCCAAGGAACTCTTGAGCACCTAGAAGCTTAGGCGGTTCGAGCAACTCAGGCGGTCCGAGATGCACCTCGAACAAAGCATTAATAGAGGGATAACCAACAGTTTGACTGTTCATTAAATGCTTATCATTCAGACGCATACGCTTAAGGAGCATTGAATGTATCACCCTTTCATATGTACATCATTTAATGTATTACCCTTTCACATTACAGCCCCAGGGCTATAAATACATTGTACAATCCTCATTGTAAAGGGACTGAAATTTCTTGAGATAACTTGTAGTCGAGAATTCCCATACAAACAGCAATACCATAACAGTGGACGTAGGCCATTCTTATAAGGCTGAACCACTTTAAAAATTCTTTGTCTCATTTATTTATCTGTGATTGAATAATTAGATATGATTTAATTTTTTACATCAACAATAACATCACTACAAACCTTAGTGTACTACGTTAGGATTCCCGTATTGCAAGTTCCAAAAGGTGTCTTAAGGGTCCACAAATCAATTCTGGGAAATTTTGTAGGGCGGTTCGGACCCACTAGGAAAGCGATTTGGACCCTTTTTAAAAACAAACAATCCGGACCTTTTTAAATAAAATGATCCGGATCTTTTTCTGAAAAAATGGTCCGGACCTTTTATGAAAGGCGTTCCGGAATGCTACGCTTTTTTACGCAGATTAACCCAGAAACGTTCTCTCCACCAATTCAACAACTATTACTTCTACGAATCATTCCCCAAACACCGATCAATCCTACTAAATTAATTTCCTAACATGTATGTATGATTTCCACTAATATAACATCTCTAAATCATCACCCATCATCATTATAATTCAAAATCCCCAAATTCAGATCATAAGAACCCTAGTTTCCCCAATTTTTAATTACAGAACCTAACCAACCCAAATTTGTTCAACGATATAATTTTCAAATTTCATGATTAATCCTCTACATACATGAGGGAACTAAACTACTAATCAAATCTGTCCATAATCATAAATAAAACCACCAATTTTCACTGAATTTCTTATGTACTTCATAATCGAATTCACCTACACTAACATGAGCATGATTATTGCTAAAATAAAGAAAGTAATAAACACTTGCCTCAAATTTGAATGTTTGATCCGCTGGTGATGTTAGTATAGATGCGTTCCTCACTTTTCGATCTACACAATGGTAGTGGTGGTTGTGTAAGGTGGTGTTAATTGGCTTTCCTCCTTTGGGATTTACTCTCCCTCACCCTCTGTGGTTATCTCTTGATTTTTATGTAACTTAACCCTAATGGAACTCCCGTAACTGATATAATAATTATCTAATTTTCGTCCATTTTAATTCCCCAAAAATCCAAATGACAAAACTACCCCTACGGGGTGCCGATTAGGCCTAAAATTACTCTGGAGTCCAAATAAAATGCCCGGGTAGAATTTTTCGACTATCTCAACCCTTTCGAACTCAATGGAACACTTTAAATTACCATATGAGTCATACAAAAATAATTTACCATTTTATCCCATACAATTAGTCCCGACACGACTCACACGTGCGTCCTTTCTTAAAATACTAAACCGTCATATTTCGCACTTCGACAATTTATAAAAATTATATAATTACATATTACATATACCCACAGTAATAATCAATGATTTCCATCAATAAGTATTAACCCTTGGCACGCTTGTTAATAATTATTTAAATTCAAATTAATTAACAATTAAATTTCTCGACCTTTTTAATTTAATTAATCTAATAATAATAATTAATCTCATAATTATTTAATATCATAAAAATACGGGGTATTACATTGACCTCCTACAATAGACGATCAGAAATAATGATGTCATCATTAAGATTGCTGAGACTAAGAAGGCTTTATATAACTATAAAGCCAGGTACGAGCATCTGAAGGAAAAACTAACAATGAGCTAGAGGCCTTAAGGAAGGAGAAGGACAATGAGATCAAAATCTTGAAGAAGGAAAGGGATGAGGCAACCATTTCTCGAAAGTCTGTCGAGTCTGCCCAGAAAAGGAACATTTAGGAGGTCGTTGGAGCAGCTGTGAAAAATGTAAATGAGGAAGTCGTGTCTGAGTATCACTATTTTTTGACATTTCTAGACATTACCTTATAATATTTACGTATAGGCTATGACGAGATGAATGTGAGAACCAACCATAACGTCCATAATGTTGCAAAGGAGGAAGGGACCTGGAAAATTAATGACGAGGAAGGGAAGACAATTTTTGTAATACATAAAAATAGGATTCGCTACACCAAACGAGGAAAATTGTAAGAAATTTTTTCCCTATTTATAACGGATTTTGTACATTTCACATTTGTAATGGACAAAATCCATTATTAATAGCAAAAAAACATCACAAATATATTAGAATTACATGCAAAAATCATTAAAAAAAAGAATGTGGGAGAGAAGCAAGCGGCTCCCACTCTCCAACTCTCTCTATACCTCCCCATATCTGCCCCGTCTCTCTCTAGGTATACCGCTCGCTCGCTTTTAGTCTCTCCATACGATTCACACGGTTTTGATCAGGTATTTTTCTCTCTTTGTTTCTCTCGTCTCTCTCCATAGCTTTCATGATTTTGTTCGGTACAATTATGGGTATTGGGTATGGAATCAAAAGTTTGAATCCCAGTTGAACACAATTGTGGACGATAAAATTCCTATATATGATAATATTAAAACCTAAAATAAGATCCAATGTTCAGAATAAATTAAAAGAATGAATGGAAAGAGAGTTTTACATTTTTGTATCATGTTTATTATGGCCCATCGTGTGGATGTTGAGTGACAATAATGCGTAATTAGAAGAAATTTTTTCTGATTTGATGAACTCAAATTTCTGTCTAGATTGACAAGGGAAGGCTTAAATATCAGAGTATCCCTAAAAAAGAGGTTACTAGAGTAGCTCTATGACATAATTGTTTTTGTTTCAATCATGGTTGGGTTTTGAACTCTTCAGAGGCAATTTGTTAGGCCCGGTTTATATTTTAAAACGATCTTGGAACAAGTTGAATCTTATAGGTTAAACAAAGGTTGATTGGTTTAAACGAGTTATGTATAGATATGATAATGAACTTGTCTGCTTGTATAATAATTGAGGGATGATTCTTATTATTATTATTACATTTTTTGCTTTGGAGATTGAATATGATAGAAATTATGTTTTCGGTGGGGCCAATTGTTTAATGCCGTGACTTTGTTTTGTTGGTTCATTTTGGTGGCTCTAGTAGATATTAAATTGAGGCTTTTTATTTTTTGTTCTTTAATTTTGCTCGATTGCCATGTTCTTGTATGCCAACGTCTATATATGCATATGCACCTATATAAATATGTTAAATTGATCAAATTAAACTTTGTTTGTAAATTAAGAGTTATACTTTTATTTTCAAATTGTATAACCATTGTTTACTGTGCTGATTTTATTTTATGGCCACTAATAATATTGATTTAGTTTGATGCATGTTGTTTTACCAAAAAAGGCTTTCTCTAACATACGCTTCTTTTGGGGGTTAAAATTCCTGGGGGAGGGGGGAGGGGGAGGTGCTTAAAAGGACTATGTAGTGCCTAAAAATAGGTACAAAAACATCAAATGATAGCAAAGTAACTTGTTTGAATTGATCGCGTCCTCGTCGAACTTTTGGCTGGCCTAATTGATTAGTATACGCTTCTTTGGGGGGATAAAAATGGGCATTGGGCAGGGAGGGGTGTGATAAATGAAAATAATAACGTAACGACCTAAATTTATGTACAAACATATCAAGAGATATCAAATTAACTTGTCCAAACTAATCGTGTACTCATCGGAGTCACGATTGACCTAATTGACTAGTATACGCTTCTTTTGGGGGTTAATATGGCGTTAGGGGGTTAAAACTTAAAACAAGAATCTATCTTCCTAGAAATAGATACAAACACAACAAGTGATACCTAAGCGACTTGTCTAAACTAATCATGTCCTCATTTGACTCTCAGTTGGATTAATTGACTAGTATACGCTTCTTTTGGGGTTAAAAATAGGTGTTTGGGGGAAAAAATGAAAACAACCTAACGGCATAAAAATAGGTACAAACACATCAAGTGATACCAAAGTAACTTATCTAAACTAATCGCGTTCTCATCGGGTATGGCCGTTTATTTTGTATCGATTACTCCTAAATAAAATTACATGTGTGCCAATGGCATATGAATGTACTAGTCTTTTAGGTTATTTACTCATTTATGCTTACACATTTACAAATATTGAGTTTGTTAAATAGGTTCTTACCGGAAAATATAAAGATTAAAGAATGAAGTCTAGTTTTGCAACGAATATCATGAACGCTACTTTTGGGAGAATAATATGTTTAGAACTTTAATCATGTTAGGCTTTGTTTCAAGTTTATGGTTAAAGACTAAATGTTTTATCTTGCAGTACATTTTATTTTGAGAACTTTAATGGTTATGAATGAAATATAGTTTTAGATCAATTTAATTTCACTGAAATATAGTGTCGTTCATTTTTTCATGTGTGTTTTCAAATTATTGTTTGAGTGAAATTTGTGGACATTGGTTATGCATTACCATTAGTTGAGCACAAGTTTTTACTAGTGTATTTATATCTACTTGTTTAATGAAAAAATAGTATTTTTTTTTAAAAATAAAATAATATTGCTAACAGACTTTAACCGTTAAAAATAAAAACATTTGTTACAAATATATGGCATTGTCAATCCGTTGCAATGTATTTTGTAACGGTTTTTCTTCGTTACAAATTCTATATTTATAATGGATAAAAACCGTTACAAGTTAGTATATTTGTTACTAATATGACCAATGCCAAATTCGTTACAAAATATTTTGTAACGGATTTAGCCCGTTACAAATATTAAATTTGTAACGAATTTTATCCGTTACAAATTTTGTTGGTAAAATAAATAATGTCAATTTTCTAACGGATTTAATCTGTTACATATATTTTTTGTAACAGTTTTTGCCCGTTACAATTGACATGTTTTGGTGTAGTGATTGCACCTATTAGTTGCATGATTAAGTACGAGTTATGATTGATAACATTGATGATAAGTATTAAACGTTTGAATTATCATCTTTGGAAAATATGTACCCATATTACATATATGTTGGTTGCATTAGATTCTAACTGAGATTATGCTTGGAGATAACAGGTTGAGAGTGTGGCCATCCCGAGGGGGACTGGGAAGGCATTTTCAGGCATGCGTGCGAGACTGCACCCTCTCCCGAGGCGCTCATCCATTGTCAATGTAGGCTAATGTGTAGATATAGAGTCGCCAACCTATTTTGCATAACATATGCAAAAGAAATGTTACCGCTTCGGGAGAATGGCATCATGGGCAATATTGATTGAGAACGTATGTGCTTGCGTTCAAATGAGCAAATTATATATTAAACCCTTTTAACCCAAACAAACCCTAAACATGCAACAATATGTGATTGAATAAGATGATAATCTAAGCAAGAACATTCAAACACATGCAATTGAGGAAACATCCCCCAAAGGGGCAAAACCATTTATTTTCATTATAATATTGTAGGCTATACAATTTCGGATTACAATGAAAATATAAGTGACTAAGAATTACCCTCAGGTATCGGATTCTGTAGTCGCGGTTGGAACTATCCCTTTCCAGTAGGGCTGGCGGCTGGAACTATCCCTTTCCAGTAGGGCTGCAATGGAGAAGAGAACGGCTTCTCCACAAGGGTGTGAACAGCAAGAATGCGTTCCTAGGTTGCAAAGTGATTCATAAAGGATTGGCAATTTGTGTGAATCAAATACCTAGAGTCTAGATGCTCAATAGGTGAAGACTTAGGGCTTTCTGTACTCTGAAAATTGTGTGTTTAAGTCTTAGAAAACCACTTCCCGTAGTGGGTTTAAATAAGAAGTCTCGGGCCTTAAAAATCTGAACACGATCTGAACACGATCTGTTGAAGTTTATCCCAGGCGGACCGGTCCGGGTCTGAGGCGGATCGGTCCGATATACCGGATCGGTTCTTTTATTCTGAGGCGGATCAGGTCGTTGATGATCGGATCGGTTCGCTTCCAGGCTTCATCGGTTCGCTTACGGTCCGGGGTATACTGGCCTTCTGACAAACAAGAGGATCAGTCCGGGTCTTTAGGAAGATCGGTCCGGTTATCCGGATCGGTTCTTTTATTTCAACGGATCGGTCCGGCTGTCAGACTATGATTCCTCTTCTTCTTTTGATATTCGGATCCGTTGCATCTTGAATCTTGAATTTCTTCAACGGTGTAACGGCGTGCGACATAATACATTGATAATGGACAAAAATGTCCTTACAAATCTCCTCATATATCTATGCCGGTACATACATGAAAACAAACATCCGAATTATCAAACAACTAAACATGATGCCTATACAAATCTACCCTTCCATGAACCCAAAACTGGAAAGATACAATTGAATAAGACTACAGCGTTTGCTCTTCAATACTGCAGGAATCTCAACGCTTTTCTCATCAGGGTGTGCAATCCAATGATAATCCATGTAGTACCTAAACACATGAGACAAAGCAAAATACCAAGTGACATATCGAGTTTGAAATGAAATAAACATGTATACCAATTTATGATCAAACTCAAACTTTCAAAACTTTCAAAACTCCCCCATAATAAGATAATTCATTCTCCCCCTTTTTATGATGTCCCCAAATAGACAAATGAGAGAAAGAAATCAAATAAGCAAGTGCGGGGTGTCACTGGGATAAAATCACTCCATGAATGAACACAAAGCAACCAAGACGATGATAGCGTAAATGAAGTGGTGTGATCAAATTCGATAGGAAAATCAATGCATACAAACATGACATATGTGCACGATGAATATTGGATATTCCTAGAGAATGAACTAAAATGCTTCCTTTGGTGTAAAATAATGACAATATAAGATATTGACTCAATCAAATCAACAAATTAAAGCTCAAAGTGATTTTCACACCAATAACGTCCAAAATGATTTTATGCTTTTTCAGGACTTTCAAGGAAGTGCAAACCCGTTTAAAGATTCTCCAACCAAACTCCCTCTGATATAATATTGAATAGAGGCATTCTAAATTCTCAAACTTTGGAGAATTGATGGTGAAACCTAAGTGGCCCATATTTGGCATGAATTGCCTTTTATTGTTTTTAAAAAAAAAATTCGGGCTCTTTTAACCTCTTTGGACCTCGGATATTAAAAATTCCTCCATTTTTTAGGTTCTTTTTAACGGTGGCTTTTGCGCAAAGGATAGATGATTACCTTTCGTAGTCCCTCCCCGTTATATAAAAACACACAGTCTCACCAAAAACGGTTTTTACATGCATTCCAAACTTGTCAAGTTTTATCGCATATTGTACATTGTATAGAAAGGATTGAGATGGAAACACTCAAGCCAATATGAGATAGACAAGTGCAATAATCAAATATAGCCGTGCATGTGTGAAATAAAGGATATAGGAGTCAAACATGTAGGAAGATATCACTAATTACATCTCAAAGACTCCAACCAATGTAAAGCACATAAATGAAATGATGTAGCCTCTCAAATATCTATCAAACAGTCACATGGATAAATAAAATGAAGTTGTGACTTGGCTACCTTAAATGCTCATCCATAAAAGAAGCAAAAATAGAAATCTTTTTGGATTTTTCAAAAAAATTATCAAAATGAAATCTTTTTGTGCTTTTCTTAAAAAAATTTCTTAAAGGAAAATCTTTTTGTATTTTTTTTTAAAAGCAATATAAACAGCAAAAAGAATAAATAAAAGCTGTACAACTAAGCAATGGTACATTATAAACAGACTAGCAATAGGAAGCATATGATATGAACATGAGAAAGCATCCCATTCTAGACATAGACCAACCTCTCAGTCAACTGTGCAAATCCCCAAAGACTTCCTAAGACTCTCAAATCTAAGGGCATCTAAAGGTTTTGTGAAAATGTCTGCTAACTGACGGTTGGTAGTAACAAAACTCAGGGATACGGTGTTTTCCTCAACTAACTGACGAATAAAGTGCTCACGTATCCTGATGTGTTTTGTGCGCGAATGCTGGACGGGATTACGGGATATGTGTATCGCGCTCGTGTTATCACAAGAAATGATCATGGTGTCTTGTGAAATCCCATAATCCTCCAACATTTGCTTCATCCACAAGAGTTGTGTGCAACAACTCCCGGCGGCTATGTACTCAGCCTCTGCAGCGGACAAAGAGATGGAATTTTGCTTCTTGATCATTTAGGAGACAAGAGCAGAACCAAAATAGAAACACCCACCAGAAGTGCTCCTACAACCATCTACTTCCCCATCCCAATCGGCATCCGAATAGGCGGACAAACGGTCATCGGTATCAAACGAATACCAAATACCGTATGATAGAGTCCCACTCAAGTATTTAATAATACGTTTTAGAGCAAGTAAATGTGACTCTTTTGGGGACGCCTGATATCGCGCACAGATTCCAACACTAAAGGCGATGTCGGGACGACTGGCAGTCAAGTAGAGAAGACTAACTATCATACTCCGATATAAGGTTTGCTCTACGTCCTTGCCTGAAGTGTCCTTACTAAGCTTGGTAGTGGTACTCATAGGTGTACGTGCATGCTTAGCGGAGTCTAAACCAAATTTCTTCACTAGGTCTCTAGCATACTTGGATTGGGAGATGAACATCCCATCCTCTAGTTGACGAACTTGGAGACCAAGGAAGAATGTAAGCTCACCAACCATGCTCATCTCAAACTCACTTTTCATTTCCTCCTCAAAGTGGTGAGCATGCTGGGAGCATGTGGATCCAAAGACTATGTCGTCCACATAGACCTGGGTAACCAAAATAGCACCGTCATCTCTCCTGACGAACAACGTCATATCTACTACCCCTCTCTTGAAGCCACGAGCTAAGAGATAGGAAGTAAGCCTCTCGTACCAAGCACGGGGTGCTTTCTTCAAACCATACAAGGATTTTCTAAGATAGTAGACGTGCTCTGGGTGCTGAGGGTCTTCAAACCCTTTTGGTTGTTCCACATAAACCTCCTCCTGTAGAATGCCATTCAGAAAGGCACTTTTGACATCCATCTGGTATAACTTGAAGCGCAGATGACATGCGATGGCAAGCAGAAGACGGACGGACTCAAGCCTCTCAACAGGAGCAAATGTCTCCCCAAAGTCTACACCATCGATCTGTGTGTAGCCTTGAGCGACCAACCTAGACTTATTTCTGATTATGGTACCATTTTCATCCATTTTATTCTTGAAGATCCACCGAGTACCTATCATATTAGTCTCACTAGGCCGGGGGACAAGTTCCCTGACATTATTCTTTTTAAACTGAAGAAACTCCTCCTGCATAGCAGATATCCAATGTTCATCCTTGAGTGCTTCTTTATGGTTCTTGGGCTCGACTTTGGACGTGTAGCAAAGATGGCTAAGAACGTTATCTAGCTGAGCACGAGTCTTAACCCCTAGAGTAGGATCGCTAACAATGGCAAACAGGTCATGACTCTTGCGAACCCAAGCAGGTGTGTCCCCTAAAACAGGAGTAGGGTCCACAGAGTGTGAGAGAGGAACAGGTAAATCACTGTCAGAACAATCATCATCCTTACACTGAAGGTTAGGATCAATAACCGTCGAAGGTTCGTCATCTTGCACGGTGACGTTTATTGATTCCATAACCTTAGAGCTCTTCAGGTTAAAAACCCGGTACGCTCTGCTAGTCGATGAATATCCTAAAAATATTCCCTCGTCGCTCCGGGAGTCGAACTTTCCTAATTGCTCTCTATCTCGTAGGATGTAGCATTTACTCCCCAAAACACGGAAATATGCCAGGTTGGGCTTCTTTCCAGTCCACAACTCATAAGGAGTCTAAAGAGTGTGTGAACGCAAATACACCCTATTCACCGTGTGGCATGCAGTAGACACCGCCTCTGCCCAAAATCTCCTAGAAATTTTACAACCTGGAAGCATAGATTTAGCCATCTCTTGGATCGTTCTATTCTTCCTCTCAACAATCCCATTTTGCTGAGGATTTCTCACAGCAGAAAACTCATGTTTGATCCCGAGGCTATCACAGTAAAGGTCTACCTTTGCTTCTATGAATTTAGTGCCATTGTCACTACGCATCCTGTTAATAGTGACACCGTGTTGATTTTGTAGGACACGACACTTGGTCGTTAAAAATTCTATAGCATCGGATTTCTCTCTCAGAAAACCTACAATGGAGTACCTGGAGAAATCATCTACCATCACAAGGATGTACCTCTTACCACCTAGACTCTCAGTACGAGTGGGACCCATAAGATCCATGTGAATCAACTCAAGAACACGAGAGGTGGTAATGGAATGTAACTTCCTATGAGGACTACGAATTTGTTTTCCCAACTGACAGGATCCACAAACGGTCGAAGTTGACTTTCCAAGATATGGTAAGCCACGTACTAGGTCCTTTTTAGCTAAACGATTAAGATCTCTAACGTTCACGTGACCTAGATGTTGGTGCCACAGATTCATAGGAGTGATCGTGGCGCTGTTGCAGACAAGTGAGGATGTGGGCTCAGTCCCATAACAATTATCCTCGGTCCTCACCCCTTGCACTAATAGTTTACCGGCTTGATTATAGACTTTACAATTATCCCAGTCAAACTTTACTACAAAGTCAGCGTCGTACAGCTGGCTAATGATGAGGAGGTTTGTTTTCAAACCTTTGACGTACAAAACCTCTTCTAGCTTAGGAAATCCTAGTAACTCGGCAGTCGCTCATCCTACAATGCTAGACTTGCACCCATCTCCAAAGGTGACTCTGCCATCCTGATAGTCCTCAAGAGTCTTAAAAAATGAGGCATCACATGTCATGTGTCTGGAGCACCCACTATCAAAATACCACTGTGAGGTATTATGTGCTTTGAGAGCAACATGAACAACAAAGGCCTTTTTATATTTCTTAGGCACCCATGCAGAGATGACCTTTTGTTTGCCTTTGTTGTTGTTGGTTTTAGCTGGAATGTGAGAAGCATTCACTAACGGCAAAGTCATCCGTCGGAATTCTTCCATTAAACTCTGGGACGTGGCAGCTAATAACTCAACTCGCTCTCTCAGACTGGAAAACTCATCAATATGACGTGGTAGAGCAATAGTACGTCGTGTCTGACCCATGCAATAGCAAGACTTCCTAAGGTGGCCTTTTCTTTTGCATAAGTACAAAAGAGTACAGTCAAAGGCGGACCTTGGTTTGCCTTTCTTGGTCGAACTCTCCTTCGAGGTTTTTGACGATGGCCATAGGGATTCGTAGTAAACTCAGGAACTGGTCCAGGTGCAATTTGGGACGTGGAGGCACCATCATAACCAATTCCTTGCCGATCACCAAAACCTAACGCGGGGCCGAGGAGCATCTTTTCCATCTTTCCAGATCTGTCCTCGATTTGAACCTTGACTTACCGTGCTTTCTCAAGATCATGAGTCAGCTGGGCAACAAGGGCTTCAAGTTTTTTTCGAGTCTCCACGGAGGAATGGATCTCACTCGTAAGACTAGCCACTTGTTTAGTCAACTCCCCTCTCTCTTTCTCAGAAACACTCTCTCTTTCTCTAAACACACTCTCTTTCTTATCACAGGTAGATTCTCTCTCTCTCAGGGCGGTGAAGGTGGAGGAATCTCTTTCTCTCACCTTTCTTAAATCTTCCTCTAAGGCGGTGATCTTAAGAACTAGCGCTTTATTACGTTTTTTAGTTTTAAATGACTCAGAATATAACTCAGCGTAGGCACATTGAATATCACTCTCACTCTCACTTGAGTCATCCTCCCCCTCACTCACATCAATCTCACTATCGAGGTGTCCCTGTGAAGCATCAACTTCATCGTCGTGAAGAGAACTAGGAGTGATCACTTGACTGGCCATGAATGCGGTGAAGTTACACTCATGCGATGACTCATCTCTTGAATCCACCGTCTCGACCTCACTGTCGTCACTAAGGGTAGCATTAAGGACAGCTTTCCCTTTCTCTCTATTCAAACGATTGGCACACTCAAAGGCTCTATGACCCCTACCATCGCACTCAAAACATCTCTCACTTTCTTTCTTGGGAGGATTTTTGGAGTCTTTTTCATTTTTCTTTTCAAACTTATTTTTCTCAAATTTCTTTTTATCTTTAAAATTGCCATTTTTCTTAAATTTGAGAATCCTCTTGAAATTTTTAGCAAAAAGAGCCAAATCATCTAGGTCAACATCACACTCATAATCTGATGTGTCAGTCTCTTTCTTTCTAGACGACTACCCTTTTTCTAGCCGACCCCTCACTCCTTCTCTCTTGGGCTTTAAGAGCAATTCCCTTATCTTTAGATTTAGCAGTTTTAGGGAACATATCAATTTCATAAGTTTGCAAATCTACTTCAAGTTCTTCCAATTTTAGCGTATTTAAATTACCCACAGAATTTAGCACAATGACTTTAGGGATAAAATGCTTAGGCAAAGAACGAAGAATCTTTTTAACAACTCTAGCATTAGGAATATGTTCACTAAGATTAAAGCTAGTATTAACAATGTCAGAAAGTCTAGCATAAAATTCATCAAAGCATTCATATTCATGCATGGTGATGGTTTCAAATTGAGTTGTCAAATTTTGCAACTTAGATTCTTTTACAGCATTACTTCCTTCATGGGTGAGTTGTAAAACATCCCATGCCTCTTTTGACATGGTGCACGTCATTATACGTTTGAACTCATCAGGTGTGACAGCCCCAGAAATAGCACTTAGACCCTTAGAATTAAAAGATGCCCATTTAAATTCTTCATCAGTCCAAGAAGTGTCAGGTTTCAAATTGATCACATTATCAACAGTCACGGAGGGAGGAGTCCACCCTCTTTCTACTAAAATCCAGACACGTTCATCAATGGCTTTTAAAGCCGACTTCATTCGGGCTTTCCAATAAGCATAATTTGTCCCGTCAAAAACAGGCATTTTATTATATAACTTCTCCATTTGAACACGCACTTTTTTCAAAAATTAATTTTTTCAGAAAATTGATATCTTAGAAAATTTTTGCGAAAAATAGGAATACGCGATAGATTAGCGTAACCTGCTCTGATACCAATTTGAGAACGTATGTGCTTGCGTTCAAATGAGCAAATTATATATTAAACCCTTTTAACCCAAACAAACCCTAAACATGCAACAATATGTGATTGAATAAGATGATAATCTAAGCAAGAACATTCAAACACATGCAATTGAGGAAAAATCCCCCAAAGGGGCAAAACCATTTATTTTCATTATAATATTGTAGGCTATACAATTTCAAATTATAATGAAAATACAAGTGACTAAGAATTACCCTCAGGTTTCGGATTCTGTAGTCGCGGCTGGAACTATCCCTTTCCAGTAGGGCTGGCGGATGGAACTATCCCTTTCCTGTAGGGCTACAATGGAGAAGAGAACGGCTTCTCCACAAGGGTGTGAACAACAAGAATGCGTTCCTAGGTTGCAAAGTGATTCACAAAGGATTGGCAATTTGTGTGAATCAAATACCTAGAGTCTAGATGCTCAATAGGTGAAGACTTAGGGGTTTCTGTACTCTGAAAATCGTGTGTTTAAGTCTTAGAAAATCACTTCCCGTAGTGGGTTTAAATAAGAAGTCTCGGGCCTTAAAAATATGAACACGATCTGTTGAAGTTTATCCCAGGCGGACCGGTCCGGGTCTGAGGCGGATCGGTCCGATATACCGGATCGATTCTTTTATTCTGAGGCGGATCGGTCCGTTGATGATCGGATCGGTTCGCTTCCAGGCTTCATCGGTTCGCTTGCGGTCCGGGGTATACTGGCCTTCTGACAAACAAGCGGATCGGTCTGGGTCTTTAGGCGGACCGGTCCGATTAGCCGGATCGGTTCTTTTATTTCAGCGGATCGGTCCGGCTGTCAGACTATGATTCCTCTTCTTCTTTTGATATTCGGATCCGTTGAATCTTGAATCTTGAATTTCTTCAACGGTGTAACGGGGTGCGACATAATACATTGATAATGGACAAAAATGTCCTTACATTGATGCTTGCAAAACCAAGTAGTTTAAAGGTCTGGGGACTAAGTTACGAAATGGTAAGGTGTTAGTCACCCATCCTACCCTTTCAGTCTCTCGTGGGCATGTTTTAATATTCTCCTATTAAACTCTGCGAAGTGTGTGATTACGTGCGTAACATAAATGGAGAATGGAATCGTTCAACTCGCATTAAAAAAAAGGACCGAATGTGTTCATCCTTAGGAGTATTCCCTAAAAATAATAATTTAAAATGTAATGTAGGTGTTCGCTGAATCATAAGTTGTTATAGAAGAATGAATGTATACATCGGACAAGACACAAGTATGCAAGAATAATACATCCATTAAGAATATATATATATATATATATATATATATATATATATATATAAAATGTACATAAGGGTGGACTCGAATTTTGAGATTTAACCAAGATTCCTATGTATCCCAAGGGTCATCAAAATCCAAGTCGCTCGAAAATAACATAGGGTGGGATTTAACCCATATATCCAAATGAGAAGGAGTTAGGCACCCATCCCGCCCTTTCGATCTCTCATGGGCATGTGTTAATCTTCTCCTATTAGACTCTGTGAAGTGTGTCCTTATGTGCACAATATAAATGGAGAATATAATCATTCAACCCGCGTCATGGAAAATGACAGAATGAGTTCATCCCTAAGAGTGTTCCCAAAATAATAATTCAAAATATAATGCAAGTGTTTGCCGAATCACAAGTCATTATAGAAGAACGAACGTATACATCGGGCAAGACACGAGTATGCAAGAATATGAAATCCATTAAGAATATATATATATATATATATATATATATATATATATATATATATATATATATATATATATATATATATACATATATCTAAAAATAAGAGGTAACAAATGTGTATAAGGGAGGAATCGACTCTAGGGATTTACCTAAGATGCTTACGTAGCCCAAGGGGTATCAAAGTCCGCGCAGTTCAAAAATAACATAGGGTGGGGGTTTAATCCATAAATCCAAACGGGGGATTTCTCTTATATGTATGTATAGAGATCAATGTACTTTAAGTGTGAGAGTGTGTAGTGAGAATCCCTCTTTTTATATTTATAGATAAACCCTCTTTTTCTTGTTTTTATTTTTTTATGAAAATAAAGTATGTGAAAATACTAAGAATAAAGGTTTGAGATTAAGATGTCTGATGTAACAAAATAAATCGTAAAGTAGAAATAAAACAACTAATGCTAAAATAAGAGAATTCAAAGACAAGGATGGAGAATTGAACCTCCTTATGAAGACTTGAAGTGGATCTTGATTGTATATGTGTTGATCTCGCAATGAGGTGATGGTTGTATGAGGATATGGAGGGAATTTACTAAATGGAGTATAAAAAAGATGTAAGGAATGGGGGAAATGGGCTTTTTAGGAGGGGAAAAACCCTGAATTCGAGAGAATGTTCTCCGAATTGCTGAGAGGGATGTTCAGGGGTCCTTTTCAAATTGAGGTCATGGAATTTATTTATAGGGACAATAGGGTCTTGGACCTTCCTATCAGCTTGGAACCCCAGACACACAACCGGTAAGCAGGGTCCTGGGGTGTCATTCGGTAATCTGGGTCAGGTTTTTTAGAAAAACTGTCGTAAAATGAAAATTGTAAGTCATAATTGCATAGGTGGCAGACCATTGGAAAGGATATTCATAGACCTTTAAGAATCCATTGAGCCACTCCTGGGTCCAGGAGTCGATCGGGGTTAAACGGGGACTGAAAGCACCCGTTGGTCACTAGACAGGAAATTTTTGAAGGAAAATGGATCGTTTTGTAAGTTCGATTAGTGCATGGGATAGGCCTTTGGAAAGGTTATTCATAGCCCTTAGAGATTTCATTCAGTTTCGTTCGGTTTGGAGAGTTGACCAAGGTAAAATGGGGCCCTAAAGAACTCGATGACCCTTCGGAGTAAAATGGGTCATTCGTCTGTACCGTAAGGATAATTTGCGCATTGGTTGAACCGTTGGAAAGGGAATTCAGAGATCTTTGAATATTCATTCAACTTCATTTAATATGGAGAGTTGATCGTGGTCAAATGAGGCTTGGGAGCGCCCAGTGACCTCTAGATCAGTTTTCGGTGTAAAAAAGATCATTCGTTCGAACCGTAAGGCCGATTCACACACGGGGTAGATTTTTAAAAAAGGGATTCATATCCTTGAAAGATTTATTGATCTTTCTCTCAATTGAAGAAGTCGATCGGAGTCAAATGGGTCCTGGAAGTGCCCAGTGGCCTCTAGATTAGTTTTCGATACTAAAACGGACCGTTAGTCCAACCGTAAGGTCGATTCGCGCACGGGGTAAACCGTTGGAAAGGTAATTCAGGGCCTTTTGAATATTCATTTCTTTTGCTTAGGTGAGAAAATTAACCGGAGTCAAACGGGGATCGAGAGTGCCTGGTGTCCTCTAGATCGGTACTCAGAGTATGACCTAGGGTCTGTGGTGAATGAGTGAGTGCTAGGGACCTACGAAGTTGCTTAAGGGGGTCTTAGGATGGGGTTTCTACAAATACATTATTGGAATTCGAGAAGTTTAATTAAAGGGCCTATTTAATATATATTTCATTAGGATCCTAGAGGATGACACCTACACCATTTCCTTCCACGAAGGAGGAACCATCAACATATCACTTCCAAACTAGAATTTCTGAGCATAAGGGTTCATAGTCCTCCTCTTGTTGATTGGCTAGTGCCATTTCAATATTTGTGTTGCCAAATTTAATAACTCATTTTCTTTTTCCCAAGTTTGATTTTATCATAATCTGGGGTTATGGGTCTGATGTTTGAGTTAGCGCCGAAGTCGAGGCATGAGAGGGAACTTCTAATACGGTAACCAAAGCTAGATAGGGAGTCCGTAATGTTGAATCCAAATTTAGAAAAGGAGATCCTAATGCTAGGACGATGTGACAAGTGTCTCAGACTTTGGTAACATATTTTGCATTGGTGCTTCCGATTTGATCCTAAAGATGAGCCTTTGCATCTGCCCAGATGAATTCTACAGTGAAATCTTCCAGCGTTTAACCTTTAATTATGGTACGAGGTTGCTAGTCTATGACGTAGGCTCTCAGTTCAATGGACCATGCCATAAGCTGCCCAAACTTTTCTAGTTTTTGCATAATTTGGCTAATAGGCTGATCTATTAGTATAACAATTGCATAGGCTTAGAAATATAGTTGCATCTTCCTTACTATGTGAATAAGTGTAAATACAAGATTCTCCATCTTAGGGTACTGACTCTATGCCCCCAGAAAATATTTACTTGTATAATAAACTAGCTTCTGGATTCGTTGGTCGAGATGAACTATTACTGCATTGACTCCTTATTTAGAGGCTGCCAAATATAAATATAGCTTTTAACCGTACAAAGTCTTGACAACAAAAGTTCAGATCTGAAATACACTTTTAACTCTTAAAATGCATTTTTATACTCATTGTCCCATTCGAAGGTTTTCCTCAATACCTTGAAGAAGGGAAAACATTTATTTGTGGATCTGGAGATGAACCTATTTAAAACTTCCACACATCAAGTGAGCCTTTGAACTTCTAGTCTATTTCTTGGGGACCTCATATCAATCAAAGTCTTGATCATTTTTGGGAAGACCTTTCATCTTTAGTTAACTATGATACCCAAGAATTTACCAGAGCTGACTCCAAAAACACACTTGGTCGGATTGAGCTTCATTTGATGATTTTCCGTAATAACAAAAATTCTAGCCAAGTCTGCCATGTGATCTTCATCTCTTATGATTTTTTGTCAACATATCCTTTCTCTCTATATATCCATTATTTGGACAATTTTCTCTTAAAATATCTTATTTACCAGTATTTCATAGATAGTCCCAATCTTTTTCAAGACGAATGACATAACCTTGCATCAATGTATCCCTTTATTAGTTATGAATGATGTTTTCTCTGTGTCATCTTCATTCATTCAGATTTTACTATATCCACTGAAAGAAACCATGGAGCTCATCAGTTCATGACTTGCCGTCATATATACCATCTAATCGATACACGACAAAGGGAAATAATCTTTTAGGAAAGCTTTATACATGTTGGGAAGTCTACGCAAATTCGCTATTTACCATTCTGATTTGACACGAGCACCACATTTGACAACCAATAAGGATACTTAACTTCTTCTATGAAACCCATGTCTAACATCTTCTTCACCTCTTTTTGAATAATCTGGTAATGGTATAGGGCATATTACATCCTTTTTTGCTTAACTTCTCTATCCTAAGGATCCACCTCTAGGTTGTGTCATATGGTATTGAGGCCTATCCTTGACATGTCCTTGTGACATATGGTATCGAGGTCAATCTCTTTCCTTCGCTCCCTTAAGAGTTAGACCAACTAAATTTTGACATTGGGTTTCAAGGACAATCCTATATGTATGATTTTTTAGAATTCTCTTCATCGATAACCATTGATTCTACCTGATTGTCTAACTCACCCTTTATGAGCTTATTTTTGTCTCTAGGGTCTAGTGTATAAATATTGCACGAGGTAGTCTTGTTCTTATAATATTTCATCTACTCAACAGATATGAAGGAACATTCCCTTGCTTTAACCTAGTCTTTTGAAACCTCCATAACCTCGAAGTGGGTGGGGAATCTCATAATCTGATGGACGATGGATGGAACGGTCTCAAATTGATTTAGTGAAACCCTTACTATGATAATATTGTATGTATATATCACATGATGACTCCTGATTAAAAAAAAAGTTCATTTTCTTAATTAAATAGGTTGGCCATTTGCTCATACATACATATAATTCCACTATTCTAAGTGGGAAAAACTTGTGACATCCCGCCTAATTAAATACCGGGCGATCACTCCTTTATTAAATTAAAATCAAGATGAACAGTTGGTTCATTCTTAGCATCACTGTCGTAAAAATAACTTTTCCAAATTTAACACCCTATTTAATTAATCTAAGTGTCAAAACCATTTTTTTAACATTACTTTCCAAATTTTATTTTGAAAATAAAGATTTAATTATCTACAACAATTCAATATTTAAATAATCACACCACAATAATCCTGGAACATATAATCCAATTAATTTAAACATTCAACAACTAAACCCCAGCATTTAAAACTTAAAGTAAAACATACATGATGAATAAATCCCAAAGTAACAGTACTAGAAATAACTGAAATACAAATGTCCCAATAAAACTGATAAATAGTGGAAAGGGCGACGCATGCCCAATAAGGAGAATGATAGAAGTGGAATCAAGTAAATGAAATCGTCTAAGCAAGTGGCCTGCAACTCCCACCTAAGCTGCATCACGTTCCTTCCAAGGGATCCTAAACAAGACGCCCATGTGGCTGGGCACCTGTAATATATACATATATATACAAGAGAGAAGGAGGAATAGAAACGGGTCAGAGCCCGATAGTGTATATGATTTAAAAATTCGTTTAGCAAGTATTTAAATTGATACAGGCCAATGCAACAACATATTAGTGCGACACTCTCTTGAGAAATTCTCGCCTCTCTTCTAATGTGCACTCCTATCACACTAACCTTCCCAATGGTTTATCTCATCATATATCACACTATCCTTCCCCAAGGATTTAACTTATCTTAGGTGACTCTCAAAATTTAAGATTTAACAACATCATGGTTTAAAAAGGATAATTTCATTTAGTACAAAACGCTCATTTTAACTTTATTGATTCATAAAGTTTTTCAATATCATATTATACTTTTCAAAACAAGTATTTCCAATTTGAGTCATTATACATGTCTTACTTACCATAACACAGTAGGCAATTTCCCATATTTCAGAAGTTCATATATATATTAAATACTCGTATAATATATATATATTCTAATAGCACCCCACATAAAATTTTATGGTGCGGGCATACTCTGCTATCCAATCCCCGTATCAATCGTACTAAAGGGAATACAAGTTCGGAATCACTCTCGAACTGTATAAATACATACACAAACAATATTGAGGCGAAGCATAGTTTCCAAGTCCAAGAGGTCAGTACATACCCTCACGTCTCTTAGGACCGTGACTATCGATTCGATAACCTGTACCTAGGATTTCTATCTTCTAGGATACGAGTCAATATCCCCCATAAGGCACACGAGATAAGATCGTCCCAGCGCGGAAACCTCAGGGATAGCAAGTAGCGCGGGCATGATTTTCACAAGTATATAATATATGCATACACAATCATATAAATATACCACTTTTATTATATCAATTTAGGTTTATCCAATAACCCACATTCACAACATTTATCCTTATTTTCCCATTATTATTTATCAAGTATAATGGTTCGTTTCTAACTTTAATTCGAAGGATTTTTCCAACTTACTACGTAACCCTCATGGACTCTATTCTTCCAAATGTACAATTCAGTAGATATCCATTTATGTTCCAACGTAACTCTCTCTTACGTGTCTCTCCCCTTTAATATATACTTACATTATCCATCATGCAAAATATCCCAAAAATATAGATTTCGCCTTACATTAAAGGATTTTGAATTTTATTTTCAAAGATGAGAATTTCAAACGGTTTCGAAATCGGAATTAAAATGGAGTTTTAATTGAATTTTTATTATCTCTAAGAGTCCTCAAAACATAAAACTGTCTAGCAAAAAAATATTAAAAAATATTGAACGGTCCGATCGAGCTGAATTGTTTTCTGTAGCTTCCTCTCGTCTTCAGCTAATTCTTTGTAAAATTTCATCCAATTCCAACGGTCCGATCGTCCGTAATAAATTTTTTTTTAGTGTTTGTATCTGATTAGAACTCGTTTCTTAATCAAACTCTTAATCCTTTACATGACAAAGGGTTTCCAGAATATCATATAAATCATCACTACATGAAAATTTCCCATCTCAAATTGCGTTTTTCTTCCATAAATCTCATCCTAATAACTCCTAAACTAATATGGATGATGCATCAACGAAATTAGCAAGATAAACACTTGCCTGGGATTTTCAGAAATCTGGTTTGGTGTTGAATTTGGTGTGGCTGCGTTCCCCGTCTCGCGATCTACGCGTTGGCGGTGGCGGCGGTGCAAACGGGTGAGTTTTGAGCCTTAGAATGCCTTGAGAGCTCTCTCCTCTCCTCTCCAATGGCCGTTCTAGTGTTTTGAGTTATCTAACCCTAGGAGATAACCTAAACATCTGATATAACCCCTTTAATTTTCGTGGGTTTAATTACCCAAAAATACAAAATGACTAAAATGCCCTCCCGGGGTACTAATTAGGCCTAAAAACGCCCCGAGACCCAAATCAAACTCCCGGGTATACTTTTCTGACTATCTCGACCCTTCCGGATGCGTTAGCGCACTCAAAATGACCATACGAACATCTTATAAAATATTTACTTTTATTTATCAATATTTAATCCCGACGCGACACGGGCGCGTTCCGACTCAAATTTCTAAAATTGTCATTTTATTCACTCGTGACATTTAATATGGCCACTATTATATATTACTTTGCTCATTAGTAATATTCAACAAATTTTCCCATAATTACTATCTCTCATCACGTTAATAATTATAACATAATTAATTTTCGAATTTTTATTAAATAATTAATTCACATTAAATTTAATAAATCCCCAAATTAATATAGCATAAAAATACGGGGTATTACATACTTCCCCCCTAATAACGGAATTTCGTCCCGAAATTCGAAAAATAAGGCATACCTGGTAAGAACAAATCTAGATATCTCTCGCGCATATCGGCCTCGCGCTCCCAAGTGGATTCCTCCACATTATGATGCTCCCACCGGACCCGTACAAGTGGAACTATCTTCGACCTCAATATCCTCTCACTATAGTCTAGGATAGCCACCGGTCTCTCCTCGTAAGAGCTGTCAGGCTGCAAGTCTATCTCATCTATCGCGATGTGAGTATGGGCCATATCATCCCGAAGATACCGTCTCAATGACGAGATGTGGAATACATCGTGAATGCGATGTAAATGCTCTGGTAGTCCCAATCTGTATGCTATCGGCCAAATCCTCTCGATAATGGGAAATGGTCTCACGTACCTCGGGGCCAATTTCCCTTTTTTCCCGAACCTCATCACTCCCTTCATAGGAGATACACGCAGTAACACTTGGTCCCCCACATTAAACTCATGGAAGAACCGTTTCTCATCGGCATAGCTCTTCTGCCTATCCTGGGCTACTCGAATGTGACTCCTGATCATCTCAATCCTCGCGGAGGTTTCCTGAATCACCTCTGGTCCTAGCAACTTGTTATCCCCCACCTCGAGCCAACAAGTTGGAGAACGACAAGGCCGGCCATACAAAGCCTCAAATGGAGCCATACCAATCGTAAACTGATAAGAGTTATTATAAGCAAACTCTACCAGTGGAAGATGTGGTTCCCAACCTCCTCCAAAATCAAGAACACACATGCGTAGCATATCGTTTAACATCTGATTAGTACGCTCTGTCTGTCCATCTGTCCGTGGGTGATAAGCTGAACTCAGCCTCAACTCAGTACCCATAGCCTCCTGAAAGCTTTCCCAGAAATGTGACACGAAAATCTTGTCTCTATCTGACACAATATTCAGGGGCACCCCATGTAATCTAACAATCTCAGAAATGAACAACTGAGCATACTGACCCATGATATAATCTGTCTGCACCGGCAGAAAATGAGCCACCTTGGTCACACGGTCTACAATCATCCAGATAGAGTCGTGGCCCCGCTGTGATGTAGGCAACCCTGTAATAAAATCCATGGAAATACTCTCCCACTTCCACGCGGGTACTTCCAATGGCTGAAGCAATCCTGACGGTTTCTGATGGTCCACCTTCACCAGGTGGCAGGTAGAACACTTGGACACAAACTCAGCAATGTCCTTCTTCATCCCACTCCACCAGTATTGCCTCCTCATATCCTGGTACATCTTATCTCCTCCAGGATGTACCGCAAATTAGGACCCGTGAGATTGGGTCATCACTGCATGACGCAATTCTGCCCCTTCTGGAACCACTAACCTCCCATTAAACCTCAAACCCCCATCAGAACTAACAGAATAGGGCTCAGCACCCTCGGCTAAAAGTCGTACAATCTGTTCCTGGCAAAACGGGTGTGTGGTTTGGGCCTGTATCACCCTCGTAATAATCTCGAGTGTGATTGTCATAACAGATATGAAAGAATGGGCTACTGCGTTATGGTGACCCAACTCCTTCCACTTCGCTTTCCAGACGTCCGCTACTTCATTTACCGGTCTTCGGCTCAACGCATCAGCAACTACGTTGGCTTTTCCCGGATGATATTGTATGTCGAACTGATAGTCCTTCACAAACTCTAACCATCTACGTTGACGCATATTCAGCTCTCGCTGAGTGAACAGGTATTGCAGTGATTTGTGATCTGTGAACAAACGGAACTTCTCCCCCAATAAATAGTGTCTCCATATCCTCAATGCAAAGACGACCGCTGCTAACTCCAGGTCATGGGTGGGGTAATTCTTCTCATACGGCTTAAGCTTGCGGGAGGCAAAAGCTATAGCCTTCTCTTCCTGCTGAAGTAC
This sequence comes from Sambucus nigra, assembly GCA_949130495.1. Lineage (NCBI taxonomy): Eukaryota > Viridiplantae > Streptophyta > Magnoliopsida > Dipsacales > Adoxaceae > Sambucus > Sambucus nigra. Next base: position 521,670,416 of record OX422212.1, read on the forward strand.
TCCCCCAAGTCCCCGTAAAGAGGCATCGGTGTAAACCAGGTACTCCACACCCGGCTTCGATAAAGCAAGGACTGGTGCTGAAGCAAGCTTGTCTTTCAGCTCGTCGAAAGCCAATTGACAAGCTTTATCCCAAACATATGGTACCCCTTTGTGAGTCAGGTTCGTCAATGGACCCGCTATTTTGGAGAATCCCCGAATGAATCTCCTGTAGTATCCGGCTAACCCCAAGAAACTACGCACTTCCGTCGGTGTCCTGGGCTGTCCCCACTCCCTCACCGCTGACACTTTACTCGGGTCAACGTCTATCCCCTGTTCAGAAACAACATGCCCCAAGAACTGTACCTCTTACAAACAGAATCCACACTTCTCGTACTTAGCATACAACTGATGCTCTCGTAAAGTCTGAAGAACCTGCCTCAAGTGCTCGGCATGCTCCTCCTCGGAGTGTGAATATATCAAAATGTCATCTATGAAGACGATGACAAACTGATCCAAGAACTCTCTGAATACTCGGTTCATTAACTCCATGAATACGGCTGGAGCATTTGTGAGACCAAATGGCATCACTCTGACTCGTAAGACCCATATCTCGTTAAGAAGGCAGTCTTTGAAACGTCCTTCTCTCTAATACGTAGCTGATGGTACCCCGACCTCAGATCTATCTTCGAAAAGAAAGTTACTCCCCTCAGCTAGTCAAACAAATCATCGATTCGAGGCAACGAATACTTATTTCATATCGTGACCTTGTTCAACTCCCGGTAGTCCACACATAACCTCAGTGAACCATCTCTCTTCTTCACAAACAAGACTGGAGCGCCCCAAGGTGAGGTACTCCTGCGAATGAAGCCCTGACCTAATAGCTACTCTATCTGATCTCGTAACTCTCGCATCTCCGTCGGAGCCATACGGTATGGAGCGCGTGATATAGGTCTCGTATCTGGCACTAAATCTATGACAAAGTCTATCTCTCGACAAGGGAGTAGGCCTAGTATCTCCTGGAATACATCAGAGTACTCACGAACGACTGGGATCGAGTCTAAAGGAATCACAACCTCCTTGGAGGCATCCTCCTCTATATAATACAAATGAGCGATCGAACCTCCCTCTGGGCGAGGCATCGCCACTAAAAACATCTCTTGCCCCGGAATGGCAAAAACAATGCTCCCACCTAAGCAATCAATCATGACTCTATAAGCTGCGAGCCAATCCATAACGATAATAACATCATGCACATGCATATCTAAGATTAACATGTTTGCAGGTAATACCAAACTACCAATCTCTACCCCCACTCCTCGGCATATAAAGATGATAAGCGACCCACTCCCCAGTGGTGAGTCTACACATGTCACTGTGCTCTCTGCTACAGCTAACAACCCTAAGGCCTTCATAAAATGTGTAGCTATAAAACAATGCGTTGCCCTAGTATCAAACAAAACCCGACCCATAGTACCATGGATAGGAAACATACCCTCAATCGCGGGTGGTGCCTGTGGAGCTACTGCCTGGTGGACATTATAGACACGTCCGTACTGTAACTGCCCCTGCTGCACTGGAGCTGCTGGAATGGCTGGTAGGGCTGGCACCTGGGCTGGAGCTGGGAGGGCAGCTAGAAAAAGTGGTCTCTGTGGCTCATTACGGGCACCCTGCTGCTGTGGGGCCCTATTACCCTCTGGGCAATCTTGGCGCTTATGACCATGCTTTCCGCGTACAAAACACTGGCCTCTGAAGTTACCTCCCCTCTTACCCTACTGGTCATTACCTCCCCGCCACTGGCCCTGTTGGCCCTGATTAGCACGTTGTTGGCCCTGTTGGCCCTGTTGATTAGGCTGGCCCTGCCTATAACCCCTAAATCCCTGCCTGGATTCACCTGAACGGAATCGCTTAGCAGGGTCCCCCTGATGGGAACTCTGCTCGTGTTGACGAGTCTGTCCATGAGATGGTGCCCCACTAGCACTACTACCCCCGGTCCTGCCCTGCTGGCTGGACTCTCTTGCTCTCCTGCTTTCCTGCAGATGGAAGCGGTGATCCTGGAAATGTAGTAACCCAGCATTGAGTACATCAGTGAAAGTACCCAGAGATAGATTCCCAATAAGATGCTGACGGATCCTCCAAGCTAACCCGTCCATAAACAACATTATCTTCTTACCATCAGTAGGTGCCTCATCTGGCACTATGGTGAGAAGTCTCGTGAACTCCTCCTCATACTCAGCAATGGTAGATTTCTCCTGTTTTAAATTCAGTAATTTCTGCCTCATCTCAGTCTGCACGGCGGGTGGAAAGTACTTGCGGTCAAACCGCTCCCAAAATGACTGAATAGGGACCGTGTCCCTCTCCTCCAAGGTGGTAGTGGACTCCCACCACTGCAAAGCGGCCCCCACCAGCTTAAAGGAAGTCAATAACTGCCTTTACACGTCAGTGCACTCATGCATACGAAGATGTCGATGGATGTCTTTCTTCCATTGGCTAACTGTGACGATATCTGAGCTACCAAAGAACTCAGGGGGATGCGCCTTCTGAAAAGCATCCCTAACCCTCTCCCATGCAGATGGAAGTTGTACTGGTACTGGTGCCACTTCCTGAATCTAGGGTGGAGCCTTCTGAACCACCGCTAGCGCGGCATTCACCGCCTGAGCAACAATGGCGGCTACTTCATTAGCATTCATAGTGCCTTGTGCCGGAGCTGCTGGCTGCTCGGCCTGGGCACGCCTATCCTTCGGTGCACGTCTCGGAGGCCTCTGAAACGTGAAGAAGTTTATTAGTCCCCAGTCATTATCAAATCCCAAATGGCTAGAGACGTAAATGTAAAAGCAGGAATACAACAATCCTAAAAATAGGGCTCTATAGCAAAAACGTTAAGCTGAAAGCGAAAATAAGCCGTACAGATCCTATGGACACTAGAACCTGATGCTCTGATACCACCTGTGACACCCCGCCTAATTAAATACCGGGCGATCACTCCTTTATTAAATTAAAATCAAGGTGAACAGTTGGTTCATTCTTAGCATCACTGTCGTAAAAATAACTTTTCCAAATTTAACACCCTATTTAATTAAGCTAAGTGTCAAAACCATTTTTTTAACATTACTTTCCAAATTTTATTTTGAAAATAAAGATTTAATTATCTACAACAATTCAATATTTAAAGAATCACACCACAATAATCCTGGAACATATAATCCAATTAATTTAAACATTCAACAACTAAACCCCAGCATTTAAAACTTAAAGTAAAACATACATGATGAATAAATCCCAAAGTAACAGTACTAGAAATAACTGAAATACAAATGTCCCAATAAAACAGATAAATAGTGGAAAGGGCGACACATGCCCAATAAGGAGAATGATAGAAGTGGAATCAAGTAAATGAAATCGTCTAAGCAAGTGTCCTGCAACTCCCACCTAAGTTGCATCACGTTCCTTCCAAGGGATCGTAAACAAGACGCCCCTGTGGCTGGGCACCTGTAATATATACATATATATACAAGAGAGAAGGAGGAATAGAAACGGTTCAGAGTCCGATAGTGTATATGATTTAAAAATTCGTTTAGCAAGTATTTAAATTGATACAGACCAATGCAACAACATATTAGTGCGACACTCTCTTGAGAAATTCTCGCCTCTCTTCTAATGTGCACTCCTATCACACTAACCTTCCCAATGGTTTATCTCATCATATATCACACTATCCTTCCCCGAGTATTTAACTTATCTTAGGTGACTCTCAAAATTTAAGATTTAACAAGATCATGGTTTAAAAAGGATAATTTCATTTAGTACAAAACGCTCATTTTAACTTTATTGATTCATAAAGTTTTTCAATATCATATTATACTTTTCAAAACAAGTATTTCCAATTTGAGTCATTATACATGTTTTACTTACCATAACACAGTAGGCAGTTTCCCATATTTCAGAAGTTCATATATATATTAAATACTCGTATAATATATATATATACATTCTAACAGCACCCTACATAAAATTTTATGGTGCGGGCATACTCTGCTATCCAATCCCCATATCAATCGTACTAAAGGGAATACAAGTTCGGAATCACTCTCGAACTGTATAAATACATACACAAACAATATTGAGGCGAAGCATAGTTTCCAAGTCCAAGAGGTCAGTACATACCCTCACGTCTCTTAGGACCGTGACTGCCGATTCGATAGCCTGTACCTAGGATTTCTATCTTCTAGGGTACGAGTCAATATCCCCCATAAGGCACACGAGATAAGATCGTCCTAGCGCGGAAAACTCAGGGATAACAAGTAGCGCGGGCATAATTTTTACAAGTATATAATATATGCATACACAATCATATAAATATACCACTTTTATTACATCAATTTAGGTTTATCCAATAACCCACATTAACATTTATCCTTATTTTCCCATTATTATTTATCAAGTATAATGGTTCGTTTCTAACTTTAATTCGAAGGGTTTTTCCAACTTACTACGCAACCCTCATGGACTCTATTCTTCCAAATGTACAATTCAGTAGATATCCATTTATGTTCCAACGTAACTCTCTCTTATGTGTCTCTCCCCTTTAATATATACTTACATTATCCATCATGCAAAATATCCCAAAAATATAGATTTCGCCTTACATTAAAGGATTTTGAATTTTATTTTCAAAGATGAGAATTTCAAACGGTTTCGAAATCGAAATTAAAATGGAGTTTTAATTGAATTTTTATTATCTCTAAGAGTCCTCAAAACATAAAACTGTCTAGCAAAAAAATATTAAAAAATATTGAACGGTCCGATCGAGCTGAATTGTTTTCTGTAGCTTCCTCTCGTCTTCAGCTAATTCTTTGTAAAATTTCATCCAATTCCAACGGTCCGATCGTCCGTAATAATTTTTTTTTTAGTGTTTGTATCTGATTAGAACTCTTTTCTTAATCAAACTCTTAATCCTTTACATGACAAAGGGTTTCCAGAATATCATATAAATCATCACTACATGAAAATTTCCCATCTCAAATTGGGTTTTTCTTCCATAAATCTCATCCTAATAACTCCTAAACTAATATGGATGATGCATCAATGAAATAAGAAAGATAAACATTTGCCTGGGATTTTTAGAAATCTGGTTTGGTGTTGAATTTGGTGTGGTTACGTTTTCCGTCTCGCGATCTACGCGCTGGCGGTGGCGGCAGTGCAAACGGGTGAGTTTTGAGCCTTGGAATGCCTTGAGAGCTCTCTCCTCTCCTCTCCAATGTCCGTTCTAGTGTTTTGAGTTATCAAACCCTAGGAGATAACCTAAACATCTGATATAACCCCTTTAATTTTCGTGAGTTTAATTACCCAAAAATACAAAATGACTAAAATGCCCTCCCGGGGTACTAATTAGGCCTAAAAACACCCCGAGACCCAAATCAAACTCCCGGGTATACTTTTCTAACTATCTCGACCCTTACGGACGCGTTGGCGCACTCAAAACGACCATACGAACAACTTATTAAATAATTACTTTTATTTATCAATATTTAGTCCCGACGCGTCACGGGCGCGTCCCGACTCAAATTTCTAAAATTGTCATTTTATTCACTCGTGACATTTAATATGGCCACTATTATATATTACTTTGCTCATTAGTAATATTCAACAAATTTTCCCATAATTACTAACTCTCATCACGTTAATAATTATAACATAATTAATTTTCGAATTTTTATTAAATAATTAATTCACATTAAATTTAATAAATCCCCAAATTAATATAGCATAAAAATACGAGGTATTACAAAACTTCTCCCCACTAAAGTCGATAATGGGTTAATGGTAAGGCTTAAGGTTATTAACATTAAGCTTCAACCCTTTAAAGCAATCCCAAAATAAAACATCATCACGGCTTCCCCTTTCAATAAGTTTTCGAAAGACATCATATTGACTAACCGTAAGGCTTACGACTAATGAATCATCATGCGGGTAAAGTATGTTCTTAAAATCAAGTCTAAAAAAGCCAATGATCAAACGATTGATGTTCTCTTTCCTAGGGAGAATTTATTATTCCTTATCCCTACCATGGTTTTGTCACACGGATAATTATTTTTTTTCAAAATTCTCTGGTGAGGCACTAAGTTTTTTTCTGCAAAACCTGATCAGCCAACTAAGACTCAAGGTTCACTCAAACAACCCTTTTTTAACCCTGTAATAGCAATTAAAACACCAAACAAATCACAATATATGAGGCACACGCACACAAGACATGAAATTACAGGAACTCAACTCCCAACCTTTATTAATCACTCAAAAGATTACAAAGGAATACTCAATTTTGGCCTAATGCTTCTTGCCTAAAATTACAGAGGACAAATGCTTATAAATAGAGTAAAAAATGGAGTTAACATACCCAACTGCTAGGACATGTGTCTGAATCATAATGTTTCCAGGTTTCTCAATGAAACTGCCTTCAAAACTGTTTCATTAGCTTTTCAACTAGTGTCCAAGGGCTTATCCCATGATCTCCATGTACCTAACTGATGTAATTCCATTTTTACATATAACTCCCATAGAAATTCCCACAACTTCTGCATTAGCTTCCCAATATGTGTCCAAGGAGTTATCCCATCATCTCCATGTGCCCAATTGATGTAATCTCCTTTTTACACCTATTCAACCTAACAACTCCCATGAAAACTGCCCAACACCCATTTTTGGACGAGTATAACTGCTCTTTGAAGTCAACTAGCAACCAACCCATGAATTAAGACAATACCACCTAAAAAATAAGAACCTCAACCCACCAATGCAACCCAGTGTTATAAAATAGGATGACTCGAGAGTCATTTTCTAAAAAAATTTCATACTCTACCACAATAGTTGGTTTACCAGTCTTACTCTCAACAGTAGTGTCACTCACAATAACGTTTATGGATTCCATTAAGGTCTTTGTGCGAAGATTATAGACACGGTATGCTCTACTGTTAGGAGAATATCCTAGGAAGATAGCTTTCTCTCCATGAGTCTCAATTTGGATAAGTGTTCTCTGTCTTTGCAGACATAACAAATACTACCAAAAGTTCTAAGGTATTTAAGATTGGGATACTTCCCATACCATAGTTCGTAAGGAGTTTGTTTAGAATTCTTCTTAAGATAGACCCTATTAATGATGTGATACGTAGTACTAATTGATTCTACCTAAAAATATTTAAGTAAACATATGGCATGGATCATAATGCGTGCCATCTCTTGAAGGGTACAATTCTTTTGCTCAGCGATTCCATTTTGTTGAGGAGTCTTAGGAGCACTAAACTCATGTTTATAACCATTATAGTCACAATACTCTATAATACATGTATTTAAGATTTCTCCTTCTCTATCACTACGAATTCTATTTACTTGAGTGTCCTTCTCATTTTCTATACGCAGTAAGATTTTCAAAAACGTTCCGAAAGTGTCTGACTTTTGTTTTAAGAAGGCTACCCAAGTAAACCTAGTGAAGTCATCAACCATAACTAGAATGTAACTTTGCCCACGAAAACTAACGATACGAGAAGAACCCATTAGATCCATATGGATGATTTCCAAGGGTTTAGAGGTAAGGATATCTTTAACTTTATTATGAGGTGCCTTAACAATTTTTCCTTCCTGACATGATCCACAGACAATGTTAGAGATAGGTTTGATTTTTGGAATTCCTCTAACTATTTCTTGTGAAGATAATCTACTAAGACTATCGTAATTTATGTGACCCATCCTATTATGCCTTATTTCATTGTCATCCATTCTGGAAACGTTACAGACTTCAGTATTATTCATGACAGTATAACAATTGTGAGGAGTCCTGAATTCTGTAATTATGCACTCACCTTTTTCATTTAAATCTTACAATTATTCTTTAAAAAGGTGACAGTATGATTTGAGTCACAAAATTGTGAGATACTAAGTAGATTAGCCTTAAGACCTTTTACTAGAAGAACATTTTTAAGCACAGGAATTCCTTCTTCTTTGAGTGTTCCTTTGCCAATGATTTGAGATAATATACCATCACTGAAAATAACTTTTCCTCCAGCAAAGATGGTTTTGTTTAAAAGTTTTGTATCATCTCCAGTCATATGCTTTGACCACCCAGAGTCTAAATACCAACCAGAAGAGGTGTGTTCAGCTTTTAAAGCAGTAATCACAATATTACACTTCATCTGGGGCCATAACTCATCTTTTCTAACCCAAATAGCTCTAGTTTTTGTTTTGCGCATATTTGCTCTTATTTGATAAAACTTGCGGGCATTAGATTTTTATTGAAAAATATTTTGGCCATGGACTTGAGTTTTATGGAGGATATGAGCATTTGATTTAGAAAAGTGTCTAGGAATCCTTCTTGTAAATAATCTTTTAGGTTTAGTCTTTCTCTTTCTATAGTTAGAGTTTTTGTCTGGTTGTCTAGGCAGAACATAATTGTTACGGCTTCTCCTATAGTAGTTAAAGTTTTGGTATAAAGGAGTAGTACAGACAAGACTAACTAAACGTCTAGAGTATCAACCTTCAAAAGAATGTCCGAATATGTCACACTAAGAGCAATACAAATTGCTTGAAGAAGGTATCTCCTTAGGAAAGTCTCTAAACATAGGTTTCATGGAATTTTGATTTTGAACCTTGTTCCTAGGGAGTACAGTTTGAAACGCATAATCACTCTACCTAATAGGAAGGCAGACGAATTTAGTCTTACGTGGACTTTCACACTTAGAGTTACTTGATTCCCCAATATCCAACTTTTGATGTTTTTTATCAAACTCATATTTTAGTGAATGAAAATCTGGACATATTTCCATAGGTCTTTTGCCACCTGACACAAACTTGATTGATTCAAAGTTTTTAATTTATGTCTTTACATTTGGGTAAAATCCTATACCAGTTCGATCATCAGAATTGGTTTTTGAATCAGCAAAAAAGTCATTAAAACAATTAGAATTATTTTCAAACTTAGCAAATTTTTTGAAAACAGTTGTTGTCTTTTCTTTGGCTTGTTCTAATTCTAATAATGTCCCTTTATATTTTTTCTCCAGAGTTTCATTTGTTTCAATTAAATCTTTCAATTTTTGATAAAACATTTTGACTTTATTTTGATGAGTTAGACATTGGGTAGTGTACTCTTCAACGTTAAGTTTAACCATTAGACTTAGGTCTTCTAGTTTCTTAGTGAGATCTTTCACTATCTTCTCTAGTCTAGAGCTTTTCTTGAGAGTTTTGGCATAAAGTGTGTGAACATCAGGGAGGTCTTCAGTGTCCGAATCACTAAGTATATTGTGTGAAGTGACCCCTAAGGATTAAATTCTTGAACTCACACATACATTAACATCGTCATTATCACTTTCCCTTTGACTCACACACCCCGATGTAGAACTAGTAATGTTCTCAGAAATTAAATCATCTAAACCAGTAGCAACATAATTCATAACAATAGAAGTAGAGTTACTAGCATCATTCTCATACTGAAGCGCAGGCATATCATCATTATAGATTATCTTAGCAAAAAAATACATGCAAGGATCAAAAACTTCAGATGACTCAGGTTTCTCATTATCGGAGTCACTTGAATCATCCCAAGTCTTGCAAATGTTGGCCCTAGTATGTTTATTGGTCGTGTTCAAGTTAACTCTACAGCCATGTGCTATGTGACCCAATTTTCCACATCTAAAGCATTCAATATTCTTAAAGTCTTTGTTAGGTCTCGTATGAATGTCCTTGTGATGTTTGTCTTGACCTTTCTCATGAGGTTTGTGATTAGACCGAGTTGGATAATTTGGCTTGACTTGTAAGTTTGTCATTTTATTTCTAAATTTCACAATTTTCTTAAACTGCTTTGACATCAAGGCAATCTGATTATCCAAACTATCTATATCACATTCCTCATCAGAATCATTATTGGGAATGCTAAGTTTAAGTCTTATCAGTTTAGAGGAGAAACTCAAATTGAAACTAGTCTGTTTCCTACGGGACTGGGTTAATTGTTTCTTGAATTCTAGTTCCATTTCCACAGTTCTCAGTTTACTACTGAGTAATTCAGGAGTGAGATTTTGATAATTCATTTCCTCAATAGCATATCTTTTGTTATCAAATTTCTGTGGTAATGACCTCAGAATTTTTGAGACAATTTCATTTCTATCATAAGTTATGCCATTAGAGTGTAATTTGGTCACAATGTCAGTTAATTTAATGTAGAAGTCATCAAAAGATTCAGAGTCTGACATGATTAAAGAGTTATATTGATGGATAAGCATTTGTGTTTTAGCAGCCTTAACTCTAGTGTTGCCTTCATGTGCAGTAACTGGAGTATCCTAAGCTTCCTTAGAAGTGGTACAAGATGAGATCCTTTTGAACTCATGTTCATTTATAGACATAAAAATAGCATTCTTGCCTTTGTTATTGTTTCGAGAGGCTTGCTTCTCTTCTTGAGTGAATTCACTTAATACTTTCTTAAACCTCTCATTTCTTCCTTCAGTGACTGGTTTTGTAGGATAACTATATCCATTTTTAACAATATCCCAGACATCATCTCCCAATGTTCCTTGTATGAAAGCAACCATTCTTACTTTCCAGTAAGAAAAGTTGTTTCCATCAAAGAGAGGAGGTCTGGTCAAGTTACCAAATCTTTCATTTCTCTCGTTCATTGTTTGATTTTAAGAAAACAATTTCAGAAACATAAGATCTTTAAAAGAAATTTCCCAAGCTCTGATACCAATTGAAAGACTGTCACTTAAGCCGTTTAATTCAAGATTAAACTGTCTAAGTAACTCCGAACTATTTTTTGGAGAAACTCTTTTCTTTAAATCAAAACAGATTAACCACAACATGTGTTTAATAAAAACGTGTACGAGATAAGTTTAAGATTATGTAACTATTTTATAAAACACAAAACTAAAACAGTTTATATCAACACACCAACAAGAATGAGATGAGGAAATGTAGTAAGATTAAGTACACACAATTTTTAATGTGGTAAAACCTCACCCAACTGAGGAAACATCCACAGTGACTTCTAAGTCACAAACCAAAAATCCACTAAAACAAAATAAACAAGTTACAAGCTATTTAACACACATGCAAACAAAATAGACCTATACAAGTTTAGAATATGTACCCACTGGTTTGATTCTAACTTTTCTGTAGTTCTGATGTTGATGTTGCTTTCTCAACTTGCTAACTTCTCAACACTTTGTTTCAGCTTTACGTTTACTCTTGAAGATTCAAGATCGTATACCCAACACTTATAGTATTGTAGTGTGACAAGTGTTTGTGAAAGTGATCTAACACATGCATGCACACACACACTTATTTATACAAACAAGTCCTATCAAATTACAAAAAGATCTAAATGAATAAGTTTTTTAGTTGCTCTCTTATTTAAAAATAAAGAACTTTCTTGATCTTTAAACTAACCCAGAATCCAAGGTTACCTTGCTCGAAAGACGGTTAAAGACCTTAATCAATTTTAGAGGGTTTTGAAAATATTTTTGAAATTGAAAACCACCGATTGCGATTCCAACTAGATCAGAAATCTTGTTTCATAAGAACTAGAAACATAAAGGAAATTTTTTGATTCTAGAGTTTTGAAAAACATTTACGGAAAAGTAATCAACAAATCTAATTTTTGAAGGTGAGAAACGTAAAAAAAAATGCAGATCTAAGTGTAATATAACATAACAAAGCAAGATCTACAGTTTCTATAAAAAAGAAATAGAGATCAAACTGAAATGCTTCAGTTGGTTACAAGATCTCAAACTCAAAGGATTCAAACCACGAACTGCCTTCAAACCAATAACAAAATAACTCTCAAACACACAGGTATTGTTTTGGTGTAAACTGATTTTGAAAAAAAATGAGTTTAGGGTTTGAAACTAGGTTAGGGTTTGTTTGGACGAGTTAGGGTTTCTTTCTCTCTCTGGGTTCTCTTTTTTTTTTCTTCTCTCTCTCTCTTCTTTTTTCTCTCAGTTTAGACGAACTGGAAAAAGTCCTCAAATACTGAGGCTAAGCCTCCATTTATACTGGGCATAGAAGGATCGAGAATAACTGATCAAATCCAAAGGCTGAGATTTGGTCTTGAGGGTTTGACGATGATCCAATGGTTTAATATAAGCGGTGATTTAAATGTCCTCTAATTGGTCTAAAGGGGGTTTACTAGGATTGGGATAAAATACATACAGACCATCGATTAACTAAATCCAAGGGCTAAGAATTCGCACAGGTTCTAAGTGTACAAATAAACACAAATCCGGTCATTGTAACAATGACAGGTGTAAGGCTATGATGTACTCAAACGCACGTGTTTTCAAAATAAATACACAGACGCCCTGAAGTCTCAAGCGCTTTCGAATTCTACCGAACCAAACTTTTAGGTATGAAATGATAAAACCAGTAATTTCAGAATGACCTCAAAAGCTTTAAAACCCAACTTTTAATTTCTAAAAAATCATTTAAAAATTCCCAAAAATTATTAAAAGAAAATTTGAAAGGGAATTAACACACACAACTCATAAACAAGCAAATAATGCAATATATGTACAATGTATGCAATCCTAGTGTGTGTGTAATTGAGATTTTTACCTTTGAAAGAATCAATTTCAGGCATCAAGTGTAGTATCTGAGGTTCTTTGGTATCTAGGGGATGGGACTCAATATTTTGTCACAATTTCTAAACTAGATGAGCACTTATACAATGTAGCTCAAGTGAGTCAAGAGTATAAGGTGCTTCATCTTCACGCATCGCAATGCTTCCCATGCTTGCTAACCTGAATTTATCGATAAGAATTGATCCTGCAATTCCTTCTTTAGTTCACTCCGCGAACTGATTTCAGACCTGCTATTATCTTAAGTTCGCATTCTCTACCAAAGTTTTGTATCATCACATAAGTACATTATGGTGATTACAACCTTCTTCGTTTCATTAAAATGAGCAGTATTGAAATATTGTTCCATATCATAAACGAAATTTCCATTTCCTTCGCCGATCTTGCACTAGTAAAAACCTTTGGTCCTGGAATTTTATACTTCTTAACACCAGCACTAGTGTCCTTATCACCCTTATTGAGCAATGCTTTTTCAACAACCCAGAATCCTCATCAAGTCTACTCAAACGAGTATGATGTTCATTGGACAAAACACCAACATTAGCCACAAGGTTCTCGAACTTCTCATCAGCTTCCCGGGTGTGATTCTCTTGCACCATTCGAATATATTACAGTTCCAATCGAAATTCTTCCAACTTAACCGAGAGTGTTGCTACAATGTTCGTTGGAGAATTTGCAATGAATTCCTGTAATTTTTTCACCCTTTTTCGTAATTCTGCACTACTGCCACCAACCATTTTCTTACAAAATACAAGAAAACCTTGCTAAACTCGTATTAACCTTAACAAATTTGGACTTTCCTTTCAAAAATTGGTTTGAACAAACCAGTTTTTACCAAACCACGACTTCGATACCAATTGTCACACATATAATTTTTTTTTGAAATTCCCCAATGAGGCACTAAGTTTTCTCTATAAAACCTAATCAGCCAACCAATACTCAAGGTTCACTCGAACAACTTGCTTTTAATTCGATAATAGCAAGTAAAATGTCAAACCAATCACAATATATGGATCACATGCACACAAGACACGAAATTACAGGAACTCAACTCCCAACCTTTATTACTCACTCAAAAGATTACAAAGGAATACTCAATTTCAGCTAAAGTCTTCCTATAGAGTACAAAATGCAGTTGACATCCCCAACTGCTAGAACATGTGTCCCAATTATAATGTTGCCAGGTTTCTCCACAAAACTGCCTTTAAAACTGTTGCATTAGCTTTCTAACAAGTGTCCATGGAGCTATACCATGAACCAAACTAATGCAATCCCATTTTAACACTTGTTTTTCCTAATAACTTCCATAAAACTACCCACGGTTGCTGCATTAGCTTCCCAAAAGATGTCCAAGGAGGTATCCCATGATCTCCATGTGCCTAATTGATGTAATCTCGTTTTACACCTATTCATCCCAATGAGCATATGATAACTCATGGCTAAAGATCGAATTTTGCCTTGGAAAACCCCCCTCATTATATATGTTCTTAACAAAAATTCCACAATGGTAATAGTAAACCTCAACTACCAAATGATCTGAAGAACCTATCTCCCATAATATGACAACTTCAAATTGCATAACCACTTTCTCTAAGCTGAATGCCTTAGCCAAAGTGAGCTATCTTGCTTCCCATATGTATGCCTTTTTGTCTGTCGACTCTACTCCTTTGCCATCGACTCCTCCTGATGTAAGGGCAAATTTCACATTAACATTCTGTCGAATTTTGTGTCTAGTTTAGTCTGCATCCATGGAATATCGAAAAGGTATGAATGCATATTATTTTTGAACCCTGGATTCAATTTTGGCATTTAATGTTTTAACTTATTGAGGCTATTTTTTTGAAAAAGATTTTTAAAGAAAAAATATTTTTTGGATTACAAGTTTTACGTGTTGGTTCAAATGAGGTTCTTGTTTTGTTCAAACAAAGTTTGAGGTGTCATTCAAACCATGTTCAAACGAGCATCAAGTGAAAATTTTATGCCAAGACAGTAAGGTTTAATTTGAAGGTCACGCAATGCCTGTGCAAACAAGTTTTGGTATCCCATTCAAATGACCTTTGGTTTCGTTCGAATAAGGTAGCCAATATAATTCGATAGTTTTTTTTCAAACGAGATGCCTTATAATGCATGTCACTATTTTTTTGTGAAAACTGTAAATTTAAGGCGCAATAAAGAGTTTTTAAGTTTGAGGATTTCGAAAACAGTTATCCAAGAGAAAATACAAAGCCTTCAAAACCTTAGTTTACACCATTAGTTTGAGATCGAAGTTTTAACATAATATATATGTTTGAGATCTTGTGTGTTTTGCACTAAGACTATTTACTCTACATCATTTAGACTATTTCGAGCAGTGGATTCCATGTTTCGTGTTGGTGATAATGGAATAGCCAAGAAGCAAGTAGGATTGGTAGATACCGAGATGTGGGAAGTGTCTGCATTATTATTTCCATTGGAAGATGTCCAGTGGTGGTTGTGAAAAAGGTAATAAAAAGCAAAGAGAGCATCAAGGCTTGACGGCATCGAGTATATGAGTATGTGCAATTTGTGATTGTATGAGACATATCATAGTGTACTTATGTGACTGGGCCATCCGAGGTTTTTTCGTTATGAGTTTTCCTCATACATCGCGGTGTTATGGTTTATTGACTTAATTTATTCTTGTACATATCACATATATGCATTCTTAGAACTAGATAAAAATAGTTAATAGTTTACAATGCTTGTTTAAATAGGTGCTTCATTAAAATTGGATGAATTAATCACTTGGTAATTCAACTGGGATCAAAATTTGGTATAACCCTAGTACTAGAGTGTTTTTTAAATTGGTATCAGAGTGGGTTGAACTATGTTATTGTGTTTATCCTGTTTAGGGGAAATTTTAGGATTTTTATTTGTTTTTCTAGATGGATTCTCAAAGTGATAACTCTAAAGATGTTTTGAGTGACGGGGATGATTTTTATATACGAGAGGGGTTTAATGAGCTTCATTGTTGTGCTGAAATTTTAAATCGTTTGAATTTGAAATTTGCAAAAAGAGTAAAATCCCTTGGAAATGAAAATTTGTTATTAAAAGATGAAATTGAATTTTTATGAAATATTCAAAATCAAAACGATGTTCTTTATGAAAAGCTCAAGGAAATGAAATGTAATTTTTATAAATTAGAAGAGTCTAGGAAAAGGAGTGAGGCTAGAGTTCATGTTTTATAGAGTGAACTAAAGGACTCGAAGAATGTAGAGACTAAGTTGGAAGAACGTGTCTTATAAAGTAATGATAAATTAATTAAGGATTTAAGGTCTTGTGAGAAGACTCTTAGGGAGAAGCTCGATTACGCTGAGGGGGAGAGAGATAATCTTGGTGGATTATTTGAAATTATGAATAAGTATTCCCTAAAGATTGAAAAGTCTAAAAGTTTACTTGAGTCTAGGATAGTGGAGTTAGAAGAGAAGTTGAGAGACTCGAGTTATGTCAAATTTGATTTGGAATCTAAGTCCGAGAAGTTAGATAAGATTTAGGCAACGCCAAAATAGAAAATGATAAATTTCGAATTGGCTTTGATGATCACAATGCAAAATTTTAAGAGAGTCAGCCGCAGCCAATGACGTTCGAAAAGGTTAACCCAAAGGTCGCCTTCCTTGTGTTTACACATGCACGGATTGTAGTAGGAAAGGACACATTAGGAAGTTTTGTTATGATCTTAGAAAACGTCCTAGGAAGTTTAAGTCTAGCGTTACCATGGTTTCCAAAACCCAAGTTCGTCATGATACACCTATATGGGTTAGAAAATCCAGTTTTAAGGAACTAATTGTTAGACTTATTGATTCTTTCATGATTGCACATGATTCATCACATGTTATATCTTATGAGTAATTTTGTTTGCACGACATTCATACACTAGTTTTAATTATTCATGATATATGTGTTAACTAGTTGTATGATGTTTGTGTCTTTTGTATTTCGATTCTTTATTTTTTGAGTCTATTTGAAAAAAATACAAAAATATTTTGTTTGTCCTTTGAGTCGTCTTTTAGAAAATGTTTAAAACAAAAACTCAAAAAGATTTTGGTTTTGTTATGTGTAGTTGGGTTTTCCCATTTTGTGTGGTATATTGGTGTATTTGAATCCAATTCATTCCATATTCTTCGTGTGGCTAAAACACTATAGTATGGTTTAAAATGCTTTGGATTATTTCATTCTCATACTTACAATGAGTTATTTGAATTTGGTTTGCGTAATGGATTCATCTACGCATATGTCTTCGCACACATTTGTAAGAGCTCTTTTAGATTTTATCTACTTATGTTACATAAGCTAAGTGATATGTTCTCATATCAATCTTGTCATATACATATTTATATGTCTAAGGGATTTGTGCATATAAGAATCATTGCAGTGAATTTACTCTCAGGTTTTAAGAAATACGAGAGTGCAATGGAAAAGATATATGAATGGAGTAAATATCCTTTGCTTTAAAGGCCACCATTGGCAAGAGCCTTGAAAAAGAAAAGAAAGCCAAAAGAAAATGAGAAAAAAGAAAATATTTGCTAAGTATAAGTTTAGAAATTGATCATCATAGTTTTATATCTTCAAAATAAAATAGAGAAAAAGTAAATATGTTTATTTTAAGGGTGTTATAATTTGAAGATCAATGGGTTTGCACAATGTGTCATAGTTAATCATTAATGTTTGATATTATTGATTTGAGAATCATCAATATTTTCTAGGCTATTTTGCATTTTTTAGGTTTGTCTATTTTTAGTTCACTTTACTTATCACATGAGGCTAAATCTAAGTTTAATAAGTTGATGTGATCAAATAGAACTCCTTGGACTATCTTAAGTGGTTGAGACATGCTTTTTTTTCTTCTAATTCACTCCCCTTTACTCCATACCACATTTGGTTTAGACACATTTATGTCATACGAGTGTGGAAAGCTTCTTATTTTTTTTTATGGTGTTATAAATGTATATTCATTTTCACTTTTGCTATATGTGTGTTTATATACATGGTATGTTTTGTTTTGAGTCTTTGCATGGCATTTAATGTATGATTCATCATATTTGTTTACATTAATATCATATGCTTTATATTCGTATCATAATGTTATCATATGTTCACCTTTTGGATTATTTGTGCTTGTGTCATTGTATTTGTTTATTGTTATCGTTTCACTTCACATTACATGATATTATTGGTTTTCTTCAACGTTCATATATGTCACATTAAGGGGGAAAAATGCTTATATTATGTAACTTACCTTCGTCTATTCCCGTGCAAAAAGGGGAGATGTCTAACCTAAGGGGGAGAAGTATTCTCTAAAGGGGAGGTGTTTAACAAAGAGGGAGGATTTGTTTTTTATATGTGGTTTATATTTGTTATATTCTCTTTATATTTGAAAGGCGTGTTTAAGAGTGAAGATTTTAGCAACAATGGGGCAAAGTTTCATAAGCACAAAGCTACTCAAGAGTTTGTGTCAGTCAAGTATCAGTTTGCACTTTTTTACTTTTAGGGTTGGGAATGAGTCTTTAGATAACTTAACAGCCTAGTAATTTTTTTCTATCTTCATTTTGTCCCTAAATAGCCAAATAGAGAGATTTTTAAAGGCTAATTTAACATCGAATCAATTGTAACATATATTGTAAAATTTATATGATTGGTTTTATTTCGTTTGGACAAAACAGTTTGAGTCATAAGTTAGGATTTGAGTTTAGTTTGTCCTTCAAGCCTATGATGCACATTGAAGTCCGTAGCGGCCAAGTCAAAGCGATATCAACATTTTGCCATGATTCTTGCCATGTTTAGTCTTTGCCTATAGGATCTCGAAAAGATATGAATATATATTATGTTTGATATTTGGATTCAGTTTGGGTGTTTAATGTTTTTAACTTATTGAGGCTATTTTTTCAAAAAGGATTTTTAACGAAAAAAAATATTTTTGGGGTTTTAAATACTATTTGAACAAAGTTCTGTGTCGTTTAAATAAGTTTTATGTGTTCGTTCGAAGGAGGTTCTTATTTCGTTCAAATGAAGTTTGAGGTGCCATTCGGACCAACTTCAAATGAGCTTCGAGCGAAAACATTATGCCAAGACAGTAAGGTTTTGTTTAAAGGTCATGTGATGCCTGTTCAAATGAGTTTTGGTATCTCATTCAAATGAACTTTGGCTTTATTTGAACAAGGTAGCCAATATCACTTGAACGACCTTGGTTTTCGTTCTAACGAGATGCCTCGTAATACGTGCTAGTGAATTTTTACAAAAAACTATAAATATAAGGCACAACAGAGAGTTTTAAGTTTGAGGGTTTCCAAAATAGTTTTCCAAGAGGAAATATAAATCCTCCAAAACCCTAGTTTATACACTTAATTTAAGATACAAGTTTCAATAAAATTTGTGTTTGATATCTCATGTGTTCTGCACCACGACTGTTTACTCTACATCATTGAGAGTGTTTCATCAAGTAGTGGATTTCATACTTGGACTTGGATAGTAGTGGACTAGTCAAGAAGTAAGTAAGATCGGTGGATACCAAGATGTGGCAAAAACCTTCATTGTGACTGTCATTGGAAGACGTCTTGTGGTGGTTGTGAAGAAGGCAATAAAGAAGAAAGAGAACATTAAGTCATAAAGGTGTCGATCCTGTGAGTAAGTATAATTTGTCATTGTATGGGACATATATCATAGTGGACTTGTGCGGCTTGACTGTCCGAGGCTTTTTTCGTTGTGGAGTTTCCTCTTACGTTGCAGCATTGTGGTTCATTGCATTATTTTATTCTGGCACATAAAATAGATCCATGCTTAGGGCCATATAAAATTGGTTAATAATTTATAACGGTTGTTAAAAATGGTGATTAATTAAAATTGGATTAATTAATCACTATTTGATTAAAATTAAAATTTGGTATAACCCTTGAACTATAGCGTTTTCACCTAAAATTATGTCCATGTCGAACAAGATCAAGTGTAAGTATCCCTTGGAATCCTTAGGTTTTTTAGGAAAGGGTGGGTCTTCATCAGATTTATTCTTTAAATCCATATCTTTTGGCTCTTTTCCTTTTTTCTTATGAGCTTTGTCCCGGATTGGGGATCTCTTCCTCTTCCTTTTCTCTTGAAGTTTTTCAATCTCATCCTTAAGAGCATAAAAATTATATGTATCATGTCCATGGTCTTTGTGAAAGCCGTAGGACTTGTTCTTCTTTCTTATTCAGCGGGGATTGTGGTTTAGTTAGACATTTGATCTCCTCATCATCTTTAATTTTGTTCAAGATATGATGCACTTGGGTAGTGAGGGGTGTGTAGCTAGTTAACTTATTTTCTGACTTCTCTTATGATTTTCCCCCCTTTATTTTTGTCTAAGAAGACTTGATGGACCCCTCTTCTTTGAACTCTCTCTTTTAGTTTGATATTAGATCTTCTGCGGTCGTGACTGTCCCTGACTTTACTAGGATCTCAGTCATTGAGGTGGGATGGTCTTTCCAAAGGGTTCAGTATAACTGTCCAAGTTGTATCCCATTGATGAGGGTTATCATCGTAATTTTTTCATCATAATCAATAACTTCGAGTACCTCCTTGTTAAATCGGCCTCCCAGCATGATTCAAACTGAAGATAAAATATTTTATGAATTTAATGGCCAACTCTTTGAAATTTATAATTCTCTCCCTTGACAAGTTTGTATACCATACATGCGCTACCCTGGTAAGAGTTCTAGAAAATGGTCGACACCTCATCTCATTGGGAAGAAAATAGATATTCGCAGCCAATTGGTACATCTCTACATGATAAATAGGATTAGAACTATAACCATATTTTGTCGACACTATGGGGGGTTTAAATTTTGTAAGAGTGGGATAGCTAATGATTTATGGGGTGAAGGGTGACCCTTCCACGTATCCCCTTTTTAGGGGGTTCTTATTTTTCATCAGATCCCCTAACGTGTTCTCTAGACTTTGGATGGAACTCTTAGATGACTTCTCACTCTCTACATAATTATCCCAAGATACCTCTCTTCTTAACTCCTCCATACTCCTATTATTCAAGGCATGGGATATATTTTGACGTACAACGTAGATCAACTTAGGTTCGGTGTTCCCCTGCATTCTTCAAGATAATGTCGCATATCGAACTAATTATGAGCAGTAGGAAGGATATGATGTATGGGTCCTAACTTAAACAAAGTTGAAGGTTTTAAGTCTGGTGAAGGAACTTGCCCTCTGCTATGACGGGTGCTTTGTCCAAGTTTCTCATATTGTTTTTGGAATATAAAAACTCTTACCTAGTTGGTAGGATTGGTTTTGGATTCTCAGTTGTGATTTAGCCATTTCTTCTTCCTCCTTTGTTGCTACAACTTCATCACTTGGATTCTCTTCTTTATTTCCCATTGCTCATGAAATCCTTTCATATATCTTCACCTCATGAGGCGACTATATCGTAATTGGATGGTTCTAAAAATTACACAACCCAATTTTTAAAAATAATTTTTTTTCGAATTAACTTTCTCTTAAACAAAAATAATTCAAATTAATTAAGCACCAATTAAATAATTTCATTTTAACTAATTTATTCTTAAACCTGAGCATGCATCAAGGTGAGTATAGCAAGATAAGATAATTCAATCACAACGCTTGATGTACGTAGAAAATCCAAATGGAAAAAACCTCAAACGGCTCAGCCACAGAAATTCCACTAAGTACGAAATTACAAAAGGACATGACAGAAGACTTACAACACAGACTCGATGCCCTCACAAGCCTTAGCACTCTTCATTCCTTCAACCACTGCTTAATGACATGCAGGGGTCTACCCATTAAGCTGAAACAACGTGTGAGTTTACACATGCCTCAAAATTCACTAATAAGGCTCAGCAAGCATCAAGCAAACGGAGTCCACCGTATGAAAACCAATAAGCACGAAATCCTTTGCAAGTAACAATTCTCACGAGATATAGGGAATAAATTATGATGTCAAAAAGATGATCTCAAAACATATATATGAAGAATGTTGGATCTTAAACTAGTTGGATGTAAAAAAGGGTTTGTGTTTGGAAAATTTAATCATGAACGATTAAAAAAACATTAAGGGCATTTTGGAAGACTTTTTGCTCTCAAAAGGATGGAAAAAGTAAGTTTTGGAACTGCTACTCCGCACTTCTTAAAATGGATGAAAAAGGAAGTAGCGGGGAGCTGTCAGTCAAACGACATGGTACCCTTTTTCGTTAGAATAGGGATCTAACGAAAATTTAAACGAGTGAAAGAAGAGAAATAGTGAAATTGGGTATAATGTTAGATTAATTGGACCCAATTTGTTGTGTAAATATGAAATTGAAATTGGATATAATGTTGTGTAAATCTGGAATTCAAATTATATTGGGTGTAATTATGAAATTGGGTATAATGTAATTTTATATGGTAGCATCGTGGTCTGTCTTTTGATATTTCATACGCATTGGAGTAGTGACTTTGTAATTATTTGTACCTTTGATGAGTTATGTTATGCACACGTATAGAATAGTAACTTTGGATATTTCACACACACACAGACACGTATATATATATATATATATATATATATAGTCCGCATTTTAAGAATGCGGGCTGGACATGTGTCACCTAACGGTGCACTTAGAAATTATCGCCTAAATTATAGGAACACTCTCTCTCTCTTTTCTGAACTCACCGCCACGTGACACATGTCTGGTCTGTATTCTTAAAATGCGGGCTAGTCCGCATAAGAGCAGGACTGTATATATATATGTGGAGAGGTTCAAAAGTGAACCTAAAAGATGAACATTTTAATGAACCTTAACAAAAAAACACCTCAGCAACCCGTTAATATTAATTCCTATGTTGTAATTGGTTCGCGCCAGCAGCAACGGACACACGTGTGACACGTAGGGGTGTTCGCGGTTCGGTCCGATCCGATTTTTAATGAATTTAAGGACCGAACCGATTAAATCGGTCCTAAAAATAAAAGGACCAAAACCGGATTGATCTAACCTGTTTTTTGGGCTTAGTCGGTCCGATTTTTTATATGGCCAGTCCGGTCAAACTTGTCGGTCCTAATCTTATTGAAATAATTTTTTTAAAAATAAAAACTGCCCAAATTTTATCAGAAAAATTGCTCTAATATCATAAAAACTGCCCAAACATTAGTAAATTGCTCTAATATCATAAAAATTGCTCTAATGTCCCTGAGCAGCGGAGTTCATTTTTTTTTTAATTTATATTAATTTACTTTTTGCAAAAAAATAATGAACAAAAGTAAAAGTTTTTGAAATAAAATTTTAAAAACAAAAAATAACTGATGTGATCAGTTTCAGTTCTATTTTTGAAAGATTTTAAACAAATAATAAACAAAAGTAAAAGATTTTGAAAACAAAAAATAACTGATGTGATTTTAACTAGCATCAAATGTTTTTAAGCTACAAACTGATGTTTTTAAGCTATGAAAAATAAAAGATACGAATCTTATCTTACCATGAGTAGCGACGCAGATCGGAGGAGAGGAGAAGAGAAGTGACGGCACGGCACCGGAAGAGAAGCGACGGCACGGCACCGGAAGAGAAGCGACGGCAGGGAGCGCGGCGCTGCGTAGCGCAGAGGAGAGGAGAGGAATGGAGAAGCGGTGTAGCCTAGCCATAGAACGGCGTGTGTGCTGTGTACACAAAGTCTCACATGGAGAGCACTGAGCAGCAAAGCAAATAGAAATAATACACAGACAGCGTGTGTTTGTTTTGTTGTTTAGATTTGATTAGGGTTCCTTCTTTCCTTCCTTTATTTTTTGGACCAGCGTACCCCTCCTTACTAGTATGCCTGTGAGTGTGTGCTGTGCAGCCTGTGCCTGTGCGTGTGTTATTAACTTATTTATATTATATATGTATAAATATAATTAAATGCATATATATTATAGTTACCGGTCCGGGTCGGTCCAGACCGAGTTTTTATTCGGGGAGATCGAGGACCGGACCGGTTAGACCAGTCTGTAAAAATAAAAACCTGGAACGGATCGATTTTAAAAAATGGAAAAATTATGACGGTTCGGTTCGGTCCGCCGGTCCATTCGGTTTTCTAAACACCCCGAATGACACGCGTGTTTTTTAATACACACACCTTACCCCCACCCCCACCTCCTGCGTGTTATAGGCGTGTCCGTTGCTGCTGACGAAGACCAATTACAACGTAGGAATTAAAATTAATGGGTTATTAAGGTATTTTTTGTTAAGGTTCATTAAAATGTTCATCTTTTAGGTTCACTTTTGAACCTCTCCCTATATAAGTGTGTGTGTATGCATACACTTACAATTACACATATATATACTTATACACACACACACTCATGGACATATATACACAAATACGCGCACATAGATATATATATATATACACATACACGCACACGTACGACACACACACACACACACTTTAACACAATCGCATACACTTACTCACATGCACACACACACTTACAATTACACATATATATACTTATATACACACACACAGACTCATGGACATATATACACATATACTCACATGCGCACATACACACACACACACACACACACACACACACACACACTTACACTCGCTTAAATCAATACTAAAACTAAAAAGGAAATGATTCGTGATAAAATGAATATATATACATAAATGCACACACTGATGCACATATATATACATATACTCACATGTGCATATATATTCATATTTGCGCACACGTATATGTAAGGATAAATTTCCAATTAAGTCAAATTGTTAGCAACTAATGTAATTCTGGAAAAAAAGTTTAAGTCGTAGGTTAGAATTTGTATTATCAATCTCGTAAGCCTATGACACGTTTGATGAAGACATAGCGGCCAAGCTTCAAAGTGGATATACATCATGCTTTATTTTTCGGGCCATGTTTCTCTTCACAGTTATCGAGGATCTCGTAAGGTATGGATGCATTTTGAATAGTGTTCTTGGATATTTTTAAGGGTGTTTGTTTTGAAAAAAATTGGTTGGAACTATTTTTTAAATTATTTTTTGAAGAAAAATAATTTTTTTTGTTGTTTAGTTCGTTAGAACAAGTTTTAGACCTCGTTAGAATGAAATGTCATTTTCATCTGAATGAGTTTAAGATTTCTTTAGAACGAACTGGGGAACTTTGTTAGAACGGACATCTAACAAACTTTAAACGAGCACTCTTTTTTTAACAATGGGGTGTACATTAAAAGCTCGTGGGAACGTCGTTAGAACGAATATGCCATTCCGTTCGGACGAGTCTAGGTCTCATTAGAATGAAATAAGCATTTTATTTGAACGAACCCTATGATTTCTTTCGAATGAACCCGCCACCTTAAAATTTATGTTTTCATTATTTAAGGCGTGTTGGACTAATTTTTGGAAGAACTTTTGGTAAAAATCAATTGCCTACTTGTTTACAAAAGTTTCAAGACCCTAGTTTCACCCAAAGAGTTTAAAGATCGAAGTTTCACAATTATTATACTTTGAGATCTTTGTGTTGGGAACCAAAGTTTGTTTCTAATCATCTTGAGTTGACAAGGTGTTTCATAGGATGGACTCTATAATGGTTTGTTGTGTTACGATAAAAAAACGGTGTTCCGTGTTATGATTCCATAGACGGTTGTTGAGCCTCGTCGGTGGATATCGAGTTATGTGTGGATTCGAGTGATGTGGCAGATTGCATGGATAAACTCCTATGTTTCACCATGGAGGAGAGGTTGAAGATATAAGAGCGTCAAGGCTTGTGAGGGAGACGAGTCAATAGTAAGTCTATTATCTAGTGTTTATAAAACCTTATCATAGGGATATCTTTAGCAGGGTCATCCTAGGTTTTTTCATTTGTGGTTTTCTTCGTACATCAGCGTGTTGGGGATATTTTAGTTATTTTATCTGCTTATCACCTATATGAATGTTTTAGGTTAAAAAATAAAATTGGGTAAATCAGTTTTTCATAACAACTTGGTTTAAATTGGTGAACAAATTTTAGTTGGGTTAATTTGTTTAAAGTTTTATTCTTTAAAATTGAAAAATATAAAAATAGACTTTTTTTTGTGACCATCCTTGACTGATCACATATAGGGAATTTTTAAAATATTATTAGAGAGGGTTACACTAATTTATCTTGTAGA
This sequence comes from Sambucus nigra, assembly GCA_949130495.1. Taxonomy (NCBI): domain Eukaryota; kingdom Viridiplantae; phylum Streptophyta; class Magnoliopsida; order Dipsacales; family Adoxaceae; genus Sambucus; species Sambucus nigra. Next base: position 521,696,124 of record OX422212.1, read on the forward strand.
TCCTTGTTTCATGTTATTTAAGGAGAACTGTTTATCCTTCTCTCTCTCGAATTAGTTTCGTTTATTTTTCTCTCGATGGATTCCCATAGTTCTAAGTTGTTTGATGTATTTATCGATGATGAAGACTTTAATATTGGAGATGAGTTTAATAAGCTTCATAACTGTACTGAAACATTATCTCTTGTGAATTTAAAATTTTAAAAAAAGATTTAAAATTCTTGAAAAAGAAAATTTTCATTTTAAAGTTTCAATGAGTTTTTTTCTAACTGTTCAAACTCAAAGAGATTTCCTTCGTGAGAATCTTATGGGCATGAATCGTGATTTTAAACTTTTAGAAGTATCTAAGAAAGAGAGTGAGGATTGAGGAGGCCCTTAAGTGTATTTACTTTCGGCAAAGACAACCTTATCAAAACTTTCTCAATTTTAGTATGCACCAAGTATGTGAACCAAATTTTAAATAACCAAATTATATCTTCTTAATCCTAAACATGCATCTAGTGAGATTAAACAGATAAAGTAAAGCAAGTTCACAAGAAATGTCGATGTAAGAGGAAACCACTAAGGGAAAAAATCTCAGACGACCCAGGTTGGGCAATCAGTATGATACGAAAATTAAAAAGGAAAAATACAGTCTTACTTAACGACTCAATCCCCATAAGCCTTAACGCCTCTTCTTATCTTCCATTGTTCTCACGCAGTGAAACGTAGGAGTCCACCTATGTAATTTCCACAACACATGAGTCCACACATACCTAGGTATTCATCGATATAACCTTAGCAACCATCAATCAGTAAGTACGGGGTCCACCGCACAAAACTATTTGTTCAATAAGGAAGAACAAAACTAGTGGTGCAAACCAAGATCTCTATGACATATGGAATATTTAAACTCTGATATTGAAACAAGGAAGGATGTTTTTTCTTTGGAAAACTTTTGTAAACAATTGCAGAAAATGTGTATCTTTTCCTTCAGTTCAGCACACCAATTTTTTTAAGTCAAAGACGCCGTAAATAATAAAACACAATCTTTGAGGCGGCGCGTCATTCAAACGAAAATATTATGTCATTTGAACGAGAATATTATGTCTTTTGAATGATAGAACAATGTCTTTTGAACGAGGTAAAAACTCATTTGAACTAAATGAAGTGCAAAACTTAGTTCATAAGACTCTAAACTCGATTTAATTCAGAAAATATTTATAAAAATCATTTTAAACACAATTTTGAATCCAATAACGTCCTTATAAAAATGTCTAGAACCATAAACCATTATGCATTCATACCTGAGAGAATATCGAAAATCTATGTCATTATGAAGATTAAAAATGTGCACCAAAAATGCGGCATGATCTATCTTCGATGCTTGGCCGCTACATCTTCAACACAACGTCATGAGCTTAAGGGAATCGCAACATATAAAATCTATATCATGACTCAAAGTGAGTTTTGTCCGCAATAATTCCAAAACATACAAATTGACACTATTTGGAAATTTGTCCTTACGAATCTCCCCATTTATTTATTCCAGGGCAAAATAAAAAATAATGAAATGCTAAGCCAGGTCGTCAATCCGAATGACCTATGTCCTATCCAATAAATCCAAAAATGAAAATACAGGATACAAATTGTGATATGTAAGACTGACAAGCATGGACTGTCTGAATGTGATGTAGCTGAAAAGTCTAAAACTCTGAACAATCACTACACACAAGAAACAAACAAATACCAAGTGAAGAATAGAAGAATAAATGATATATAAACAAAATAAAATCTCAAATCTCCCCCTAAATCACATATCTATCTCTTCCCCTTTTTGTTTAGAATAGACAACTAGTGGGATAAATAATCAGAGAAAATCATATCTAGCATGATAATAACATGTGAAGTATAACTAGATAAACATGAGTAACTAGCTAATGAAAGATCAAAATATGACACAATATATCTAGTAAACAGTCACATGAATAAATCATCATAATAACACATGATGTGACTAAACAAAATAACATCCAACAATGCAGTATAAGAAACAATTATAAATAATCAAAGTCAAATGCATATAAGTTGCCCACAACCAATTCAGAAGTACTGTAACAGAATGGCATAAGTATATGAAGCAAACAGATATATAAAATACTAAAAATATTTGAATTTAAGCAGGTCGTTCAGATGATGATAAAGGTCGTTCAAACGACAATAGGATCTCGCTTGAAGTGAAATGAATTTCACTTCTAACGACGCAAAATAGTAAGCTCTGACGCAAACCTTGTTTGAAGGGACCTATCTAACGGCCTTCTAACGATCAAATACTGTACGCCGAAACCATCTCATGCAAACCACTCTGGAACCATACTTTGAACGACTTGGAGAAGTCATTTAAATGACACTGAGAAGTTGTTCTATTGATAGCAAAAATTCTGGATTCCAACATAGAAAAATATGCAAACTCAGTCAAGAATGATGCTCCATATATATAAACACCCGAGACTATAAAAACATGAGAAACTAATAACTCAAAAACAAACATGAGTTATATGTCAACAAGGTATTGATGTGCCTAAACATGGAATGGAATGAATGGGTGTAACATAGACAAATGAATCATAATAAAAACATATGGATACATTAAATAAGCTCTAATTGACCACTAAATGTCATCGGACTATGGTTTAGCCATATGTGACAATTATAAAGTGTACTTAATGAACTAAACGAACATCGTGCACACAAGTTTAGAATTTTGACGATTCTACCAAACAATAGCATCATGACACGACTTTTTCAACCTAGGATTCATTGTGCAAACCCGTTGATATTCAACTAAACTCCCTCAAATATAAATGATAATTCTTTTCTATTACTTTCATCTTTTGAGGTTCTAATTTCTCTTTTAGAGATTTCCTATTGGCCCCTTTTTGGCAGCATATGGTCTTTTTAATGTCATTATTTTTCTAGGACACTTTTAAACGGTGGCCTTCACGAAGAGCACACTTGCCTCTCGTAGCCCTTTCCTATGCACACTCATTATTTTTTCAATTAACTAAGCATATCTTTACGGGCAACGGTTCTTACATGTACAAATCCCCCAAGTCTAATATGCGCATAGATGACAAGCTTGAGAGGAGAATGTCTCACCAAACTCAAATATGCATGAGAAGTCAAACTTTCAAATAATCTTGTGCATGTGTGCAATGGCATATACATAGTCGAATCTAAATGCAAATCAAGTTCGAAACAACCCCATTAAACATATGGTTAAGATTAATATATGCATTAAAAATCATAAGCAAATGTACTAGCCACATGGAAATATGAAATGAAGGGGTCCAAGCACACCAATATGCCATATCACAAATGTAAACTCAAGAGACAAAAAATCGAAAATCTTTTGTGTTTTTTAAAAATATTTTTGACTAAAAAATAAAAATATTTTTGTATATTTTTAAAAATATATAAAAATAATTTATTTTTTTATTTTCAAAAAATATATGAAACAAAAAATCTTTTTGTATTTTTCAATAAGACTCAATAAAAGAAAAGAAAATACAAAAGATACACATGCCATAACACAAGAAAATATATAACATGAAGCAAAACTAGCATAGGACAAATATCGCTAACACGATTATTTGTAAGATCTATCATGGGAAGAATCACGTACAAGCATACGAGAGTCATGAAGTCTAATTCCCAAAGCCTCTAAGTTCGATTTCCTAACCCAAGTTGGTGTGTAATGACGCATGGGGGTTTTGGTAACCGAAACAACTTTATTCTTAAACTTCCTAGGAGCATTCTTAAGGTCATAGAAAAAACGTCTAAGGCAACCCTTCATACTGCAATGAGTGCAAGTATAGATACGACGAGGAATGTTACATAAAGACTTCTCCTAACGTTCCTAATTAGCTCTCTCACGCGTATGGTGTTGGCTTTGGGAATGGTAGCAATACTATAATCGAAGCAAATTCCACACCTATCATCTTTGATTTGGACGGTGCCTAGCCTCCTCTGTAACTTTTTCTACCTAGCCTCCAAATCGAACTTAACCTTACTTGAATCTCATAGTTTATCCTCAAGCTCACCTATCCTAGACTCGAGCAAACTTCTGAATCTCCTTCTTTATAGCCTCCATCATCCCACGAAGACTATCTCTCTCACCTTCAACGTATTATAGTTCTCCCGAAGAGTCTTATACTGTGCCTTAAGATCCTCAATTAATGCATCATTATTTTCTATGGTACATTCTTTCAACCTAACTTACAACTTCGAATTTTCCTTCTTCACATTCACTATTACCTCATACAATTCACAAAAGGCAACTTGCAACTCACTTTCCTTTACATCTTCATCCTCGCTCGTTTCATCCTCACTCCCTTCGAATTCACTCACTATGGACGTAGAAGTGTCATTCACATGAGTATCTTCATGAGAATATTCATCGACGTCGCTCACATGACAAACCATGAATGCGGTGTAGTTGCGCTCAATGGGGGAATCCTCTCCCTTTTTCGAATCACTATCACTAAGGGTGGCATTAAATGCTATCGATTTCTTGCCCTCCTTCTTATGTCTAGTGGGGCACTCTGGTACCCTATGGACCTTAAGTATATATGCTCTAGGAAAAGACAATCTTTTCAAAATATTCTCAATTTTACTATGCACCAAGTATGTGAACCAAATTTTAATTAAGCAAATTTCATCTTCTTAATCCTAAACGTGCATCTAGTTAGATTAAGTAGATAAAGTAAAGCAATTCCACATGACACGCAGATGCATGAGGAAATCACTAAGGGAAAAAATCTCGGACGACCTAGGCTAGACAATCACTATGATAGAAAAATTACAAAGGAAAAATACAGTCTTACTTAATGACTCAATCCCCACAAGACTTAGTACCACTCATCCACTGTGCAACGTAGGAGTCCACCTATGCAAGGTCCACAACACACGAGTCCGCGCGTACCTCTGTATCCATCGAAACAGCCTCAGTAATCGTCAATCAGCAAGTACGGAGTCCACCGCACAAAATAGTTTGTTTAATAAAGAAGAACAAAACTAATGGTGCAAAGCAAGATCTCTATGACATATGGAATATGTAAAGTAGGATATTGAAACAAGAAAGGATGTTTTTTCTTTGGAAAACTTTTGTAAATAATGCAAAAGGCGTATAGCTTTTTGTTCAATTCTGCACACTAATTTTCTGAGTTAAAGACGCCTTAACTAATAAAACACAATTTTTGAGGCAACACGTTGTTCAAACGAAAACGTCATGTCATTTGAACAAAATCAGTATCTCGTTTAAACGAGAATGCTATGTCGTTTGAACGATAACACAATGTCATTTAAACGAGGTAAAAACTCATTTGAACCAAATGAAGAGCAAGACTTAGTTCATACCACTCTAAACTCGATTTAACTCAGAAAAGATTTATAAAAATCACTTTAAACACAATTTTGAATAAAATAACATCCTTATAAAATTTCGAGAACCATAAACCATTGTGCATTAGAGAATCTTGAAAATATATGTTATTCTGAAGACTAGAAATGTGCAATAAAAATATGGCATGATCTATCTTTGAAACTTGGTCGCTACGTCTTCAACACAATGTCATAAGCTTAAGGGAACCGTGCCATATAAAATCTATCCTAACTCAAAGTGGTTTTTTTCTGGAATAATGCTAAAACATTCAAATTGACACTATTTGAAAATTTGTCCTTACAAATATCCCCCTTTGGCTATTCCGAGACAAAACCAAAAATAGTGAAACGCTAAGACGGGTCGTCAAGCCTAATAACCTATGTCCCATCCCATAAACCTAAAAATAAAAATATGAGACACATACTGCGATATGTAGGAACGACAAGCATGAAATGTCTGAATGTGATGTAGCTAAAAAGTCTGAATCTCTAAACAATCACTACACACACGAAACAAATAAATACCAAGTGAATAATGGCCGAATAAATAATATATAAACAATATAATCAAATCTCAAATCTCCCCTTACATAACATATCTATCTCTCCCCCTTTTGTCTGGAATAGATAACTAAAGGTACAAATAAATAGAGAAATCATATCTAGAATGAGTATAACACGTGAAGCATAACTAGATAAACATGAGAAACCAGCTAATGAAAGATCAAAATATGACAAAGTATAGCTAATAAACAGTCACATGAATAAATCATCACAATGGCACATGATGTGACTTAGCTGAATAACATCTAACAATGCAGTATAAGAAACAATCATGAATAATCCCAGTCAACTGCATATAAGTTGTCCACAACCAATCCAGAAGTACCATAACTGAATAGCAGAAGTATATGAAGCAAACAGGTACATAAATTTCTAAAAAAAATTCAAATTTAAGCAGCTCGTTTGAACGATGATGAAGGTCGTTCAAACGACAAAAGGATCTTGCTTGAAGCGAAATGAATCTCACTTCTAATGAAGCAAAACAGTAAGCTCTCATGCTAATCTTATTTGAAGGGACCCATCTAACGACCTTCTAACGACCAAACACTATACATCGAAACCATCTCATGAAAACCTCATTGGAACCATACTTCGAACGACATGGATAAGTCGTTCAAACATCACTGAGAAGTCATTTTAAAAATAACTAAATACACGATTGCAACACAGAAAAATATGCAAACTCATCTAGGAATGATGTTCCATAAATATAAACACCTGACACTATAAAAACATGAGAAAATAACGACTCAAAAATAAACATGAGTTACACGTCAACACAGTATCGATATGCCTAAACATAAAATGGAATGAATGAGTGTAACTAACACAAATAAATCATAATTTAAACACATAGATACGTTCAAGAATCTCTAATTGACTGCTAAATATCATTAAACTACGGTTTAGTCATGTGTGAAGATTATAAAGTGAACTTAATGAACTAAACAAACATTTTGAAAACGTGGAATCCCCGGAGTTTGATGATCACAATTAAAATAATAATAATAATAATAATAATTTCCTTTTCAAATAAATGCGGAAGCGTTGAATACAAGTGATGGTTCCACAAAACAAGGCCGGGTTTTAATATCTTAAGAGACAAATTAAGACAACATAATTCAAGTCCTAGAATTTGCCTAAGTCATGATTATTCATTTAAACAAAGTTAGGCGACACCAATATTAGCAAATGACTTGAATAAACCAAATTAACCCAATATTTAATTTAAGTCCCAAATTAAATGCATGTGATTGTAAAACCAAATTTTATCTTGAAATTCATCTAGCATGCGTTCTAAGTGAAATAGAGCAAGATAAAATAAACAGTCACACTACACCGCGATATACGAGGAAAAACCCACTAACAGGAAAAAAACCTCGGGACGGCCCTAGCCTCAAATCCACTAAAAACGGTATTACAAAATACAAGACAAAATCCTAAACTCGAACCCTCTCAAGTCGTGATGCTCCTTCTTGTATCAACCTCCAATTAGCGGATAACCAACGGTGCTCCACCGTGGTCTCGGAATACACCGATAGGACTTTAAACGGTCACCGTCACCCGAACATGGAGCCTTTCTCCAAACGGGTAGAATCTCAACAAAGGTCTCCTTTGTGATGGGGTGTAGAAGCAAACCCGAAACGTCTCTTGAATTTGGTAGAGAAAACCGGTGCCAAAAACTCCAAGTAAGGATATGTATATATAGAACTTGGAATAAACAACAATGGGTGTAAACTAGAGTGTGTATGAATTTTCCATTAAAAATTAACACTCAAAAACTTGAACATTTTTCCTAAATAAATTTGCTCTCAAACTCTCTCTAAGAGATGGATATGGAATGGAAAAGTTGTCTTGGAAAATGTGTTTCCCGCACATAATAAGGTATAAAAAATGTTGGTTGAAAACCAAGTGGAGGAGTGGGGAAAAACTGCAAAAAACTGCCAAATAACTGTTCCCGCTGGAAGTTCGTTCGAACGAACGTGATTCTCGTTCGAACGAGACTTCTAACGAGTGACCAGCCTGGGCTCGTTAGAGGTTCGTTAGATACTTCGTTAGAACGAACCTTCGTTCGAACGACATATCGAACGACTCTCCAGTTAGGGTCGTTGGCAAAACTCGTTCGAACGAACCTGGTTCGAACGACAAAACTCGTTCGAACGAAATCTGGTTCGAACGAAAAAACTCGTTCGAACGACATTTCAAACGAACAAACAGAAAGATTGAAAAATTCGATTTTGGCCCAGAAACTTTTATAAACTTTTATATACTTATTTTTTAAGTTTCTAATTGATTCTTTCTGAAAAATAAAATGCAGTTTTAATTCACCTAACACCCAATACAAATTGTTCGAAGCTCCTATATACATATAAATACATTCATACCTTGGAAGCATGGAACCTAAGTTGATGACGTACAAACGAGGCACGTAAACTACGGCATGTTGATGATGCTTTATACTCTTTGCCGCTATGTCTTCAACAAACACTTCATAGGTCTTGAATATTACAATTAAATAAAATCCTATGAATAAATGTTTTTGTCCGGAATTGAGCCAAAACTATAAGAGGACTCAATTGGAAATTTGTGTCCTTACAAATCTCCCCCTTTGGCTATTCCGGGACAAAAACCAAACAAAAATCCTAAAGGGCCGTCAAGCTCTACTAGACTCAAAACATAACCCGCCCAATCTTGACTCAACCCAAGGATTAAACTCTTTGCCATAGAAAGATGCCGCTATAGAATAATTCCTGCACACTTAAGCAAACTCATCAAATGCATAGGGAATATCAAAATACATCAAATGCATAGGGAATATCAAAATATTAAATGCAATTTTTAATTAATTACTCCTCCTAAATTAATTCTCCCTTTAAACACATGACCTACTTAGAAAGACGTCTCCCCCTAAGATAAATCTCCCCCAAACGATAATAATAGGATTAGATACCATTTCTCCCCCTATCATCACATTTTGCACACAAGTCTAGAATTTTGACGATTCTACCAAACAATAGCATCATGACATAACTTTTTCAAACTAGGACTCATTGTGTAAATTCGTTGGTCTTCAACTAAACTCCCTCAGACATAAATGATAATTCTTTTCTATTGCTTTTATCTTTTGAGGTTCTAATTTCTCTTTTAGAGATTTCCTATTGGCCCCTTTTTGGCAACATATGATATTTTTAATGCCATTATTTTTTCTTGGGCTCTTTTAAACGATGACTTTCACGACGAGTTCACTTGCCTCTCGTAGCCCTTTCCCATGCACGCCCTTATTTTTTTCAATTAACTAAGCATATCCTCATGGGCAACGGTTGTTACATGCACAACTCCCCCAAGTCAAATATGCGTATAGATGACAAGATTGAGAGGAGAACATGTCACCAAACTCAAATGTGCATGAAAAGTCAATCATTCAAATAAGCTCGTGCATATATGCAGTGGCATATAGATATTGGAATCTAAATGAAAATCAAGTTCGAAACATCCCCATTATTTTTTTAGCAAAGAGGGACGGAACCCCCACACATTTTATTAATTAAATAATAGAGAAACAAGCTCTTCATGGCTTAACAAACCCAAACTTGCCTAATTCTAGAGGCTGAGCCCAATACTCTAGTAAGAATTAAAGATAAATTTGGGATTTTATGATAATCCCATTACAAGAGCTATACTTAAATAAAAACTAGGGGATTTATCTTATCCCATTCATAATTTTTTAATCTATGTATAATTTGAGAAAAATTGGACATGTCCATATTGAGAAGACCTTTGACCATCTTAGGAAGAGAAATAGTACTCCAATATGTAGAATCGATAATGTTAAGAGATGCCCTTGATGCTAGATGATGTGCTACTAAATTCATCTCTCTCCAAACATAATTGATCTTCATATGATTTGTAATAAGTTTGCTGTCGAGAACGTTCAGATATTGCCATGGAGGTTTAGCCTGCTTCAAAACAACATCAATGAGTAGTTTGCAATCTGATTCCTCTTTAACATTTTGAATGTTTAATTGGGAAATCAAATTTAACCCTTCCACTAGAGCTAAAGATTCAGCATAGAAACATGATTGAATGCCAATTGATTTTTCAAAATTTCTTATAAACTGACCTTTTGAATCTTTAATTACTCCACCTATCCCACTTTCACCTGGGTTACCTTTTGATGCTCCATCTATGTTGAGCTTGAAATATCCCGTGGGAGGTCTTGTCCATGAACATTTGATGATCTGAACAACCTTAGGGGATAATTTAATTTTAAAGTAATCAATTATTTGTAAGTCTTCTGGAAGGATTTTATCATAACATTTAATGTTGTAGAAGATAGAAATTATAAGAATAATCACTTGAAGAATTATAAATAAGGAAGAAGGTTTTTTTTTATCGAAAATTAACTTGTTTCTAGCCTTCCATAGCTCCCATAAAATAATTTTATGGATGATTATGAAAAGAATCTTTTGATGATCTCTTCTATTTTCAATAGGGTTGTGTTTTTTTTTCGAACTTTCCGATTTTTCCGATTTTCGATTCGATTTTTTCCGAATTTGGAATGAAATTTTAGTTTGCCGATTTTCGATTTTCCGATTTCCGATTTTTCCAAAAAAAATCGAATCGAAAATCGAAAATAATTTTGAATTTCCGATATTTCGATTTTTTCGATCCGATTTTTCCGAAATTATGTCGATCCGATTTTTTCGAATTATTTCCGATTTTTTTTTCAATTTCCGATTTTTTCGATTTCTTTTCCGATTTTTTGAAAGTTTCCCATATCCCACATCGGTTGGGAGAGGGAGAGGGCTCCAAAATATGCTCTATAAAAGGAGAGTATCCTCCTAACTTCTACACAAATGAAAAATGAGCCAAATCCTCATGTGTTTACATATTGGGTTAAGTATTTTAATTGTTTCTTTAAAATGAGAATTTCGAGTAATCGAAAATCCATAATTTATTTTTTTGAAATTTTGGAATTTCCGAAATTTCTGGATTTTTAATATATTTTGTGAATTTTCGATTTTTTCCGATTTTCCGATTTTTCCTAATTCGGAATTTTTTTTAATTTTTCGAAAAAATCGGATCGAAAATCAGAATAGTTATTTTATTTCCGAAAAAATCGGAATTTTTTCCGAAAAGGCATTTTCCGATCCGATCCTGCCGAAACACAGCCCTAATTTTCAATCATCCACCATGAAAGAAGCATTGACCTGCAAGAAGGGTAGTTAGGATTGATTCTAAATATAACATAAAAGTACATCAAAACCTTTTTTGCTATCTTACATTCATGCAAAACATGTTGTTCACTATCTTCCTCAGATAAACATTCTCTACATACAGAGGCTAATCTAATACCTGCTTTTTGAATTGAATTTTCAAATGGCATTGAATTGTTCAACAACTTCCAAATGACATTAGAGATTTTTATTGGGCATTCAATCATCCAATTAATTTTCCAGGTCATATGTAAAGGTCTGGACTTTCTGCTAATGTTGTAACCAAACTTCAAGGAAAACTCTCTAGTCATGGAAGGAATCCAAACCTGCTTTCCAACATTTATAAAATCATCTGCTGGATTAGATATCAGAGATATTCTTTTAATATAATTTGATCCATTCCTAATATTTAACCATCTGTGATATTCAGTTCTCATAAAATTAGCCCAAAGGCTTTTATCAAATAGTAATTTCCAATAGAGTTTTAATACTAGAGGCTGCAATTAAATCTACTAAGCTTCTGAAATTTAGACCTCCTTCTTCAAAAGGGAAGCATGTGTCTTGCCATTTTGTCCATTGATATGGATGTTCTTTGGAAGTTCCTCCCCAATAGAATTCAAAGAAAATGTTATTCAACCTCTTTAGAATTATTTTTGGGGGGATTATGAACTGGATGAGAGTATACAGGTATAAAGATTAGAACATTTTTTATTATAGGAGCTCTACTTTTTTGGGAGATTAACTTAGAATACCATGTGTTAAGTTTTTTAGAAATTAACTCAATGAACTGATTAAGAGTGTTTCTGCCTTTATTGATGTAGTAGTCTAGGTATTTCATTAGAAGTTTTTTTTATAGTTAGACCTGAGTTTGTAGCCATAGAGCTCGTTTTTGAAGGGCTAAGTTTGTCATCAACAAAAAAGAGTTTTTAGTGTAGTTAATAGTTTGACCTGATGTTGCTTCATACATTTTAAGGAGATTAGTAATAGCTTTTAGACTTTTATACCCCTATTAGAAAATATAATAATATCATCTGCATGTCCCAAATGAGAAATTAATTGATAATTCCTTAGATGAGAGAAAGGGTTAGGTTTGTTCATTTGGAAGAGATTATCAATATTACTACTAAGACTCTCAGCAGATAATATAAATAGACTACAAGACAAAGGGTGTACTTGTCTAAGCCCTCTAAATGAATTAAAAAAACCTTAACTCTAACCATTAGTGTTATTTTCAAACCAATTATTTAAAATTATTATCCAGACCATATCAATGAACATTTCATTAAAACCAAAGTTCCTTACTACTTAACATAATAATGGCTAATAGACTTTATCATAGTCCGTTTCCATATCTAATTTAATAATGACATTGTTCCCATAGACTTTTTTATCTATAGATTAAGCCATTTCTTGAGTCAGAATCTCTTTTCTCTTTGTAAAGATAAGTTAAATGAGCTCTAGCTTCAAGTAATTCTGATCTAGAAAACTCATTGGGGGATATTTCAAAAGCATGTTCTTTGATTTTAACCTTGTCCTCTAGTTTCAATTTACTCTTTGTTTACCAAACTTTTGCGACAAACATGCATTTTAATTCATAAGAGAAATTTTAATTCCTTTAACTTAGCAAATGTCTATTTTACATGAAACTTCTCCCTTTATCCTTAACAAGAATGGCAATTCCTTAAATTTTTATTCCATAAAAATGTCCATTAGTAGTTTTACTAGAAAACACACTAAAATGATATTATCATACATTTTTTATTCCATAAAAATGTCCATTATTTCTTTTTACTAGAAATACACCAAAGTAATATCTTCACGCATTTTTATTCCATAAAAATGTCCATTATTTCTTCTTACTATAAATACACCAAAATAACATTTTCTCAAAGTTTTATTCCATAAAAAATATCCATTTTTAGTTTTATTAGAATACACACAAGAATAATATCGTCTCACATTTTTATTCCCAAAAAATGTCCATTTTTAGTTTTATTAGAAAACTCCTCATTATTATCATGATAATACTACTCTTAACACTCAACAAGAACAAGACTACAATATAAACCAAGTAGAGTCTTAAACATTGAGAGTAGATCATCCCACCTCAATGAAGTTCTAATAATGGATGGCATGGAAGATCAAAGAAGATGACAATCCCCACCTCCTAAGGTGGCCTCAAAGGGGTTATCCAGTACCACCAAGTTTAGCTCCAAAAAACCCCCATCAAATACCCTTTATAGAACCTCCATCAAAATATTTATCTTCTTCTAAAAAATTCTCCTCAAACACTTATCAAATACCCCGACAACAACTTTCCAATGTTTGTAGCTCTACATTAACAATGTGGAACTTAGGTATTTAATGGTGTGAGTGTATGTAGTACACTTAAAGAAATCGGATGGTCTATAGACTGTGGAGGGAGAGAAATGGTGAGAGTGTATAGAGAGGTGGAGGAGACGTTTCCTTTATGTGAGGTTTACTCTCCAAACCCTTCTATTTATACTTGAACAAAGTATATAAGGTATATATTTAATATACCGTCTGTTTCCTCCGATTTTGTCTAGCTCCCCAAAGTTGACACATGTTCAAGATCAATGGTTTAGAAGGGTGACATCGTTTGTGATGGAACTGTCCAAAGTGGGTGGTTTGTCCGAGGTCTTCAGTCTTATTATATACATGAAATACCCCCAAACACACAAACTAAATACCGTTGTATCTGAGCTCATCAGATGGTGAGGCCCTTGAGCTAACACAACTCTTACCCACAAACGAGGGCTCAACAGCACAAAAATGAGACTGACTTCATCCTAGTCGTTCGAACAACGTCTTTAGTCATTCAAACGTCATCCTTTAGTCGTTCAGACGACATCCTGAGTCGTTCAATGACAAGACTTCTCTTTGGTTGAAACAACAGTAATGTCTAATTCCTTAATTTTGTCCACTAACTTCCTTACCTCACCCAGGGGATACCAAACTCAACATAAATTAAAAGGATGGGAGCTTTATAGGCGGTAACCCTCCTCTATTAATAATATTTCTCCCTCATATATTCTCCATATAAATTTCATAAATCTAATATTTCTCTATATAATCCAATTTGGTACTCACAAATCCTTATAATTATAATTAGTTCCTCCCTATATAAAATCTATACATAATTTAATTAGTGTATCGGGGCGGGGTATTACAACATTTATTTCACCCGGAGTTGTTCCTAAGAGAATATTAAGCTCATGAAATACCCATAAATGAGTTGAGGATGAGAGCAGGGCAAACCATTAACTCAAACCTTCGAATTATAGATCCAAATCTGAAATGACTCAGATATGTGCTTATAACTTGGTTATGAGCGAGTTCACCCACTGAAAACAACTATGTTTCAAGTCGGTTCCCCTAGATTGTGCCAAACTAATGTTACACAAAAATACGACAATCAAGTTAAAGTATGAAATTAGTGAGATATGTAGATGAGTGGTCATTGCGTATGTGAATAAACAGTAAAAACATAATGGAAAGAGGCAAAGTATATCAACACAATGATATTCAAGTGGTTCAGCCACTTAGACTTACATCCACTATAAAGCAACTCATTTTTCACTATTAAAAGAGTGTTATACAAGCTATAGTTAGTATTTTCTCTCTCTAAACTATATTTTAACAGAGTTTCAGTAATCTTTATAATAAAGATCTAACTTAGAGTACTAGTTGCTTGGAGAAGGATTTATATATGGGTGACTTAGGGTGTAATTTGCACCCCAAGTCACATGGTACATGCCAAAGAAGTTTAGAAAATTTCTCAAGTTTAAAAACAGTCGAAAGATGTAAAAAACTATGAGAAAAATAAGTATAACAAGGCCTAACAATTTCCTAAAGATCGTAATGATAATTTTAAGAAGGATGAGTCGAATAGATGCTTTGGGTGTGAGGGTTATGACCATAGGGCAGCTGAGTATCCAACTAAACTGAGGAAGGAGGGTAAGAAATCGAAGGGGTACAATGCACCCTTTAGTGATAGTGATCCGTAAGAGGGACCTAGTTCCCACATTGAGCCCAACTACACTGCGTTCATGGCTAGTCATGAGAGCCTTAATGAAAAATCTGTACCATTATTTAAGAAACTCTATAGGCTCGGAGGGTTCTAATATGGATAGGGTAAACACAAGCACACATAATCCAAATAACAATCAATTAATACTAATATTGATGAAAATATAATACCAACTTGAATACTCAATAAAGCATGATATACCAATGTAAATAAGAAACAAGAGATATCAATATGATCATATTGCATGCCAATTTGATCCAAAGATAAAGCATATGGGAAACATGGATTAAATGCAACTATAATGACTCAAAACAAAACAAAACGATACCATATATATAAATATGAAAAAAGATACCAATGATATATAAGCATATATATATATATATATATATATATATATATATATATATATATATATATATGTGTGTGTGTGTGTGTGTGTGCGTGTGTATACAATACTGCTCCTGTGCGGGCCAATCCGCATATTAAGAGTGCGGACCCATCTGCATATTAAGACATGTGCCACCTAGAAATTATCGGCTAAATTATATGCACACACTCTCTCTTTTCTGGGCTCATCATTAGGTGACACATGTCCGGTTCGCACTCTTAAAATGCGGACTGGTCCGCACAAGATCAGTATATATATATATATATATATATATATATATATATACACCATAAAATGACACAAAATACATGAGCTTTACACGCTAGGATAATATTGATGTGTCTAAGCATGTGGAATAAAGTGAAGGGGCGTGAACTAGTAACAAAAGATATATGACCCAATCACTCAAAAATGTCCAATAGGTTCTATTTGACCGCAAAACTTTATCAAACCAAGATTTAGCCTCAAGTGACAGATAAAGTGAACTCAAAGAACAAATAAGCACAATGCACACGAGACTAGAATTTTAATGGCTCTACAAATCAATAGTGTCATAACATGATGCGCATAACAAGGATTCATTGTGCAAACTCGTTGATTATAACACCCTATAAATCTAAACATATGTTATATATTTTTTTCACTCAATTCTTTTGGAGATACCATTTTAAAAAATCAATTAAACAAACATGTTGGCCTTTAATCTTTTCTTTTTGCCTCTCATTTTTTAGGCTTTTGTCGATGATGGCTTTCATGCAAAGGAGATTTGCTCTTTCCGTAGCCCTTTCTCGTGTATCCTCATATGTTCAATAAAAATTCACATAATCACGGGCAACGGTTCTTACATGCAAAAATCTACTATAGTCAAAAGATATGTAGATGACAAGATTCATGGGAGGACATCCCACTTAGCTCAAATATAATATGTGAAGTTAAAGTTCAAAAGAGCTCGTGCATATGTGTGTGGAGGCATATACAAAGTGATCCTATTAAGCAAATCAAAGTTGAACAACTCCATGCAAGCATGATTAAGAACAATTGAAGCATTGAAAATCATAATTAAATGTCCTAGAAGCATGAAAAAACATGGAATGAAGTGGATTAAAACACACCAATATGCCATAAAAAATGTGTAAAACTAAACTACACATTAACTAAAAATCTTTTTGAGTTTTAAAATATGTTTAAAAATGATACCAATTTAAAAAAATCAACTCAAAACGCAAATAAAATCTTTTTATTTCTAGGTGGTGATTATTAGACTTAGGGGGAGTTTATTTATATAAAGATTTACATTACTTATATATTCTCTTTGCATTTGATGGTGTGCTTAAGTGTGCATGTTTACAACATGCAACACAATTTACAAGCATACAAAGCTACTCAACATATGTGTATGTCAAGTATTAAAATTTTTCTTTTGGGGTTAGGCATTGAGCCTTTTAAAGAGATTGACGGCCCGTTGGAGTTTTTATTTTTTCATTTTGTCCCGGAATAGACAAAAGGAAAAATTTGTAAGAATAAATTTTCGATAGAGTCAATTTGTATGTATTGGATTAATTCTAAAAAATATTTTTAGTCATAGGTTAGGCTTTGTATGTTGACCTTTCAAGATTATGACATGTTTTATTGAAGATGTAGCGACAAAACTTCAAGGAATGCATTATTATGTCGTGTTTAGTGCCACATTCCGTCTTCGTGTTTATGAGGATGTCTCAGGTATGAATGCATATACATTTTGATCCTTGGAATTTTATTTGGGATATTTGTTTTATAAAATGTTTGAGGGTTGTTTTTAAAAGAAAAATATTTTTTAATTTTAAGTCGTTCAAACGACCTTAAGTCTTCGTTCGAATAAGATTAGGGGTTCGTTCAAATGAACATCAACCGACATTTCTCTTGTTAGCAGAACAAATGTCGTTTGAAGCTTGTTTGAACTAGATAAGTCGTTCGAACGAGTTCCTGCTTGGTTATTTTCGTTCGAATGAACCCTTGTCTTCATTCGAACGATATTTCTAAAAAAAAGTGCCGCCTTGAAAAATGTGTTTTTTATATAAATGGGCTTTGACATTTATTTTAAGAGTGACTACTGGCAAAAATTGTTTCTCTATACATATCCAAAAGCTCCCAAACCCTTGTTTCACCCAAATTCTTTAAGATCCAAGTTCCATTATTATATAGAATTTGAAATCTTATTCGTGGGCACCAAGAAGTTTATTCTCTTCATCTTATTAAGAATTATTTTGTGCGGAAGATTTTGTACCCGATTTGTTGTTTTCACACGGTGGATTATGTGGTGTGGTGTTCCGGTGCGTTCGTATTCCTGATCTGTAGACAGTTACTGTGCCTTATCAAAAGGATATCGAGGCGTGTGTGGACCCACACTCGTGACAGTTATGCGAGTGGACTCTTGTGTGTCATTGTGGAAGAGAGATTGAAGATCGAAGACGTATTAAGGCTTGCAAAGGCGTCGATTCTATGGTGCAAGTCATCGGTCGACTTTTTTAATTACTCATCATAGCCAAGGGGGTTTCATTATGGATTTTCCTCGTACATAGGCGTGTTATTGTTCGTCATATTATTTTATTCTTCTTCACACCTAGATTCATGTTTTAGGACAAGATAAAATTCGACATATATTTTATCACAACAAATGGTTTAAAATTGGTGCAAAGATTTACTTTGACTTTATTCTGTTTAATATTTAATTAGGATAAAAAAATTTGGTTTTTGTTTAGACCACTCCGTATATACCCCGCTACGTCAGGTAATGAGCTAGCAAAGTGAGTTTTTAACACACATTTCTCTTTTTTTTTTACTATTGAGTGTTCCCATCTAAAATTTATATAAATATAAATGAGAGTGGCCTCAATTTTTCATCAATTACACTTCAGTCTATAATTCTAGAGGAGAAACCTCACTTATTTTTAGTAATTAAAATGACATAATCTATATAATAAAAGTGTCATTTGGTCTTTAACACTCAATTATTTGTCCAATTTTCAGTTGAGTCCATTTTTTTATTTATCTATGTTAAAATTAGAAAAAAACATCATAACACGAAATGATATTGACCGGAAAAATCGTGTTTCTGTTTTGACTCGAAATTATGTCATGTTTGTGTCAAAATAATTACTTGTGATATTGACTTCATGTTATGTTTTTACTGGTGTTTTAATCCATTATGACATGATACGTTACGATACGACAAGACGCGACCTACAAAAATATGAACATGACATGAAATGACTTCGTGCTTTTTTACTTACCACGATTATGTCCCACTTAAAAAATGACACGATTAACACGAGTAATGATTTTCTTACCCAATCAAACCTAACAAGAAAAGAAAACAAACACACACACACACACACACACACATACATATACACACGAATTACACGAGTCACTATTTTAACATGACTAAATATCAAAATCCGAACACAAACACAATTTTTCGAGTCAATTTTATGTTGTGTTATCATATCATTCCTAAAACTTTCACCTCTAATTTGAAGGGTTAACATATATGAAACTAGTTATTACCAAACTGAAATTTAAGCAAAAAAAAGTGTTAAAAACCAAATGACTTTTTTTATTATATATTTTTCATCCATTATAATTATTAAAAATAAGTGTAGGGACTTGAGCATAATTACTAAAAATTTGGGGCCAAAGTCGTTTATATTTATTTTAGGACGAAAACTCAAATGTCCAAAAATAGGAGAAACTTTAATTAAGGATCGTAGTTTTTTTTTTAACTTCAGTGAACTCATTTTGATATTATAGAGTTTTATAAAAAAGAGAGAGAACTTATGAATTTTTTTATTGAAATTTTGTATTACTATAGAATCAATCTTAACTAGCATGAAACCCGCGCGAAAATGCACTTAAAAATATTTAAAAAACTTTTAATAATATAAATAAATTGGAATCAATTCATCCTTCTCCATTGTGTGTTTTGTTGTAAAATGAAATTAAAATTCAAAGCACAATCATTTAACAAATTATTAATTTTCAAACGTAATCTTAAAGAATAAAAAAAATAAGAGGAATTCATTGGTATATGATTTAGGGTTTACTTAAAATCTTTAACCTTAGAAAATGAGAATGAAGCATTCCTTGTTGTTCTCTACCAATTCAAAACATCATAGCTTCAAATCTGAGACCTCACCCGAATAATACTTTAATACAAAATCGACCATTCAGCTAATCTATACGTCACAATATATTTGAAGTAGAAAACTAAAAACGATGCAGAAAGAGTAAAATTTAGGTGTTGAATACCTATTTTGTATTTTTAATTTGTGAAACTACTTAAAAAATTAAAGAGGACAAATTCAATGTTTGAAAACTACTAATTTACAAATCTCTCTTCAAAAGTTTTATTATTTTAGGGTAGGTTTTACAGATTCATCAAATCTTTATACAGTGAAAACTTGACCAGTCAACATAAATTTATGTGTAAAAAACAATGAACTAAAAGCTATAGACCTTCTGTCCTATATAATTGTTGCATATGAACCTATCCTACAGAGTGAGTTTAATATCACTTGCTTGAAATGGATAGGCCACTGTCCAAGTATTACACATATGCCTGCCTATCCAATGCAGATAGATATCCTCCCGTAGGTGAATATTGGTGAAATAGCCGACTATGAAAACCTGCATGGTCAGTACTATTGAATTTGAAAAAGTTACCACTTGTCTTCATATTGTTTTTAAATAAGGGTTATATGAGTTGTCAAAACTTAGAACTTAATAAGCCACCGGAAATTCTCAAAGATCTAATATTTCCAAAAAGATCCAAAGATTTAAAGTTTTAAACGATGCAAAGTTCTAAACATTTAATTCTTTCGAGGTTCAAAATTTTAAACTAGTAGAATGTTTATAAGTTGAAGTAAAAAGATTAAAGGTTTTAAAAGAAAAAAATAAGTTGGACATTCATTCTATTTCACCATGAATACAAAAAAAATGTGGATATTATTGAAACAAATATGTAGATCTAACATTATCAACAATACTATCACTTGACAAAACCTTGCCTTTATCATCATCCTTATTTTTCTTAAAAACAATAGAAGTAAACATATTAGAAATCCTTTGCTTACCCATTAAACCAACAACAGTTAAAAGAGCATATGGCTATTTAGGGGGAGGTTCTTTTTATCAAATTTTTTCTTTTTCTTTCTTATGTGATTCTTTGTCAAATTCATCTGAGGATAAAGGGCCACCAACTTGAGACCAATCTTCTTCTTGGCCTTCATATCCGTACATGGGTTGAATATAAAATCTGAGAAGACAAATCTTCTTCTTGGCCGCCCCTATTCTTGTGGTCTTCAAGGGATGTTCACTATATCTTAAACTTGGTGTTGGGAATGGAAATTATTTTGGTGCTATCACCAATGATACATACCCATACGGAGGGAGTGAAACAGTTATGGAATAGAGGATAAAGAGTTTGGTACATTGGGAATGTGCAAATATAATTTAAAATAAAGAGTTTGTTCCATTAGGAGTGTATACATATAATTTAACATATAAAAATAGTTTGCAAATTATTGAGATAATAAAGGGACGGGAATATGGAGAGTGTGGAAAGGAGAATACGAATTACTGCACTTTAATTTCATGAAAAATGAAAGTGATAAGAGATGAATACAATAAATGTTATTTATACCTCTAATACTATCGTATTAGAGGTATAATATAAATGTATTGATTAATTATTGTATTACTCATAATTAATATAAGGGTTATTTATATATAGGTTCCATAAGAATAAAGTTTCCCTAAATGAGTCCTATTGACTTTTCAACCATTAAATATATCACATTCCTAATTTTTTGATTTTTTTCCCCACAATTTTACCATTTTAAAACGAACCATCTGTAACTCCTTATGGAAAGTTACATAAATGGTTGAACTTTTTTTCCATCATATTTTTAATCTTCAAATGATCATAACTTTTAATTGACAAATCCGCTTTTCGCAAAATTGTTATTTTTTAAATTCGTTCCTCGAGATCTACCAAATAAGATATATGAGGCCTATAAAATTTGAAAGAAAAAATTTACACATACAATAAACTTTACTCTATGAACCAGAAAATGAAATTGTTTTATATCTGTAACATTTTCGCAAAAAGTAACATTTACTGTGTTAATATTACACAGACAGTAAAATTTACTGTGTTCACAAGAAAATGAAATCTATGTATTTATCAAACAAGATCCATAGAGTTCATAGTTTTTCAATGAAAAAAATTACACATACACTAATATTTACTGTGTACACCTTTAAAAATAAAACTTAATTAATGGTTGAATAGTCAATAGGACTTAATTAAAAAAAATCTCAAAATATGAATTACATATAATATTACATATTAATTGGGTTGTCACATTAATTATTAGGATTAAACAATAATACAAACAATTTGATTAAATAAATGGGTCAATTAATGTATAACCCCCCCCCCCCCCATATATATATATATATATATATATGTGTGTGTGTGTGTGTGTGTGTGTCTTGTTTGAAAAAAAGACACATATTTTTATTTTAATCCATTTAGTCGCTCAAATATCCATTTATCTAATATTCTCTTATTTTTAAAGGTACGTGCTAGCAGCACCCCATGCCACCCTAAACTGGAGCTCCGGTGGGTCCAAACTCAATTTATCCAATATTCGCTTATTTTTAAAGGTGTACACAATAAATATTACTAGCTGTGTAATTATTTTCATTGAAATATTATGTACTCCATAGCCCTAGTCTGTGTAATTATTTGTTAAAATGTCACAGTAAATATTAATTAAAATCAATGTATAAATCCACATATATATGTGGTAAAAAAGACACTTATCTTTAGTTTAACCCATTTTGTCGCTCAAACACCCATTTATCTAATATTCTTTTATTTTTACAAATACGCGTCAGCGGCACCCATGCCACACCTACTCACCCCAAACTGGAGCTTTGATGAAGGTTGTTGGAACTTCGACAATGAGGATGAGTGGGGGTGGCACCCCATGGGGTAAATTTATCCCATGAGGTAACGTTGTACACAATAAATATTACTCTGTATGTAATTTTTTTCATTGAAATATTATAGATTCAATGGATCTTGTTTAATAAATATACGAATTTCATTTTCTTGTGAACACTGTAATTTTACTATCTGTGCAATATTAATACAATAAATGTTATTGTTTGTGAAAATGTAACTCACCCCAAATCGGAGTTCCGGTGGATCCAACCCCTTTTTTTTTCTCAATATTCTCTTATTTTTAAAGGTCCGAGCTAGCGGCATCCAACCTCCCCCTCCACCGCCACTCACCCCACCATCGGAGTTCCGATGGGTTCAACTCCCATTTACTCATTATTCTCATATTTTAAAGGTTCGCGCTAGCGGTACTCAATACCCCCCTCCCACAATTGTTGAAACTCATCGGGGTGGGTAGGTGTGGCATGGGTGCCGCTGTGACGAACCTTTAAAAATAAGAGAATATTAAATAAATAGGTGTTTGAGTGACTAAATGAGTTAAACTAAAAATAAATGTATTTTTTACAATATATATATACATTAGTTGTCCCATTCATTTAATCAATTTGTTTGTATTATAGTTTAATACTAATAACTAATGTGACAAACCAGTTAATATGTATTATTATATATAATTCCTATTTTGAGATTTTTTTTAATTAAGTCTTATTGACTATTCAACCATTAATTAAGTTATATTTTTAAAGGTGTACACAGTAAATATTACTGTCTCTGTAATTTTTTCATTGAAATATTATGGACTCCATGAATCTTGTTTAATATATATGGATTTCATTTTCTTGTGAACACAATAAATTTTACTATCTGTGTAATATTAACACAGTAAATGTCATTGTTTGTGAAAATATCACAGTAAATGTTAATTAAAGGTCCGCACCAGTGGCACCACATGTGACCCTGACTCACCCCAAACGGGAGTTACGGTGGATCCAAACCCTTTTCCCCAAATATTTTCTTATTTTTAAAGGTTCGCGCTAACGACATCCCACCTCTACCCCTACTCACCCCACCATCGGAGCTCCAATGGGCTCCAACACTTTTTTACTCAATATTTTCATATTTTTAAAGGGCCGCGCTAGTGGCACTCAATCCCCACCCCCATCCACTACCATTGTTGGAGCTTCAACGAACTTTATCAGAGTACCGGTTTGGAGTGGGTAGGGGGTGACATGGATGTCGCTAGCGCGGACCTTTAAAAATAAGAAAATATTGGATACATGGAGTTTCGCCGGAACGCCGGTTTGAAATGAGCAGGGGTGCACGGGGGGCCACTGGCACAGACTTTTAAAAATAAGAGAATATTAGATAAATGGATGTTTGAGCGACTAAATGGATTAAACTAAAAATATGTGTGTGTATGTGGAGGGGGGTGTATGTGGGTTTATACATTAATTTACCCATTTAATTAACCAAATTGTTTGTATTATTGTTTAATAATAACATCAAATGTGACAACCCAATTCATATGTATTATTATATGTAATTCCTATTTTGAGATTTTTTTAATTAAGTCCTATTGTCTATTCAACTATTAATTAAGTTCTATAATTAAATGTATATAAAGTAAGTATTATTTTTTGTGTAATTTTTCATTGAAATATTATGTATTACGTGGATCTTGTTTGATAGATATATGAATTTTATTTTCTTATGAACACAATAAATTTTACTGTCTGCGTAATATTAATACAATAAATGTTACTGCTTGTGAAATGTCAAAGATATAAAACTATTTAATTTTTTAGTGCGTACAATAAAGTTTACTGTTTGTATAATTTTTTTCATTGAAATTTTATATGCTTCATGTATCTTGTTTGATAGATCTTGGCGAGTAGATTTCAAAAATAGTAATTCTGTGAAAAACGGATTTGTTAATAAAAAGTTATGATCATTTGAAGATTAAAAATACGATGAAAAAAAGAAGTTAAACCACTTAGATAGTTAATTTTAAAAGGGTAAAATTATATATATATATATATATATATATATATATATATATATATATATATATATATATATATATATATATATATATATATATATATATATATATATATTGGTTTATACATTAATTGATCAACACGGTAAATTTGACTGTCTATATAATATCAACATAATAAATGTTACGGTTTGTGAAAATATCACAAATATAAAACTATTACAATACAATAAATGTTACTATTTGTGAAAATGTCACAAATATAAAAATATTTCATTTTCTGTTGCATACAATAAAGAGAACTGTATTCACAAGAAAATGTGACATTTTCATAACAGCTGCAAAACTATTTCATTTTTCAGTTTGGGGTGGGTAGGGTTAACATTGCTTGCCGCAGATGCGGACCTTTAAAAATAAGAGAATACTGGATAAAAGGGTGTTTGAGCGACTAAATGTATTAAACTAAAATTAAGTGTGTTTTTTTCAATATATATATATATATATATATATATATATATATATATATATATATATATATATGAGTTTATAGATTATTTGATCAATTTATTTAACCAAATTGCTTGTATTATTATTTAATAATAACCACAAATGTGACAACTCATTTAATATGTATTATTATATGTAATTCCTATTTTGAGATTTTTTTTAATTAAGTCCCGTTGACTATTCAATTATTAATTAATTCTATTTTAAAGGTGTACACAGTAAATATTATCGTATGTGTAATTTTTTTTACTGAAATATTATGTACTTCGTGGATCTTGTTTGATAAATATATGGATAAAATTTTCTTGAGAACGCAGTAAATTTTATTGTATGTGTAATATTAATAAAAAAATGTCACTGTTTGTGAAAATATCAAGTTTAAAATCATTTCATTTTTTGGTGCTTACAATAAAGTTTGCTTTCTATGCATTTTTTTTAAAATTTTATAGGCTTCATGGATTTTGTTTGATAATTCTCGACGAGTAGATTTCAAAAATAATAATTTTTGTGAAAAACGGATTTGTCAATCAAAAGTTATGATCATTTGATAATTCAAAATAATAAAAAAGAAAGTCCAACCACTTATGTAACTTACCCAATGAAGTTACGGATGATTGATTTTAAAAGAATATAATTGTGAATTTAAAAAAATAAATTAATAACAAAACCTGTTTAATAATTAAAAAATTAATAAAATTAATCAGAAAAACTTTGTTTATACGACACCTACATATAATAAACCCTTATTATTATGACGCATATATCAAATAGTCCTCGAACTTTTTTAATACACGTTTAGTCTAAGTCTTTTTATTTTGTACCAAAAAGTCATTTACCATGCCAAAAAGGTTTTACCATGTCGCTGACGTGGACCTTTAAAGATAAGGGAATAAGAGACTTTTTGGTACAAAGTAAAAGGATTGGACTAAATGTGTATTAAAAAAGAGAAATTCTAAGTGTATCAAATTGAAACCGCCTTGAAATCGCATTACACACGTGACCTGTCGTGATTGATTAATTCCTTATGAATGGGGGTCCGTGTAAGCCGCATTAACCAATCACCATATGCCACGTAAGAAATGTAATTTTAATACGATTTGAAATGACGATACATATAAAATTACTCATTAAAAAATATTTGATCCTATTATTATTAATAATTTTTTTTGGGTGAGACGCGCGTAGAATGATTCCTTATATATTACATTCGTCAGTCTTACAAAATTTGTGCGTGAGAGTGACGCCGCCGGAATATTGAGGGGACACGCGTGGGTTTCCCAAAATCCCAAGCAATCATAGCCTACATTATCCACAAACTCACTATCCAATTCCATTACGTGTCAAAATAACACCAGATTACCAATTCATCCAATCATAGCCGTCTATGGCAATTCGCGGAGGTTTCCCGCATGTGGGCATCACAGTTTATCCAAAACGTATATAAAGTGTGTTGGGTGAACAGCACATTATATTAGTCAAGGGGTTTATTTTTTTAGAACTCAGGTTATTATTTTTAAACATAATTATTTAAGCACTAAAACGTGAAGGATTTTATGACTCGATGACTACTGAGTTGAATGTGCAGCAAGTTAAGACATTTCTTTACTTGCATAAATAGTTTAGTATCATTGAATGATAAAAGGCAGAAGTTCATAGTGAATACTTCTTATTTTAAGAATACTTCATAGTTTAGTATCATTGCTTTCTACTATATACAATAATGTAAGTACTGTATATATATATATATATATATATATATATATATATATATATATATATATATATATATATATATATATATATATATATATATATATATATACTAGCGTATGCCCGTGCCCGAGGGCACGGCGATAAATTTGCCCCCGTGATAAAACCCAACCTATAATAACCAGCCTTTTAAAAAAAAAAAACTTAAAAAAAATATATTTTTTTTAAAAAATATTTTTTATAAAAAAAACATTTAAAAAAAAATATATTCTTAAAAAAAAAAAGATAATAATCTATATATGTATCCATGCATGTGTATGCATGCAACACATTTATCATGCATAAGTTACTATTCATAACACCATTCTCCCATATTATATAGATATATTGTATTTGATTGTTTAAATTTGGCTTAGAAAGTGTTTTTTGCATAAAATACAACTTGATAGTGTATGTTTGGACATTTTATGATTTTTTTTTTCTTTCAAACGAACGGGAGAAATAATTTTTTTCTTTGAAAACAATATCCATCTATTGCACGTGCTTTACTTTTTGAAAACTAATAGAAATGATATAAGTGAGTTGTAAAACAAATAAATATGTGACTTTTGAGCCGTTAAAACTTTTGATAATCATTTGACGTAACTTTAGATATGTTTTTTATTTTGTCGGTGATCTAGTCGCCATAAAGATTATTTCGAGCATTTTAGGTAAAAAATCTATATTTTGAATATATTAAAAAATCGTTTTGCATTAGGGCCTGATAAATATACCAAAAATTTTACTTCAAAACACCATTTTGTTTAAAAAAATGCATAAGTACCCGATATTTATACAAAACACCAAACAAACCCAACATCACATGAATCTTGACCCATATAAAAACCATTTTTTTTACCTCAATCTTACTATCTTCTCTCTCTCTAACTTCTCTCCCAAATTTCTCTCTCTCAACCTTAAAGAACCAAATACCATTTAATAAATTCTATCATGGTAATATATTGAATAAAAAAGAAAATGGACAAACTAGGGTTTTAAAACCAAAAAATAAAAATTATGCGAACCCTATACCTACATTTGCACATCCCAGTAGGTGTTGGTGTAACTCGGTCCAAGTTCATCATATGTGGGTTCATTACGGTTGCATCCCATCGTGATTTTATTTGTTTCGGTTGCTTTTCACCGTAATCCAGTTACCACGACCACTTATCACCATAACAACCGTTTTCACGGCCATTTCCAACCGTGAAAAATTAGTCCACGGTTACATTTCACCGAAACTATTCATCACTTACGGTGACGGGGATCCGTAAGTACAATAAACCCATATTTTTTTAATCTGATATTTGTTTATAAGTAGTTTTAGACACGATATAGTTTGTAAAGGTGTTTTGAGGACTATTGTAATGTATTTTTGGGGTTTGGGGAAAAATGAACAAGGTGAAATAGTTAGGTCATTTTGGAGTTGAAGAGTTTTGAGATTTTATATTATGTGGTGTTGAGTTGTGGTGTTAGTATGTGTGTAATTTTTTATTTATTTGGGGGTATATTTGATATTTGGAAAGGAAAAGAAAGTACAACACTTTTGGGTGCGGTTAGTAGAGTTTTTTTTTTTTTTTGGAAAAGTACTCTTAGGTCCCTCACAAACTAATTTTAAACACTAAAGGAATTTTGACAAATTTTAAACACTTCTTAGATCCACTAATTCTCCTCTTATAGAAGTCCACGCTAGTGGCATAACAAGTGGACCTAATAGTAAATTGTCCTTAAATATTTAAAAATTGTTACCATGGGACCTAAGTGTGAATTGCCCTAATTTTTATGTGATGTTTTGAAAATATTTTTTGAGTGTAAATATCAGGACCCTTTGCATTATCACTTCACCATACTCTTTGTAATGTGATTTCACACAAAACATTCAACTTTCGAGGTGATTAATATTGGAGATCAAATTTTATTTAGTTATAAAAATATAAAGAGGTTCAGAATTGAGTTCTGAAAATATATGTAGCGAAAAGTTGATACTTAATTTTTGAAAAATGTTAGAAAGATATGATTTTGAAATGAAAAATGTTACTCTTATCGAGAGTTAGCACCGGATAGTACTGAATGCGCTTTATATGATTTGTACTATGGTGTGGCTCTCGTCAGGATACAAATTATATAAAACGCATTCGGTACTAACTCCGATAAGAGTAACATTACTCTTTTGAAATATGATGGCGCAATATGTGACATGTGCCCCATCATATTATTGATGAACACCTCAATTTAATTTGTCGAAAGTGTATTAAAAAATTATGTGTCCATTGAAAAAGGTTTTACAAAACTATGAGTTTTAATTAGAAAAGAAATGGTGAAAAGTGGGGAATTGAGGGTGTGCCGACGTGATTCGATTTTGGGACACGTGATAGAGATGTTGAAAGCGCGTAATCACCGTCCACTGAGCATTTGTCTGCTAGTCAACAAATTAGGCTAAAGGCAAACTAGATTCTGTGAGTCGACTCATGTTAGTTTTTTGATTCGGGGTTAGGGTTTGATGGTTCAGGTGATGAAAACTGGCAAGTTCTGTAACGATTCTGAGTTCCACGCCACTAACATGGGTCGGGTTAAGCTTGAAGTTGAGGACTCCCTGGAGGACCAACACGCCCCCTTAAACAAGCGATCTAAGTTTTCCTCTCCTCTCCCGGTTTGATCCCTCTCTTTTCTTTCTGTTACCCTTTTATGTTAGATTTGATTTCAGGATCATTTGGATTTCAACTCAACTGCTCACTTTTGATTAAGTTGATATAAATTATAGCTGTTTGATCGCAGGAGCATACTTTGGAATCTGCTTCATTTCCTGTACCTCCATCGCAATACAATCCACTGGATGAGCCAAGTCCACTGGGTCTTCGTCTCAAAAAGAGCCCATCCCTTTTGGATTTGATCCAAATGAAACTTTCCCAGGGAAATGCTTCTAAGCTTGGAAGGAAAGACCACAAGGGTACTTCTGCGTCTTGCACCATGGATAAGCTCAAAGCTTCAAACTTTCCGGCTTCCATTCTCAGGATTGGGACCTGGGAGGTATAAAATAATTCCAATTGCTTTTCAAATAAATTGTAATTCAACCATACTCGTTTTTAACTTCAATTGACATTTATCCGGGTTTCTAGTATAAATCGAGATACGAAGGCGACTTGGTGGCAAAGTGTTACTTTGCAAAGCACAAGCTTGTCTGGGAAGTTCTTGATGGCGGTCTTAAGAATAAGGTTGAAATTCAGTGGTCTGACATCGTGGCATTGAAGGCAACTTACCCTGAAGATGGACCCGGGACTCTGGATGTAGTGGTAATTTCCTTCTTCCTACTCCAATTCTCATCCCTTTCCATTACTTCTATAATATTATCATTTGCAAATTAGTACTCGTGCTACAACTACAGTGAGTAATGCTGTTATTTTAATTACTTTCTTGGTGCAGCTGGCAAGACAACCTCTTTTCTTTAGGGAGACTAACCCCCAACCCAGGAAGCATACCTTATGGCAGGCAACATCAGATTTTACTGGTGGACAAGCAAGTGTACACAGGTGAGACATAAGCTTCTAATCATTGGTGGAGCAGTTATAATTTCTTATGTCTTTCTCATTATACTTGCACTTCGGTCACAAATTCTGATACCGTTGTTGGAATTGAAAATAATCAGCATCCTTAATGTTTTCTGCCCCTTACTGCATATCCTTGCACACCAATTATCTGGCCTCGATATTCACATCTTATTTACTTTCGAACTTACCTCTCTCTCTCTCTCTCTCTCTCTCTCTAGCTATATATATGTGTGTGTGTGGTGTTTGAACATAATGTTTCAGAGGCAACCAAATAATGACCATTACTATGATGTCCAGCTAATGTGTTTAGATTAATATTTCGGGAAGGCACTTAAATTGTCATCAGACACAAGGAAAATGAACGAGAAAACCTGAATGTCGTATGCGTAGTCCACTTATTCTCTCACCACTTTCTTTGGCTAATAAGGAAGTCTGCATGCTTATCGGTCATGCATGTGTGCGGTATATAATGTTAATTGTAGTTGATAGAATATTACCTAAAAGATAAAAAGCTCCTTTCCCAATGGCTATTTTAAGAAGGTGCATGATGCAATCATTCTATCATCTTTTTGTTCTGTCTGTTTTTATTACAATGTGCATGTTACTATGTTTTGTGAGTTTTCCTGCCTTCCTAGGTCCTGACTCCGAGGGTAGTACTTGTTGCAGATTTGTCGGTTGTGAATGCCCAAACTAGAACCTTAAACACTAGGTTGCTCACACCTTAACTAAGGTGAATGATACAGTATGCTTGCACTGTAGTCAAGGTGTGAGTAATCTCTTTTCACACTAGTCAAGTACAAGCCTAACACTCATAATGTAACTTCTCACACTAGATTGATTGCTCACACCTTAAGTATTGTGAGCTCCGCCCAGACATAAGATTAATATTTAGAGTGAGGTAGATGTATGGTAGGGCACTCGAGCATGATTCTAACAAGTGCTACATGGAGTCCTAGGCTGTTTAGTTCATGCTTGAATTCCTGTTTTAATATGAGCGAGCGGACGTTGCTATGAGAATGTATGCCTATCACATCAAAAGTAAAGATTTATTTTGGTTAGAATAGATAAACCTAATAGCTAGAAATTCATCCCATACTCGTATTGGAGTCTGTATTATGGACTTTCATAACTATTAAATACCTTAAAAGAGCATGCCGGATCATGACAGCTAGTTTCTTGATACAAGATTGCTGGAAACATAACTCAACAAAGCCTTTTCTCAATTATTTGGAAAACTAATTAAGCTATCTAATGGATTGTGTTGGTGGTGTGTATGCGTGCTCTGTGCATGAGAACTTCTCTACTCTGTATTTAGTGAATATCAGGGTTTTAAAAGGTGTGTCTAGACGTGAGACTTTTTAGAAACGCCCTGCATAAGGCATAGGCATGGCAAAAGGCGCGGTCAACGAACCACGCACGCCTAGGCTCAGTAAGCCAAACAGCAACCCCTCCCCCCCCTCCTAAAAAAAAAATCAAATTGGTATATTATGGATTCTACTTCGTGATGTTTTTGCTTATAATTTTTTCGTATTCTACTTCATGATGCTTCTGCGTATGTCGAAAGAAATTCTTGGTGAATCAAAAGGCAGGGCTCCCAATCTAAAGGAACTTGGTGATGGAATGAAGAAGTAGAAAATATAGTAAAAATCAAAAGTGAGTGTTTTAAAACATGGCAAACAACTAAAAACAATGAAAGCTTTGAGAAATATAAATGGGTTAAAAAGGAAGTTAAGAAAATGTTAAGAAATGCTAAGTTAAAGGCGTATGATGATCTTTATACAAAATTAAAAATACAAGAAGGGGAAAAAAGTATTTATAAGCTTGCTAAACTTAGGAACAGAAAAACAAGAGATTTTAATAACGTGAAGTGTATTAAAAGTGATGATTCGAGAGTCTTAGTTAAGGATGATGAGATTATGGAAAGATGGAAAAACTATTTCGAAAGGTCATTGAATGGAGATAATGGGCGCAACTTAAATATAGAGGAACTCCGGGAGACTTGAGAAAATCTATTTTTTCGTAGAATTAGGACAACAGAGGTTAGGATTGTTCTAAAAAAGATGAAAACAGAGAGGGCTTCCTATTGAGGTTTGGAAGTGTTTAGGGGAGGACAGAGTGTCTTGACCTACAAAATTATTTAATAAAATTATAATGCCTAATAGGATGCCCGATGAATGGAGAAATAATGTTTTAGTACCTATTTATAAAAACGAAGTTGTTCAAACTATCATGGTATGAAGTTAATGAGTCATGCAATGAAACTGTGGGAGACAGTGATTTAATATAGATTGAGATTGAAAACAACCGTATCTGAGAATCAATTTCGGTTTATGTCGGGGAGGTTAACAATGGAAACAATTTATTTATTGAGGAGATCAATGGAGAGGTATTGGGAGAAAAATGACCATATGTTTTTTATAAAATTTGAGAAGGCGTATGATAGGATACCAAGAGATATAATATGTTGGGTTCTACATAAAAAAGGAGTGACTCGTAGATATATTGATGTGATCAAGAATATATATGATGGGGTTATCACTATAGTAAGAACATCAGCTGGAGAAAGTAGGGAATTCTTAATAAATGTAGGTCTGCACCAAGGTTCAACATTAAATCTTATCTCTTTGCTCTGCATGAGTTGACTGCGAAAATACAAGATGAGGTGTTGTGGTGTATGCTATTTGCAAATGATATTGTTTTAGTGGATGAGACTAAGACGGGGATTAATGCTTGATTGGAATTGCAGGAGAAACTCTAGAAACAAGAGAATTTATAATAAGCAACACTAAAACGAAATATGTGGAGTGCAATTTTAGTAGTAATATGAGGACAAATGGAGGTGTAGTGAAATTGGAGGGTCAAGAGATACTTAAAAATGATCATTTCGTTATTTAGGCTCGATTATCCCGAAAGATGGAGATGTTAGTGATGATGTTACCCATATGATTAAAGCAGGGTGGGTGAAATGAAGAAGTGCTACCGGCATATTGTGTGATAGGCTATACCTTTGAAGTTAAAATGAAAATTTTATAGGATGATCATTAAACCCGCCATGTTATATGGAACAGAGTGTTGGGCAATCAAAAAACAAAATGTGCAAAAAATGAGTGTAGCGAAAATGCGAATGCTAAGATGGATTTGTGGTAAAATTTGAAAGGATAAAATTAGAAATGAAAGAATTCGTGAAACGGTAAAAGTAGCTGTTATAGAAGATAAATTGAGAGAAAATCGACTTGGATGGTTTGGACACGTTCAAGCGTAGACCAATGGATGCCCCCATATGAAAGAGTGATTTAGTTAGTATTGATGATTACACAAGGGTTAGAGGTAGGACTAAATTGACTTGGTGGGATATTGCAAAAAAGAGCATGATATTATGTGGTTTAACTGAAGATCTTGCACTAAACAGAATGGAATGGAAAAATAGAATTTATGTAGCCGACTCCAAATAATTGGGAAAAGGCTTTGTTGAGTTGAGTATAATTAAACAATATTAAAAAAAGGGAAAACACTTGGGCTCCTAAGGCTTGAGGCTTGCCTCCGTGTCTCATGCCTTTTAGAACCTTGGTGAATATATCTATTATTTTATGATGATCCAAATCAAAGGCTTTCCAATCCCGTTGCTTATTTAAGATGTTGAGAAATATCATACCCCCGCCCGCCCCGCCTCTTGGGCGTCCATCTTGGATTGATGGTTTGATTAATTAAACCAGTGATTCTGAAGTAGTTGTGTTGGTGGGCTGAAAGCTTATTAGATGAGTTCTTGTGAATGAATACCCTGGCTTTTGTTAGTTGTTCTCTTTAGTTTGATTGCAGATATCCCCTCTGAAATGGGGTGTGGATATGCTATTTGTGCTGCTTATATAGTTGATTGATGATTCAGTTAAAATGAAAATAAATGCTTGCCATTTGTCCTTTTGCCGTTGTGGTTTTCAGATGTATCAGACCCCCTGTTTTCTCAATATCATTTTTGTAGTCGCAGCACATGAAAATCTAAGCATTTCTTAAAATCATATAAGCTGTTCTAGTTAGTTATGCTAGAGAAATAGCTACTACCAATGCTGTTGCTTAACTTAAGTACGCTGCTACACTTTGTTAGTGATAAGAATTTGTTCATTTTCCTATCTTTGTTAAGTAGTGTTGATGCTATTCTTCATTTTGCTACAGGCGACATTACGTGCAGTGCCCGCAAGGATTGTTGGGGAAGCATTTTGAAAAGCTTATTCAATGTGATCCTCGTCTCAACTATCTGAGTCAACAGGCAGATATACCATTAGAATCTCCATATTTTGAACCTAGAACTTCTGTCTTTGATGATTTGAATGAATCCAGCAGTGGGTATGATTTGAATAGTGAAGAGGGACCCACCATCTTTGACATGCAGGGTCCAACATCACCTTCAGGAGCCCAATCTTGTTCGTCAAGGATTGAGCAACAGGATTTTGTTGGCAGACCTCCAGAACATTCTCCACGGGGAACACCATCACCCAGCTCAGGTAAAAAATATCAATCTGAATGTAAACACGGGGAATATCATGTTAAGTGGCCTGCATTCTACTGTAAAGAGCATACCTAATAACATCTATTACTATTTAAACTTTTAGTCCTTGTTATATATTGTTTTGTCATTCCTTCCTTTCGTTTCCCGCTGGATTTAGGATTGCATATACTGAATAGCGCATGCTATAAAACTGTGTGTGTGTGTGTGTGTGTGTGTGTGTGTGTGTATGTATATATAAATATAAATTTGTTTCCCATAAATTATGAACTTTGAATTTAGAAATGTTGAAATCGAACAATAGTTGCAATATTGCTAGAACAACTCAGCACGATTTCTAATGTGGGTGATTGTCATCAACCCGATTTCTCTTGATAAGCTTTGGACTTTGTTCACACTTTCTATTTTAATTTTCATTTTTTGGGCTGTTTGACAATGTCATCACCCGTTTAGAAGGTTCACCTGAAATAGTATTGGCAGATGGGCTGGCTGTTGCAAGTTTGAGCGGGTCAGACTCATGTTGGGTTGATAATGGGCGGGCTGAAAGTGGGATTTGCAGAGTTTGGGTGGGAATTGAACCTGGCTTGTCCTTCAACCTGGACCATTTTCAGACAGAACAAAGGACAACCAAAATAATCAGGATCAGTTTGGTTCTTTAAGTTTAGAGTTTGATGGTTCCGCTTCCATAACCCAAATCAAGAAGGTAAAGGAAACAAGAATAGATCTAAAATTGATGTACAAATTTATATTTTTCCCAAAGTCAGAAGTTGATATCTTTGAGCCACATATGGATGGCTTAGAGAGTCAACAACACATATTGAGAGACGAGATAATAGTCTCTCACACTGAGACTTCTATATAATCTAAACTGATGGTGGATTCGGGAAGTAAAGGAGCGAATTTCTAACTAAAGCGGGTCACCCTTTCAAATCCGACTAGACACGCCTCTCAGCCTGTTACCCGCGATTATAACACTGAGCCCATAATCAGCACGTGATGGGTTAATATGGACAGTTTAACTAATATGGGCTTCAGAATGCCATTCCTAATATGCTTATTTTTTCCTTGTGGGTTTATAAACTGTCACTGTTATTAGACTGGCCTTGACAAAACATCAATATTAGTGTACCAAACCCAGTAGCAATGCTTTTAGACTTCACCCTATCACGATCAAGATTCAAGACTGGAATTTGGCATCATAACTTGCGATCTAAAATCGAACGGGCTGGTGTAAAATAATTGAACTGTTAAGCATTTTGTGCTATTATATATGCTAAGTTATTTTATTTATTATTTCTCAATTTTTCAAATATGATTGTATTTTTAAAGCTTTAGTAAAGTTGGCGGACATGAAATTCAAGATGATTTTCATTTTTCTGATCCTCTTATAACATGTACTGATAGGTTACTATTAATCTGTGTTCTAAAAGGCCCGCCTAGGCTCCGCCTAGGCTTGAGGCTTGGGAGAAACGCATCGCCCACGCCTTATTACGCCTTATTCTTGGTAAAAGGCTTAAGGCACACTTTTTTTAAAAAAACGAAGGATTAGTTGACAAATATTGGTTATGGAGCATGAATATGAGAAAGATGGCTACCAAACATATGAATATATTTTCAAAATTCAAGGTATGTATTATTTTATTATATTACTAGCCTTAGAATAATTAAAATAATAAAAAAAGGAAAAACGCCTTTTTACGCCTAGGCGAGGCTTGACCTCTACGCCACGACCACGCCTCGCGCCTTTTAGAACCTTGCTATTAATACCTCTCAATCTGATTCCATACTTTGCATTAACTCCATTTGTGTTGTGCGCAAACCATAATCTATCTATCAAAATACTTTAAAACGGAAGGCTGTTATAAATGTTACATCATTTAGGCCATCCACGTGTTAAATTCTCACTCTATAATCTATATTGAAATGTGTCACCCTCTCGTGTCTGTCCCATTCCCTCTCTCTCTATGGACCCTATAAATTGGTTGTCGACGCCCCCACAGAAGTTCCGAAGAATACACTCCTCTTGACTCCCGCCTTTGGCAACTGCATGATGACTCCTCAACGATCACCAACTTTGGTTTACATTGTTTATTAGAACAAAGGCTCCCTGTATGAAAAATTTACATTTTTTTGTCTCTCCTATTTATCATTTATTTACTGATTCTCTATCTTTCTTCCGCTTTGGTTTCCTGTATGAATTTTTCCAGTATGTTTGTTTTGGTATTATTGTTTTTTAAAGGTTTTGGTGGAGACGGATGTCTCCCTGTCTCTATAATGTGCTTTTGCACATGTGGTGTTTGTTAGAAGGGGTTTACAAGTCTGAAATACCATTTAGAAGACGAAGATCTTACTAGCTAATTTGCTTACTTTAGAACTACAAAATTGTTTTGTAATTTAATTTTCGAAAGATTTGTGTAAGAGGCAATGTTTAAAAAGGCGCGAGGCGAGGTGTAAGCCTCACCCAAAAAAAAAGACCAAATTAATATTATAAAAATACTAATAAAACCATAAAAAATAAAGTAGCAAAGAAATATAAAATCAAACTGCAAAAAAACATCTTTGAGGACTTTCTCACATAATTGAACATTTTTTTGTTTCTCGGAGATGACTTTTTTACATATTGTTAAGTTTATAATATGACAATAAATTAATCAATGCAACATTAAATTGACCAAATCATTTTTTTTAGTTTCATTCACATTGATTATTTTATAATATGACAATAAATTAAACAACGCAAAATCAAATTGACAAAATCAGTTTTTTAAATTTCATTCACATTTATTATTTTTTAAAAATTTCTTTCAAGTTGCAATATTAATAGTACAAGTTAAGTGCAATTTAAAAAAAAAAGAATAAGAGGTAGAGTAGATTAAAACAACATTTTTTTTAAAGTTACTGCAATTATAGAAAAAGGAAAAGCTTTAACCTTTAAAAAAACTGACTTCATGATGGAAGAAGAAAATATATATTTTTTTTCCGTGCCAAAAAGGTGTGAGACTTAAGTCTCAAGGCAGGTTTTACCCGCCTCACCTCGAGGCGTAAGCGTCAAACGCCTTTTTAAACATTGGTACGAGGAAGGGCTGCTGATGGTTCCAGTATATGGAGTCTCGCACAATTGAGACATAGATGAGTGATAAATTAAAAATATAAAGTGGATGATAGTGAAATGGACTTTTCTATTATATTATTTTGTTTTAGTTTCAATATGCTATGTGAAAATCATTATGATAAACTGTTACAAAAGCTTCTTAGGTGGTAGAATCATAATGCTTAAATGTTGATTACAATAGTATTCTTAATATGTATACAGTTAATTAGAACAAAACTTGTAAGCTTTGTTTACAATAGAAATGGGATGGTATAAGTTTGACTCCTCTTGCCTATAGTGAAAGTGTATGGTAAACTCAAATTTTTAGTTACCGAACTTGCAAGAACCAGTGTTTATACTATTGATACAAAAAATGTCTAAAACCAAGATGTATAAATTTCATTGTTACTCTACTTCATTAATTACAAATGGGTTACTTCATAAAAATATAGATGTAAGCATACTCAAACTTGGACAATAATTAATATTACTGAGGGATTGAGTGATGTTGAACTCATTTTGTGAAATCATTTGGGTATGCCCATGTATGCATCAAATAGTAAAAGAATTGTAGTTTACCCGCGCAATGCATGCTAGTATTTTCTATTATCAATATCATGTCATTTCCTCCCCATTCATGCAAGGGGGAAATGTAAAATAATGTAACTGGTTGATCTAACATGTCATTCTTATATTCAGTAATGGACATGCGTGTTATAGAAGAAATCAGGCGCCATGGAGCTGAGGGAATGAAGGGTTTTACCAGTTGGGATCGTATCAAAGTGCCTGGGATCCACCCGTCTATGTCAATGAGTGATCTGGTGAATCACCTCGAACATCAGATTTCGGAAAACAGAGCCTCCAACAATCTCACCCTCTCGGCCGATGAACGTCAGAGCCTGCAGATGCTGGAAGAGATCAGCCGCTGCTTATTTACAGACTCTCAACACGCGTCAGCCACCTCCGATGAAAAATCCATCATGTCGAGGGTCGATTCTCTTTGTTGCCTTCTTCAAAAGGATCCCTCACCAGTCCCTGTTAGAGATGACAACAGTGCTGATGGAACAAAGGCAGAGGGTAAGAAAATAAGTGAACTAAACAATGGTGGAAGCGGAGTTGCAGAAGATTTGCGTGCACCCGAGGGTGATTGCAAGCAAGCACCCGGCATGTCGAGGAAGGACTCGGTTGGGGAGCTGTTGCTTAATCTTCCAAGGATAACATCTCTACCGCAGTTCTTCTTCAATATGTCGGAAGATTTCGATAATCAAGCTAGATGATATATGTATGCTTTGGGTTGTGCATGTGTATGAAAGTTTCTCTCCTTGTATATATGGAATTTTCGGGGTTCTTATATGGGTTTTTTAATCATAGGGGTTTGGAAATTTATATATGGAAAATCCCGACATGTTTGTGTTCAAACTTGGTATTGTGGCTTCAGGTCAGTTGTAGCGTAGAATATTGCCCGTGTAAATTTAGGGCCCCCTGGTGGTTTCCGAATGAAATTATTGTGACAACTGGTTTACCTTGTTACATATGTCACCCAATCTCTCTCAAGAAGTTGTTTTTGTAAAGTGGTGTGTGAAATTGAAGAAAAATATATATCTCGTATTTAAATTTAACGTCTTTTAGGTCTTTTGAGAAAATTTGGGACAGAGAACAGAGTGTTTTTATTAAATTAAATTATTCAAGCTTGAGATATGAGTTATATTACCATTATTTATTGTGTTGTAAGACTTGAGATATTTTTTTTGCTTGTTTTTTCGGGACTTAAAAGAAGGGATGATAATTTTTGATACGATAATCTGTTCATGATAATAGTCCAAAATGACTTGATTAGTTTGTGTAGATTTAAGAGTAACTAAAACTTTTACTCAAATAAAAACAAAGCTATTCGAAAATGACACGATTAACTCGAATTGCTAGCTCTACTTAAAAGTGTATTCTTTCATTGTGACAACAATATTTTAGTGATCTCGAGAGACAAATTACTCATTTCCATGAAATTAGTGAGAAAGCAATTTTCTTAGAATAAAAATTAAAATTTGTGGCCAGTGAATTCAATCTCGTGAGCGTGAGGTAACTCGGTTGGTAAAGCACCCTCCCAAACCCCTAAAATATTCGGGTTAGAGTCTCACTGAAGTTGTATCTGCAGCGCCCAATAGATAATTACCCTAAGAGATTCATTTTTTGAACCCCTTTTTTGGATTTCGTGGTGTGTCAAGGGAACATTGGGTGATTTTTGTAATGAATCCCACGTGAGCTACAAAAACCACCTAATGTGTGATTGATATATCATTGAGTTTAAAAAAAGGTTCCAAAAAATGGCCCTCCCTAATTTTACTTTTGTAACAATAGACAACCTAACCTATTAATATAAGTTGAAAATATAAGCCAACCACCGAAAGAGAGATTTATATCACTTGATTAGATTTCTTTATGTTAGAATACTCCACAATAAAGAATTTTAAATTTACAACCTGACAAAAAAAACAAAAAAAATAGTAATCAAACTAGCTTGCAGGCAAGGATACTTTTTGGATACTCACATTATGAAAAAGAATATAATTAAGACATGTTGAAAACATATTTAATATAGTAAAACCGATATTTTGATGGTAGATAATGTGCTTGAATATATTAATATTATTTTAAATAAATGAAAATTAATATTAAATCAATAAAAACTATTATGAAAGAAGTTGTCATGTTTAAAAGTAAATAGAAAATAACGTAAAAATAATCCTATAACATTCGAGATGAACACATCAAATAGATTACACAATCTTAATATGTAACATTAAACATTTTATGCAATATATGTCACTATCAATTTATACAAAACATACTTTGACAAACCTAGTAAGTACAACATATTAGAATCTATAGCGGATAAATTATAAGTGTAAATATAGTGCATATTAATGCGTGAATCAAACATACAAACTAAGAATCAAATAGCGAAAGTATTCATTCAACTTGAGAACACATGCGTAAACCCCTTCATTCAAATACATGACTGTAAAAATAAATAAATATTTGAGACGCGCTGCGTGGCCGTAAACGGATACTTTTGGGGACTCACATTGTGAAAGAGAATACAGTTAAGGCACTTTGAAAATATATTTAACATAGTAGAACGATATTTTGATGGTGGATAATGTGCCTAAATATCTTAATATTATTTTAAATAAATGAAAATTAATATTAAACAATATATAAAAACTGTTATGAAATAGACTGTTATGTTCAAAAAGTCTATTAAAAATAACGTAAAATAATCCTAAAACATTCAAGATGAACTCATCAATAGATTATAAAATCTCAAAACGTAACATTAAACATTTAATACAATGTATGTCACATTATAAATTTATACAAAGCATACCTTAACAAACCTAATAAGCACAACATATTAGTATCTATAGGTGAGAAGTTGTAAGTGTAAATATTGTACACTGCTAATGCGTGAAGCAAACATACAAATATAGCGCACTACTAAAGCATTTAAAACCATCACACTCAAAAATTAAGACAAATACATATTTTTTGTTAGAGCCTTCATTCAAATAGCTAAAGTATCCATTCAACTTGAGAACACTTCCGTAAACCCCTTCATTCAAATACTTGACTGCTAAAAATAAAAAAATATTTGAGGGATAATAAAATGAACTAACACACTCAATATTTGAGAGAGAACATTCAATATGAGATAATGTCTTTTTACTACTCACACAATATTTTTGACTTTTTATGACTTCACTTCAAATGCTAATATTACATGGGTATTTATAGGATCTCTAAAATGTATCTATCCAAATACATGTATCTATTACATTTAATCTAAACATACCCAATTTAGACTTTTATACATGAACCTCCTAATACATGACCAACTAAATGTATGTATTGACCAAATACATACGTGTCGACATTAGATAATATAAAATTAATAATTGACTTAATGAAGTGTATACGTGTCGTCGTGTGAGCGCAACAAATGTCAATGCCGTGTTGTAATGACAACTTTAGTTATATACTCTAATATCTATAATATATAGTCTAAAAATTACAATACCCAAAGTTACATTTTTGCAAATTGCAATGTACTTTTCTTAAAGATGTTTTTGCAGTGCAGTCTTCAACATAGAGGGGTTGAAAATTGAGAGGAAATAGAAGAGATTGTTAATTGATCAAGATATAGAGATGTGTGGAGTGTGGGAAAGAATAATATATATATATATATATATATATATATATAAAATACTGTTCTTGTGCGAACTGTCCTGCATTTTGACAGTGCGGAGCGGACATGTATCACCTGACGGTGAAACCAGAAAAGAGAGAGCGCGCCTATAATTTCTGGGTTCACTGTCAGGTGACACATATCCAGTTCGCATGGTTAAAATGGGAGACAGTCCGCACAAAAGCAGTTATATATATATATATATATATATATATATATATATATATATAGCAGAGAGAGAGAGAGAGAGAGCTTGGAGAGTTACACTTTTTGGGAGAATAAGCAAAGGCTAAAAGTTACTCATTTTTATCCTCCAAATACCACATAAAATTAAAACCCATGCATTACTAAGAGCATCCACAGTGGTGGATGCTCTTGATTTGCAAAGTTAGAGAACCAAAAGAAGCTTTACCTTTCGTCCAAGATAGCACTATACAGTGGAGGAGTATGGAGAAAAAGATAATAAGTTCCTACGAACTTATGTTGTTCGTAGGAATTAAAACAATTTTTCTTACGAACAACATTTGTTCGTAGAAAATGTTACGGACAAATGTTGTTCGTAAGAACCCAAATATATAATTTTTTGTGGTAAAAAATGGTTCCTACGAACTTCTGAAGTTCGTAGGATTTGCTACGAACAATAGAAGTTCGTACCAATTCCTACGAACTTCAGAAGTTCGTAGGAACCATTTACAAATTCTCCCCACGGTTTGTATACTTGCAAAACCTATGCAAATTCCCTTATAGATTCTCTTGCTTAAACCTCACCACTGGAGTGCATGCGATTTGTAAAAATTTGTAAACTTACAAATTTTATTGTATTTTAGTCTCACCATTGTACATGCTCTAAAGGCACCCAAAAGTAACCACGATATTTTTTTAAGTTGAAAAAATAATAGTCAAACTCACAAAAAACTTTTAATGCTTATTTTTAAGCGTAATGATATACTCCCCGAATCGACTCTACGGATTCAATAACCAATCATAATCCTCACCCTTGATTTCTTTCCAAAACAATGCATTATATCTCTTCTCCAAAACAATGCATTAGATCTTTATACATACGTAATTGGACAATTTTTTAAAAAATGATTTATTTTTTATAAATATAAATTTAAATCTTTTTTTTAAAAAATTGTACAATTATTTTTATTTTTTTTAAATAATTAGATCTGATTTTTGGCTATTTTTTCCTATTTTTCCTCCGAGATTTTTTTTCTTTTTTTTTTGTCCCAGTTTTTCGTATATAAAAAGTTTTTTAGGTTATTTTTCTGTCCCAATTATTCTCTATTAAATTTATTTTCTTTCCTTTGTAGTCCCATTTTTTGTATATAAAAAAGATGACACACTGACGTGGCATGTTGCGATTGGTTAGTGTCTTATGAATGTGGGTCCGCGCCAGCGGCACTAACCAATCGCGGCACGCCATGTCAGCGTATCGCGGTCGACAAATATTCTCTTATTTTTAAAGGCTACGCCAGCGGCACTTCCCCCCACTCCCAGCATTCTCTTATGTGATGTCGCATCCTAATTATGTCGTGTGTGATAAAAAAAAATCGTATCGTGCCTTACGTAACACAATTTAATTGACACTAGATATGAGATAAAACTAATTTTAACAAAAAAAAATTTACCACCTAAAAAAAGATATGTTAGTTATAAGAAAAAGACATAAAATGATAATTCTAGGGCGACTCACAAATCCAACTCATTTTATGCGACTCACTGACGTGTTGTGTCTATATTGGTTCGTTTTGAGGTAACTATGGTGTGGATCCCACCAGGGTTAAAATATGAACCCATACAAACGCGACACGTCAGTACATCATACAAAATGAGTCAGGTTTGTGCGTCGCTGTAGAATTACTAAAAAAAAGTACATAACGTTGGTTTTAAAAGAAAAAAAATTACTACCTAAAAAAGACATAAAACTGGATTTAACAAAAAAAAATTATTGCCTAAAAAAAGACAAAAAACTTATTTTAACAAAAAATTAATGCTTAAATTGTAATTGAATATTAGTAAGTTTGTTGTGATTGGAGATAAATAAGTGAGAGAAATGTTTGGGAAAAAAATAAGAAGATAAAGGGAGATGCCCATTGGGTATAGTATCCATAAGTTTGATTCGGTAAGTCTAGCACCACTCTATTTTTAACCCTACATAAGACACAAAAATATTTGTTCAACCCCATTCACTCTAACTCAAACTTCACCACCACGATCACCACTTTATCCCTCACCACTTCACCACCACCACCATCACCAACCTCTCTCTCTCTCTCTCTCTCTCTCTCTCTATATATATATATATATATATATATATATACAATTCACCACCACCATTGCGACTTGTACTCTGACTTTGTGTTTCTCTTTCAATTTTTTGTTCATAAATGAAGTTAA
The DNA here is from genome assembly GCA_949130495.1 of Sambucus nigra. Taxonomy (NCBI): domain Eukaryota; kingdom Viridiplantae; phylum Streptophyta; class Magnoliopsida; order Dipsacales; family Adoxaceae; genus Sambucus; species Sambucus nigra. The sequence continues at coordinate 521,740,808 of OX422212.1, forward strand.
ATAAGTTTTTCAACTTAAAACAACGAAAAATGAAAAATTAAATCCCTAATATACAAAAAAACCAAATTGTAAATCCGTAAAAAAAACCCGACTCTGCACATTCGGTGGGTTGTCATCGAAGGATTTGCCCATTCATTCGGCGACTTCTCACTGAATGTGCACAAATAAAAAAATTAAAATTTTTACACATTCAGTGGGAAGTGACGAGATATATCCTCAAATCATGGTGGTTTCTAACTAAATGTGCACAAATAAAAAAAATACACACGACGGGAAGTCACAGATATGTCCCTACTCACAGTGGTTTCTCAACATGTGTAAGGGGTATAACCGATGACTTCTAACCGAGTGTGTATAATTTTTTATTAAATTTTTGCACATGCGGTAATAAGCCACCGAATGTAGCGGTTACATCCATTGAAGACCCATTGTATGTGCCAAGGCGACCCCTTCTATGAATTTTTCATTTTTTTTGTATATTAGCGCTTTAATTATCATTTTTTATTATTTAAGTAAAACAAATTATCTAATTTGTTTCTAATAACAAAAGAAAGTTAGGGTTAAAGTGGTGGTGCGACGTTGATTGTATTAATTTTAGAGTTAGAGAGAGAATGAGAAGTTTAGAGATAAATCGAAAATTTAATGGCAATGGCGTTAGGAGGCTGTGGTGGTGTTTATGGTTAATTTAGGTTTTGAGTGAGAATGAGAGGTTAGAGAGAGAACGAGAAGAAGCAAATGCGCTGGAAAAAGTGGGGTTTAAATAAACTTGGGGTTTCTAGAGTTTAGTCCATGACAAGTAATTTTAACACACTAAGCCAAACTCAAATAATTTTTAGATATTTAAGGATACACACAAACCTATTTACCCATTTCTCTCTCCTAATCTTTACAAAACCTCCCCCTCCCCTCACTTCCGGGGGGGGGGGGGGAGGGGAAGGAGCATACCGCTGCTGATTCGAATCTTTAAAAATAAGAGAGTATTACGTAGATATGTATTTGAGGAGACTAGGTTTTTAAAAAATTGTTGTTTTGATTTAGAGTCCAAAAATTGCGTACGAGAGACTAAGCTGTATAAATGCCAATAAACTTTTTCTACTGGATTGTGTGATTGTTTTGAAATGAATTTTAATAGTTACTCTTTAAAAAATTAACACCCAACCACTTTATCTCTCTACCTAAACGATTTTCCCTCTCTCATCCTTTCTCTCATATTCACATTCTTCTACCTTTGTTTGGGAAAATAAAAGGGTTATTTTCTCTTTGCTTTTATTTTCTTTCTTGAAAATAACCCAGATTTGAACCCTTGTGTAAGTTTTCTCGACTTGTGATTCTCAGATTTGTTTGAGGGTAGCCTCTCCCTTGTGCGAGTTTACTCCACTTATGGTTATCTTGAGCAATCCATATCGGAGTGGTGGAGGATGGATCCGCGTCTTTGGAGGTAGATTGGACTCGAGGCAACAAATATTTTCTCTCTTGTTTTTGTCACCCCTTGGTGGATATCTAGCTCTAGGCTTTCATTTGGTTGGATTGACTATACTCCCTCTGAAGTCCTATTTGGTTGGGCTGGTGACTGTGTTTGGTTGAAGTGTCATCGGGAAGATTTCGTTTATCCCTTTTAACTATGTCAGGTATGTTTACGACACCAATAGATCTCAAACTATTTTCTATAGCTTTAATGACTTTTGTTTCTGTTAAGTTGTTTTGAGTCTTTGCGTCAGTTTAGGAATAAGAGACTTGTTCTCATTAGTTTGAAATTGGTCAATTCAGTTAGAGATTTAGTAGCTGTTAGTTGAGCTTTTTTAGTTTGCTTCTGTTATTTGTATTCCCTATAAATATGCATTGGAGGCTATCGAATATAGTAGATCATTTGGATGCAATTTGTGTTTTCTCTGAAATAACAATTACATTTGGTATCAGAGCAAAAGCAAATCAAAGTGATCAAAAAGAAAAAAGATGAGTGACGACAAAACACTTACCAAAATTCCTCATTTTGATGGTCATTACGATCATTGGAGTGAATTGATGGAAAATCTCTTACGGGCCAAGGGTTTATGGAGTCTGGTGGAAGAAGGCTACACTGAAGTAGCAACGGGAGTCGAGGTGACTGCAGCGGAGCAAAAACAATTGGACAATCTCAAGATGAAGGATCATCAAGTGAAGCACTATCTGTTCCAGGCAATTGATCGGGTGGTGTTTGAGCAGATCTTGGATCGAAGAACGTCCAAAATCATCTGGGATTCAATGAAGAGAAAGTTGGAGGCAATGAAAGGGTGAAGAGATCTCTTCTTCAAACACTAAGGAGAGACTTCGAAGTTCTCGCAATGAAGGCTGATGAGAGCATTGACGATTACTTTGGAAGAGTAATGACAGTCTCAAACAAGATGAGGAGCAACGGGGAAGACATGCCAGACAGGAAGATTGTTGAGAAGATCCTTCGAACTCTGACCGACAAATTCACATACGTGGTGGTGTCCATTGAAGAGTCCAGAGACACAAGAAGCATGACCATTGATGAGCTACAAAGCTCTCTGTCTGTGCATGAGAAGAAGTTTAAGAAAAACTTCTATGAAGAGGATGATCAAGCACTCAACGTCAGAGGCAGGGGCAGAGGGTCTTACAGAGGACGAGGAAGAGGCAGAGGACGCTCGTTCAACAAAGCGATGATCGAGTGCTATCGATATCACAATCTGGGGCATTTCGCTTATGAATGTCCAAATGCAAACAATGAAGCTCACTATGCAGAGATAGATGAAAAGGAGGAAGTCATGCTAATGGCATATGCAGAACCTCAAGGGACAAAGAAAGGTGAGGCTTGCTTTGTGGACTCTGGGTGTTCAAATCACATGTGTGGAGATCTAGGCATGTTCTCCAGCTTGGATACTGCGTTCACTCATAATGTCAAGCTTGGGAATAACCACAAACTGATGGTTAGCGGAAAAGGTGTGGTAAAAATCATGCTTAAGGGAATAAGTTATGTAATGAATGATGTATACAACGTCCCTGAGTTGAAGAACAACCTGCTAAGTGTTGGTCAACTTCAAGAAAAGGGTTTAGATGTGTTGTTCAAAGGAGGAGATCGAAAGACATGCAGCATATTTCATCCCACCAAAGGAAAGATAGCAGAATCAGTCATGAGTGCAAACCGAATGTTTGTTTTGCTGTGTGAAACAAGTGGGAAGGCAAAGGAAGAGAGATGTCTTCAGGTTAATACCTCAGACAAAGCAGAATTGTGGCATCATCGGTATGGACATCTCAGCTACAAGGGACTTCTCACCCTACACAACAAGGAGATGGTCATTGGGTTACCAGAAATTGGACAAGTGAAGGTTACATGCGAAGCATGTGTCAAAGGAAAACAATATCGAGTGCCCTTTCCAAAGAAGAGCAAGTGGAGAGCAACTGAGAAACTGCAACTCATTCACTCTGATTTGTGTGGTCCGATCACTCCACCATCAAATAGCCAGAAGAGGTACTTAATAAGTTTATAGATGATTTCTCACGAAAAACTTGGATTTATTTTATGCTAGAGAAGTCAGAAGCTTTCCACCAATTCAAATTGTTCAAGACGTTTGTGGAGAAGCAAACTGGGAAGTTCATTAAGTGCTTAAGAATGGATAGAGGAGGGGAGTATAACTCCAGTGAATTCAAGGAGTACTGCAAGGCGCATGGAATCAAGCTACAGTTGACCACCTCCTACACTCCACAGCAAAACGGCGTTGCTGAACTCAAAAATTGAACCATCATGAACTTGGTGAGAGCTGTTCTATCAGAGAAAGAAGTACCAAAAACCTTCTGCCCAGATGCTGTACAATGGGCAAATCATGTTCTCAACAGATCCCCTACTCTGATCATGAAAGACATGACCCCAGAAGAAGCATGGAGCGAAAGCAAGCCATCAGTTGACTACTTCAGAATCTTTGGTTGCATCGGGCACGTCCATATTCCCGATGTCAAAAGGACCAAACTCGATGATAAGAGTGTGAAATGTGTCCTGATTGGTTATAGCAGTGAATCTAAAGCTTTCAAAATGTTTGATCCAGTGGAGAAGAAGGTTCACATCAGCCGAGATGTAATATTCGAAGAAGAGAAGAAGTGGAATTGGGATTCTAGTTACTCGGTTGAACAGAGCATGGAGCTTGAATGAGAAGATGAGTATGAGTGTGCTGAGAATGAAGAAGCAAAAGAAGAACCAGAAAATCAGAATGAGGATCTTCCTATGTCAAATGATCCTCAAACAGAAGTAACAACATCAGTGGTGGGCAGAACCAGAAAACCACCAATCTGGGCTGCTGATTACACCTTTGGAGAAGAGCTGTCAGATACAGAAGAAGAGGAAAATATGGCAAGAGTTGAGGGTTTTGAGTCTGAAATAATGGCATTCATGGTCTTTATAGACCCTACCAGTTTTCAAGAGGCAGTAAGGCACATGAGATGGAGGGAAGCAATGGATGCAGAAATCAGATCGATAGAAAGGAATCAGACATGGTCTCTGGTGGTGCTTCCGGATGGAGCTAAAGCAATTGGTGTGAAGTGGATTTACAAGACTAAAATCAACGAGTTGGGAGAAGTTGACAAGTTCAAAGCCAGACTTGTAGTAAAGGGTTATGCTCAAGAATATGGAATAGACTATACGGAAGTTTTTACGCCCGTGGCTCGAATGGATACTGTGAGAATGATTATCGCTTTGGCGGCATAAAGAGGTTGGGGAGTTTACCAGCTGGATGTCAAGTCTGCTTTCTTACATGGCGAGCTAAAGGAAGATGTGTTTGTGGAGCAACCTCAAGGCTATGAAGTAGCAGAGAAGAAGCACTTGGTCTATGAGCTGCACAAGGCTCTTTATGGGCTGAAACAAGCACCAAGAGCTTGGTTCAGTCGTATTGAAGCTTATTTCATCAAAGAAGGCTTTGAGAGCAGCTCCAGCGAACAGACTCTATTTGTCAAGCGAAGGGGAGGTAAAATTCTGATTGTTAGCATTTATGTTGATGATCTGTTATTCACTGGTGATAATGATGAGCTGCTGAATGAGTTTAAGAAGTCTATGAAGAAAGAATTTGATATGACAGATTTGGGAAGGATGAGATACTTTCTTGGTATAAAAGTGGTACAAAAGGCTGATGGTATCTTCATTTGTCAAAGAAAGTATGCAACCGAGGTGATCGAGAGATTTGAAATGCAGAATTTCAATCCAGTTTGCAATCCAATAGTTCCTGGACAAAAGATTGGTAGAGACGAAGATGGTGTGAAAGTTGATTCTACTCTGTACAAGCAAATGGTGGGGAGCTTGATGTATCTTACTGCGACACGTCCTGACTTAATGTTCGTGGTAAGTCTCGTCAGTCGCTTTATGGCTAATCCCACTCAACTGCACTTTGCAGCAGTGAAGAGAATCATGCGGTATCTAAAGGGAACAATGGAATATGGGATTCGGTACAAGCGAGAGGAAAGAAGAGGGCTCATAGGTTACACCGACAGTGACTATGCGGGAGATGTAGATGACATCAAAAGTACTTCAGGGTATGTTTTCTTGATGAGTGGAGGAGCTGTCGCATGGTCCTCACGGAAGCAACCTATCGTGACTTTGTCAACCACTGAAGCAGAGTATGTTGCAGCAGCAACCTGTGCCTGTCAAGCCATTTGGATGAGAAGAGTTCTGAAGGAGATTGGGCATGAACAAGACGGTGAAATGGTGCTGTTATGTGACAATACGTCCACTATTAAACTGTCTAAGAATGCAGTTATGCATGGGAGGTCCAAGCATATAAGGGTTCGTTATCATTTTCTCAGAGACTTAACCAAAGAAGGTGTTGTTAAACTTGTCTATTGCAACACAGAGGAGCAGCTAGCGGATATCATGACGAAGCCTTTGAAGATGGTGACATTTCAGAAGATCCGACAAGCCTTTGGAATGAGCATTGTGAACTGAACGCTTGAGAAGGTTCAGTTCAAGGAAGGGTTTGTTAAGTTGTTTTGAGTCTTTGCGTCAGTTTAGGAATAAGAGACTTGTTCTCATTAGTTTGAAATTGGTCAATTCAGTTAGAGATTTAGTAGCTGTTAGTTGAGCTCTTTTAGTTTTCTTCTGTTATTTGTATTCCCTATAAATAGGCATTGGAGGCTATCGAATATAGTAGATCATTTGGATGCAATTTGTGTTTTCTCTAAAATAACAATTACAGTTTCATCAATAGCCTCGTCTTCAAAGCTACCCGGTATGGTTTGCCCGTTATCAAGCACTGCTTCATATTTTTTTTTATTGATTTTACTATTTTTTTTTGTTATCCTTTCTCTCATCTGCTTGCCCGAGCCTATTTGCGTGTAGCTGTTCTTGTTTTCTTGTAATCCTTGGTTCGTTAGTGAAATTCTTCTTGGGATGTTTAATGAAAATGGATTTTAGTTAGCTTGTGGTAATAGTGTGCTTGTGGTATTTAGGAGATAAATTTGAGGTCTCTTTAACAATATGAATTGTTTTTTTTCTCTCTCTCTCTCTCTCTCTCTCTCCCCTATTTGTGTGTGTGTTCAAAATAGACCCCTTTTATAATGCTCCACTTTTTTTAACCTAAAAGGCCCGGGCCCTCTGTAGTATCCTATTTTGCACATGGTCATAGTCAACACTGCCTCTATTTAGGGATACAAGTTAAAAAAAAGTTTTCATTTTTTACTAAATTATTTATTATTGACCTGATTTGTTAAATATGAAACAAAAATTGCATTTAATCAATGAACTTTAAATAAATCCTGAATTGGACCACTCAAAATTGACACATCACTTTTATATAACTAGTTAATGCACACACTAGGTTATGAATATGGTGAAGTGATTTTTAAGAAGTGAAATTTTGTAAGGGAAAATTTTCAATGGAGTCAATTTGTAAGTATTGGCTTAATTTCGGACAAAACTAATTGAGTCATAGGATGGAAGTTTTTTGTGTCCATCAAGCCTATGGCATTTATGTTGAAGACGTGCTAGCCAAGCCTATATTGAAGATTCATCATTGTCGGTTTTCGTGCCAAGTTTATCGTCATCAACATTTCAATTTGTCCAAAGTCTCTAAAGGTATGAATATATTTAATATATATAGAGACTTGAATATTTTTTTAGGTGTCTTTTTATAAAACTTTTGTCAAAAAGACTTTATATTTTTCTCAGAAAAACATTTTAAATCTTAAGATAAAAGTTTTTGGGTTTTAAAAACAAATTTCATTTTTCTGAAAAGTCGTTCAAACGAAACTGGGATCTCGCTCGAAGGAGATTCCCAGGTCGTACGAACGAACATTCTAACAAGATTCGTTTCTATTTCTCTATTTTCTCGTTAGAATTGTTCTTAGAACGACATCGTTTGAACGAGATTCTACGATTTTTGTTATGTTTTTTCATTAGTAATCTCATTAGAACGAAGTCGTTCGAACGACATTTAAAACTCGTTCAAATGACCTACGTTTTTGAGCAGTTTTTTCGTCAGTTTTTATACAACTTCACACTGGCCCACTTTCGTATTTCCATTTTTTAATAGTGCGGGAACTTACATTTTTATAAAACTTTTGAGATATTTTCCAACATAGTTTGAGAGCAAAATCCCTTTTCCAAAAGTCTCATTTGTGTTCTTAATCTTTAATGGTTTAATTTCCATCAAAACACAAAGTTTACACCCATAGTTTACTTTGATCCATGTTCCACAATATATATATATATATATATATATATATATATATATATATATTTGTTTGAGATCATCTTGTTGGCACCGAGTATCATCTCTGCCCTATAAGGAGACGGTTTCTATGGGGGATTCCGTCCTTTTGATTTGTGGTATGCATACGGAGAAAGGCTTCGTTTGTGGTTGATGGTAGCTGTGCCTCATAGGTGGATTTCGAGACGATAGTGGATTCCAGAGTTATTGACTAGGAGGAGGTGGAAGAACGAAGAAGCGTTAAGACTTGAAAGGAGTCGAGTCATTGAGGTAAGTCTTTTGTTGCGTCTTTTGTAAAACCATACCTAGTGGATTTGTGGCTGGGCCGTCTGAGGTTTTTTTCATTGTGGATTTTTCTCGTACATAGCAACGTTGTGTGTTATGATTTTTTTTATCTAGAAAAAATCACTTAGGTGCACGTGTAGGTTTAAAAAGATAAAAGTTGGTTTAATCAGAACAATGGTGTAATTTTGGTGCAACTTTAGTTTGGGTAATTTTAATTTTATTTAATTCTAATTGTTTAATATATTTAGTAAAATGCATGATTAGGTTTGTTTCACATTTTTTTTAACTTGAATTGAATTAATTTTGTTTAAATTCAAATTCAAATACTTGTTTAGTTTAATTTAATTTTAATTTTGGAGAAATTAAAATTTGAAAATCTTAAGTGTTAATTTTGAAAGAAATTAAATTGGAATATTGTGCGAACCATCTCATATTTGGAATTTAAAAACTGGGGTATCAAAAGTAAATCTTATAATTTAAACTCTTTCAAGTGGTATTAGAGCAAGAATGCTAAATTATTGTGTTAAGATCCTTTTGTTCATTTTTGGGTTCAAAATATGAGAATATACCTTTTGCAAAATTTCCCGATTTTGATGGTTCTAACTACGTGTATTAGAAAGCGCGTATGAGGTCGGCACTTAAATCCCTAAATGAGCGGTTTTGGAAAATGGTAGTTAAAGGGTGGTCCCCACCAACATGTCTAGAAGGAGAGGTTTGTGTACCTAAACCCGTAAAACGATGGAGTGAGACTGAGCTTAAGTTTGCAAATTTTAATTCTCGTAGTTTAAATGCTCTTTTTAGTGCGGTGACACCGGAGGAGTTCCATCGAATTATGACGTGTGAAATGTCTAAGGAGGCATGAGATATACTCCAACTCACCTATGAAGGTTCAAGTGTCGTCAAAACTTCCGAACTCCCAAACCTCACCACTCAATTTGAAACCATTAAAATGCTAGAAAGTGAGACTTTTGATGGGTTCTATGCGAGATTGTCCGATATTGTGAATTCATGATTTAATTTGGGAGAAAAGATACCCGACAATCGTGTCGTAAAGAAAATTTTGAGGTCATTACCCGATAGATTTATTCCAAAGGTGACCGTTTTAAATTCTTTAGGCACTTTAGACTATACGAAACTTGAAGAGCTTGTAGGTTACTTACAAACCTATAAACTTGACATGTTTCCCTCCAAGGATGAGAATAAGACAGATAAGTGCATAGCTTTGAAAGCATGGAAGGAGTAAACACAGATTTCGGATGATGAGTTTGAGAGTGACTCGGAAGATATGGCTTTGTTTGCTAAGAAGTTTAGAAAATTTCTTAAGATCAATAAAGAGAAACTTAAAAATGATTGTAAGAAGTTTGAGAAGTCTAAGCATAATAAAGCCGAGATATTCCCTAAAAATCGTAATGAATATCTTAATAGGGACGAGTCGAATAAATGTTATGGTTTTGAGGGTTATGGTCATAGGGCATTCGAGTGTCCCCCTAAACTAAGGAAGGAGGGCAAGAGACCTATTTCATTTAATGCCACCCTTAGTGATAGTGAACCAGAAGAGGGACCCGATTCCCCAGTTGAGCGCAATTTTACCGCGTTCCTGGTCCGTTATGTGAGCGATAGTGAAAAGTCTTCCATTGAGGATAAATTAATACATGACACTTTTGAGACCATTGTTTGGGAATCCCATGAGTTTGATGGTAAAGAGAGTGGAGAAAAGAGAGAGAGAATAAAGAAAAGGAGGAGGGGAGTGAACTCCAAGTAGCCTTTCGTGAGTTGTATACGGAGTCATTGAAATTAAAAAGGGAAAACTTGAAGTTAGAAGAAAAAATGAGAGAACGTGCCGTAGGTAATGATGAAAGTGTTTTAATTGATGATCTTAAGGAACGTGAGAGAACTCTTCGGGAGAAGCTAGAGTATGTTGAAGGTAAAAGAGATAACCTTAAAGGTATAATGGAGGTTACGGAGAAAGAGCTTCTCGAGTTTGAAGAGAGTAGGAGTTTACTTGAGTCTTGACTAGTGGAGTTTGAAGAGAAATTGAAAGACTCAAGTCGAGTCAAATTTTATTTGGAGTGTAGGTCGAAGAAATTATATAAAATCTTAGGCACCGTCCAAATCAAGGATGACATGTGCTTCTGTACTCAAAATGCTTTCCGTAATAAAGCCACAATGATGTTTTTGAGAGAATCATCTAAGAACACTAGAAAAGATCAACCCTCAGGTAATACTTCATGCCAAAATCATGTTTTCACCTTCACACTTTGTGGTCGGACGGTCCACCTTAGAAAGTTTTATTTTCATCTTAGAAATGGACCTAGAAAGTCAAAGGGTAGAGTCCCCAAGGTCACCAAATCCCTAGAGCGTCTTGTTAAACTCATGTGGGTTAGGAGATCCAACTTGGAGGCTTTACATGATAGACTTTATGATTCTTGTTTACTTGCACATGAATCCTCCTTTGCTAAATTTATTGGTTGATTGTGTTAGTGTTGTTTACACACACTAGATTATGTGTTTCATGATGGATTTTTGCTAGTTGTATATTTGTTTGTCATATTCTAGTTTATGCTTCATTATATAAAGTGTGCTAGAATTATGATATGTGTATCGATTTTTATTTATTGGAAGAAATACAAAAAGATTTTGTTTGTATTTTAAGTTGATTTTTATTTTATTTGTTTATATAATATTTATAAAAATTCAAAGAGATTTGTTTTGTGTATTTTAATTTTACACATTTTATGTAGCATATACTTGTGTTTGAATCCAATTTCATTCCCCGCTTCCACGTGGCTAGAATTTTTGGTTATGAATTTCAATTCTTAAAATATTCTTTATCATGCTTGCATGGAGAAATTTGATTTTGAATTATTTTATGGATTCCCTTTTTATATGCCTTTTACACACATGCACAAGCTATTTGAACTTTAACTTCACGTTTATATTTGAGCTAAGTGAGATATTCTCCTATCAATTTTATCATCTATATGTTGCTATGACTATAGGGGAATTGTGCATGTAAGAGCCGTTGCACATGAGATTTGTTTGAAGTGTATAAAAATATATATGAGGGTGCACGAAAAGGGTCTAAAAAGCGTGGCATTGTAAAAAGTAGTCTAGACCCAAAGAGTTTGAAAATGGCCTAAAAAAGTATGTCATTGTAAAAATTAGCCAAGGTCAACATAGTTTAGTTTGATATGTTCCTTCAAAAGAAAACAATTATTATTTATGACAGAGTTTGGATGGGAATATCAACGAGTTTGTACAATGACAATGTATCCTAGTTACGCCTATTTTGTCATGACTCTATTGGTTTGTAGAATCATCAAAATTCTAGGCTTGTATGCATTGTGCTTATTTGTTCTTTGAGTTCACTTTATCTTCTGACATGAGTCTATATATATATGCTTGATAAAATTTTTGCAATCAAATAGAACTACTTGAATATTTTTAAGTGATTAGGTTATAATTCTTTTGTCTCTAGTTCTTACCCATTCACTTCATTTACCACATGTTTATTTAGACACATTTATTCCATATGAGTGTGGAAAGCTTATTGTATTTTGTGTCTCGTGTGGTGTTTATACCTATATATATGTGCTTATGTGTCATTGATATCTTTTATGTATTTATATATATGGTATCATTTATTTTTGAGTCTTTGCCTTACTATCTCGTCCATGTATGCTTCTTGTTGATATGGGTATTGTGACACCCAGACTAATTAAATACCAGGTAGCTACTCCTTTATTAAATTAATTCAAAATGCCAAGTTGGTCCAGTTAATAGCATCACTGTCGAAACATTTTAATGATTACTAACCACCTAGTATTTAAAAAGTAAGTTGCCAAATTTTAATTTAAGTCTGAGTAACATGCAACAAGTGTAATGAAGAATAATAACACCATTCACCAAACTGAAGTAAAAAGAATAACCATCACATAATGTAAATAAAGTCTGGAGGAAAACTCCTCACTACAATTCCACAACTGAAATAAATAAAGGAATACTGAATCAATACAAGCCAAAGTCTGAAAACTGAAATGAAAAGATGTCTCTAATAGAAATGGGCAACATGCCCTACAACTGATAGAATACTGAATCCAAATGATAGAAGCGTCTAAAAGCAATTCCCTGTAGCTTCCACAAACAGCTACAACTCGTCACCGGAATGAGTATCCTATGCATGGTGTCCTTGTGGCTGGGCACCTAAAATGGTTTTACAAGAAAATAGATTTGAAAGCAAACGGGTTAGAGCCCGAATGTGGAGATATTTTAAAAACCTGCAAGTGCTTTAAAAACATTTAAAACATTAAATGCAAAGTACATGTTAGGACGTGCACTCACATGATATTCTCACCTCTCGTCTAACTGTGCACTCCTAACGTAAGTACCCATCTACAATGACACAAACCACTAGCTAAGTGACATCATATCTAGCTAGATTGTCATAGGTCATACCCTTATTACTCGATTCTATTAACATTATAACGCTCGTAATTAAATAGGGGTTTAACGTAAACTCAGATGTTCAATATGCAATATATTTCACTATCAGCTAACCCGTTATGTTTTTCTCGAAACAATACCGTAATTATTTTCACCACATTAACATGAAGGTTCCCATTAATTAAGTGTATATTATTCACATCATAAATATACAATACAAGCACCCCGAGAACTAAGCTGCGGTGCACACATACTCTGCTATCCATCCCGGTACATCACGTACATAAGGATTACATATTCCGAATCTCTCAGGAATAGTTCACAGATAACAACATCACAAATAATGGAGGCGAACACAGTCACATCACATGGGTCACGCACATACCTACGCTCCCACGATCAGCGGACTTATTAATATCCCAATAAGTCTTTCTATGACCTATGTTCATCAAGGTAACCAGTCTAAATCCGGGCAACACAAGGATTAGAGGGCCCTAAGCGAACGCAAACCTCCCGTGATAGCAAGTATGGTAGGTATGTCATACACACAATTCATATATCAATACTAAGTAAACACACATCTCAGTAATCCCGTAGTTTAATTGAAGTACTATTCTCATTCTAGTACCAATATATAATTTATACACTTTATACGATTCCGGTTTATAATCATACGCGCCATAAATTATTCTCACGTCGTAGTAGACACTCACGTCTCAACCCAACTATCCCTTTACTTTAAATCGCTCATATATAATTTACTCCTCAAAATAACACAAACGTCGCAAACCTATCAATACATCATCAAAGGAAGGTTATCTATATACTCGAACAAGATCACGGGACTCCCAAAATCAAAACAGGCCAAAAAGGACTAAACTGCCAGCTCGCTAGAAGTCTCGTTCGAACGAGACTGTTCGAACGAGATTCCAGTTCGTTCGAACGAACTGTACCTTCTAACGACATCTCGTTCGAATGAATGTATCAAACGAAATACAGTTCGTTCGAACGAAGGTATCAAATGAAGTCTCCCCTCGTTATAAGCGACTGGTCAACTCGTTAGAATCTCGTTCGAACGAGCTCGTTCGAACGACCTGGGAAGGTCTTCTAACGAGGGACCAGTTTCGGCCCAGAATTTCTTAGTTACGATTTCCATCAATTCTTACTCCTCAATTCTCCTCTAAAATTCGTTCCAATAATGTTTTAAGTTCTCTAATCATCCTAAAACATGCTAAGGTCATATACTAACATCTTTTAAGGAATTAATACATCCTAAACATCATTAAATCACAAGTTTCTACATTTTTCCCCAATTTCTCAAGAACATGAACCCTAAACTTTTTAGTTCTCAATTAGTCCATTCTAAATCCGTTTTTCTTACATCCAACATATATTAATACCAGAATAATCATCTCTATATGATTCTACATGCAATTTGTCCTCAATATTCAAGTTCTATGTCCAAACAACATGGGTTTTCATTTATCTTCCAAGAACAATGGTAAATCTTCAAATTATCTAACATGGAGGAAACATTCTCTGAATTAAAAGAGATTAAATCACTTGCCTCGATTGTCTCTGAATTTGGTATTGATTTTGTAAAGGTTTTCTGCAGAATTCCTTCTCCTTCTCTCCCTCTCTAAGCTTTCTTCTCCAAAGGTGGCTATGGTGGCTAGGGTTTTCTTTGAGAAAGTTGGAAACCTAAATGACAACCTCCGTAGCTTATTGGGTCATTAAGGGTTGGTTAGTGGGTTTAGTGGGTCTATTCCCAATCAGATTTACTTCTCTAATTTTCGTCATTTTTAATTCCTAAAAATACGAAATTACCAAAATACCCTTTATATTACCGGTATGGCCTAAAAATACCCCGGAACCCAAACTACACTCCCGGCTAGTGTTTTCTGACTATCTCGACCCTTCCAGACGCGTTGGCGCACTCAAAACGACCATAAGGTTTATAGAATTTAAATTCACTTTTATAAATAAAATAATTATATCCTGACGCGACTGTCACACGCGTCCCAATAAAATGACCAAATTGCCGTATATCAATCTCACGATAAATTTCATAATTCAATATTCATATAACATCATATATACTCAATATAGTCAAATACCAACTCACAACTCGCTAGTATTTTACCCGGATTAATTTCCAAATAATTCATATTTAATTAATTAATCCTAAAAATAAATATAGCCAAAAGTACGGGGTATTACATACTTCCCCCCTAATAACTGAATTTTGTCCCGAAATTCGAAACTAGAAAGTACCTGCTAAAAATAACTCTGGATAACGTTCGCGCATCTCATCCTCGCGCTCCCATGTGGACTCCTCGACATTGTGATGTCGCCACTGGACACGCACTAACGGGACTATCTTTGACCGCAGTTTCCTCTCGCTTCGGTCCAAAATAGCAATCGGCCCCTCATCGTAGGAGCTATCCGGCTGGAGATCGATGTCCTCCACAGCAATGTGAGAATGAGCCAAATTAGCTCTAAGGTATTTCCTCAGCGAGGAAATATGGAACACATCGTGAATCCGATGCAAATGCTCCGGTAACCCAAGTCTGTACGCAACCGGTTCGATCCGCTCAATAATAGAAAATGGCCCCACATACCTTGGTGCCAACTTCCCCTTCTTCCCGAATCGCATAATCCCCTTCATAGGAGATACTCTGAGCAAAACCTGGTCCCCTACTTGGAACTCCCTGAAAAATCTCTTCACATCAGCGTAACTCTTCTGTCGATCTTGAGCTACCCGAATGCGACTCCGAATCAACTCAATTCTTGCCGAAGTATCCTGAATCACTTCCGGCCCAAGTAGTTTGTTGTCTCCCACCTCCAACCAACATGCTGGGGAATGACAAGGCCTACCGTACAATGCTTCAAACGGAGCCATGCCAATAGTGAACTGATAGGAGTTGTTGTAAGCAAACTCCACCAGTGGAAGGTACTGCTCCCATCCACCCCCAAAGTCAATAATGCACATGCGTATCATGTCCTCCAACATCTGATTTGTGCGCTTGGTCTGCCCATCGGTCTGCGGATGATAAGCCGTACTCAACCGCAATTCCGTGCCCATGGCCTCCTGGAAACTCTCCCAAAATCTCGAAACAAATATCTTGTCTCTGTCAGACACGATATTTAGGGGCACACCGTGAAGTCTCACAACCTCTGAAATGAAGAGCTGGGCATACTGTCCCGTAGTGTAGTCAGTCCTTACGGGTAAAAAGTGAGCGACCTTGGACAACCTGTCCACAATTACCCAAATGGAGTCGTGACCCCTCTGCGACGTAGGCAACCCCGTGATAAAGTCCATGGATATGCTCTCCCACATCCACACCGGGACTTCCAACGGCTGTAGCAATCCTGCCGGTCTCTGCTGATCCACTTTTATAAGCTGACAAGTGGCGCATTTCGAAACAAACTCAGCGATATCTCTATTCATACCGCTCCACCAATATTGGCGTCTCATGTCTTGGTACATTTTGTCCCCTCCGGGATGTACCGCGAACCGTGAGCCGTGCGACTCTGCCATCACCTCGTGTCACAATTCCTCCCCTTCCGGAACCACCAATCTCCCATTGAAGCGTAATCCCCCGTCTGAGCTAACGGTATAGGACTCGGATCCCTCTACTAGTAATCGAACTATCTGCTCCTGACAGAACGAGTCAGTAGCCTGTGCCCGTACTACCTTCGTGACAATCTGCGGTGTAACGGTCATCACAGACATGAAAGATCGGGCCACTGCATCCTGGTGTCCCAATTACTTCCACTTTGCCTTCCACACCTCTGCCACTTCATCTGCTGGCCTACGGCTCAACGCGTCTGCCACCACGTTAGCCTTACTCGGGTGATACTGGATATCGAACTGGTAGTCGTTCACAAACTCAAGCCACCTACACTGCCGCATATTCAACTCCTTCTGCGTGAACAGGTACTGTAGGGACTTGTGGTCCGTGAACAGTTGGAACTTCTCCCCCAAAAGATAGTGCCTCCAAATCCGTAGGGCAAATAACACTGCCGCCAACTCCAAATCATGCGTGGGGTAATTCTTCTCATGAGTCTTAAGCTTACGGGAAGCATAAGCTATGGCCTGTCTCTCCTGCTGCAATACACCTCTAAGTCCTTGCAAAGACGCGTCGGTGTAAACCAAATACTCAACTCCCGGTCTCGGCAATGCTAACACAGGTGCTGAGGTCAGTTTATCCTTCAATTCGTCGAATCCCAACTGACAGGCATCACTCCAGATGAATGGCACATCCTTTCGAGTCAGATGTGTCAAAGGACCTGCTATCTTCGAGAAACACCGAATAAACCTCCTGTAGTATCCTGCTAGACCCAAGAAACTACGAATCTCAGTCGATGTCATGGGCTATCCCCACTCCCTCACCGCGGATACCTTCCCCGGATCAACAGATATTCCCCGGTCGGAAATAATATGTCCCAAAAACTGGACCTCCTTCAGCCAAAACCCGCACTTCTCATATTTTGCATACAACTCGTTCTGACGTAGTGTCTGCAAAACTTGCCTTAAATGCTCGGCGTGCTCCTCCTCTGTCTGGGAGTAAACCAGTATATCATCGATGAAGACAATGACAAACTGATCTAGGAAATCCCTGAACACTCTGTTCATCAAGTCCATAAACACTGCTGGAGCGTTGGTCAAACCAAAAGGCATAACTCAAAACTCGTAAGAACCATATCTCGACAAGAACGCAGTCTTCGAGACATCCTCCTCCCTGATACGTAACTGATGGTATCCCGATCTCAAATCAATCTTCGAGAAGAAAGAAGCTCCCCTCAACTGGTCAAATAGGTCATCGATTCGAGGCAACGGATACTTATTCCGTATCGTGACCTTATTCAACTCTCGGTAGTCCACACACAATCTCAGTGAACCGTCCCTCTTCTTCACAAACAAAACTGGAGCGCCCCAAGGTGTGGTACTCCTGTGAATAAAGCCCTGACCTAACAGCTGCTCTATCTGATCTCGTAGCTCTCTCATCTCTGCCGGAGCCATACGGTACGGTGCGCGTGCTATAGGCCTCGTATCTGGCAATAGGTCTATAACAAAATCTATCTCTCGACTGGGGGGTAGGCCTGGTATCTCCTGAAACACATCCGAATACTCCCTGACTACTGGGATAGAATCTAAAGGAATCACTACCTCCTTAGAGGTATCCTCCTCAATGTAATAAGGATGAGCGGTCGATCCTCCCTCTGGGCGAGGCATCGCCACTACAAACATCTCTTGCCCCGGAATGGCAAAAACAATGCTCCCGCTGAAGCAATCAATCATGGCCCTATAAGCTACGAGCCAATCCATACCGATAATCACATCGTGAACATGCATATCTAATACCAACATGTCTGCAGGTAATACCAAACCACCAATCTCTACCCCCACTCCCCGGCATATAAAGAATATAAGTGACCCACTCCCCAATGGTGAGTCGACACACGTCACTGTGCTCTCAGCCGTAGCTAACAATCCTAAAGCTTTCGTGAAGTGTGTAGCTATAAAATAATGTGTAGCCCCCGTATCAAATAATACCCGACCCATAGTGCCATGGATAGGAAACGTACCCTCAATCGCGGGCGGTGCCTGTGGAACTGCAGCCTGGTGAACGTTATAGACACGTCCATACTGTAGCTGCCCCTGCTAAACTGGGGCTGCTGGAATAGGTGGCAATGCTACCATCTGTGGCGGTGCGGGGAGAGCGGCGGGAAACATAAGCCTCTGTGGCTCCTGGCGAGCACCCTGCTGCTGCTACTGTGGGGCCCTGCCCCTATCAGGACAATCCTGTCGCTTATGGCCAGTCTTGCCACAAACAAAACACTTCCCCGGGAAGTTCCCTCCTCTCTGCCCCTGCGGCCCCCACCCCTGGTGTCCGTTACCGTTCCTCCCTTGGCCCTACTGGCCCTGGTGAAACTGCTGCCCATTCTGCCCCTGTTGGCCCTGATGGCCGTTTGGACCCTGATGGCCCTGACGGAAACCTCCCTATCCCTGTCTGTAGTTCCCTGATCGGAACCTCTTCTGATCCCCCTGCTGGGTACCCTGCTCACCCTGTCTCTGCCCTTGAACAGATTGTGCCCCATCGGCACCATGTCCTCCAGTCCTGCCCTGATGGCTAGACTCTCCCGACCTCTTGCCCTCAGCCATATGAAAGCGGTGGTCCTGACAGTGTAACAAAGCAGCGTTAACCACATCAGAATACGTGGCCAATGAAAGGTTCCCTAACAGATGCTGACGGATCCTCCATGTTAACCCGTCTGTGAACTTCTCAATCTTCTTCTTCTCTATTGGTATCTCATCTGGAACGATATTCAATAGATTCGTGAACTCGGCCTCATAGTCGGCCACGGTCTTACCCTCTTGCCTCAGATTCATCAATTTCCTCCTCATTTCCGTATGAACTGCGGACGGAAAGTACTTGCGGTCAAACCGCACCCAGAAGTCCTGAACAGTGAGAGTATCCCTCTCCTCCACGGTGGTAATAGACTCCCACCACTCCAGTGCAGATCCAACTAGCTTGAAAGTAGCTAGCACCTGCTTCTGAACATCCGTGCACTCATACATCCTCAAGTGCCTCTGCATATCCTTCCTCCACTGGCTCGAGACTACCACATCTGAGCTACCTGCAAACTCTGGCGGATGCGCTTTCTGAAAAGCGTCACGTACACGCTCCCAAGCAGACGGGAATGCATTTGTCTGTACTGGCGCGGCAACCGGCGCCTGAGGTGGTGCCTGCTGAACTACGGCAATTGCGGCATTTACCGCTTGGGCTACAATAGCTGCAACCTCAGCGGCGTTCATCATGCCCTGAACTGGAGCGGACTGGGGTTCGGGCGTTGCATCCCTGGGAACTCGTCGTGCACGTCGTGGAGGCATCTGAAATAAGAATGAAGTTTATAAGTTCGCAGTTATAAACTTAATATAGCTGAAGAACGTAGCATACACAAAAAGAGTACAACAGTCCTATAATATAGGGCTCTATATCAAAGAAACTTAGCGGAAAAATAATAAGCCGTCAGATCCTAAAGGACACTAGAACCTGATGCTCTGATACCACCTGCGACACCCAAACTAATTAAATACCGGGTAGCTACTCCTTTATTAAATTAATTCAAAATGTCAAGTTGGTCTAGTTAATAGCATCACTGTCGAAACATTTTAATGATTACTAACCACCTAGTATTTAAAAAGTAAGTTGCCAAATTTTAATTTAAGTATGAGTAACATGCAACAAGTGTAATGAAGAATAATAACACCATTCACCAAACTGAAGTAAAAAGAATAACCATCACATAATGTAAATAAAGTCTGGAGGAAAACTCCTCACTACAATTCCACAACTGAAATAAATAAAGGAATACTGAATCAATACAAGTCAAAGTCTGAAAACTGAAATGAAAAGATGTCTCTAATAGAAATGGGCAGCATGCCCTACAACTGATAGAATACTGAATACGAAATCCAAATGATAGAAGCGTCTAAAAGCAATTCCCTGTAGCTTCCACAAACAGCTACAGCTCGTCACCGGAATGAGTGTCCTATGCATGGTGTCCTTGTGGCTGGGCACCTAAAATGGTTTTACAAGAAAATAGATTTGAAAGCAAACGGGTTAGAGCCTGAATGTGGAGATATTTTAAAAACCTGCAAGTGCTTTAAAAACATTTAAAACATTAAATGCAAAGTACATGTTAGGACGTGCACTCACATGATATTCTCACCTCTCGTCTAACTGTGCACTCCTAACGTAAGTACCCATCTACAACGACACAAACCACTAGCTAAGTGACATCATATCTAGCTAGACTGTCATAGGTCATACCCTTATTACTCGATTCTTTTAACATTATAACGCTCGTAATTAAATAGGGGTTTAACGTAAACTCAGATGTTCAATATGCAATATATTTCACTATCAGCTAACCCGTTATGTTTTTCTCGAAACAATACCATAATTATTTTCACCACATTAACATGAAGGTTCCCATTAATTAAGTGTATATTATTCACATCATATATATACAATACAAGCACCCCGAGAACTAAGCTGCGGTGCACACATACTCTGCTATCCATCCCGGTACATCACGTACATAAGGATTACATATTCCGAATCTCTCAGGAATAGTTCACAGATAACAACATCACAAATAATGGAGGCGAACACAGTCACATCACATGGGTCACGCACATACCTACGCTCCCACGATCAGCGGACTTATTAATATCCCAATAAGTCTTTCTATGACCTATGTTCATCAAGGTAACCAGTCTAAATGCGGGCAACACAAGGATTAGAGGGCCCTAAGCGAACGCAAACCTCCCGTGATAGCAAGTATGGTAGGTATGTCATACACACAATTCATATATCAATACTAAGTAAACACACATCTCAGTAATCCCGTAGTTTAATTGAAGTACTATTCTCATTCTAGTACCAATATATAATTTATACACTTTATACGATTCCGGTTTATAATCATACGCGCCATAAATTATTCTCACGTCGTAGTAGACACTCACGTCTCAACCCAACTATCCCTTTAATTTAAATCGCTCATATATAATTTACTCCTCAAAATAACACAAACGTCGTAAACCTATCAATACATCATCAAAGGAAGGTTATCTATATACTCGAACAAGATCACGGGACTCCCAAAATCAAAACAGGCCAAAAAGGCCTAAACTGCCAGCTCGTTAGAAGTCTCGTTCGAACGAGACTGTTCGAACGAGATTCCAGTTCGTTCGAACGAACTGTACCTTCTAAAGACATCTCGTTCGAACGAATGTATCAAACGAAATACAGTTCGTTCGAACGAAGGTATCGAATGAAGTCTCCCCTCGTTAGAAGCGACTGGTCAACTCGTTAGAAGCTCGTTCGAATGAGCTCGTTCGAACGACCTGGGAAGGTCTTCTAACGAGGGACCAGTTTCGGCCCAGAATTTCTTAGTTACGATTTCCATCAATTCTTACTCCTCAATTCTCCTCTAAAATTCGTTCCAATAATGTTTTAAGTTCTCTAATCATCCTAAAACATGCTAAGGTCATATACTAACATCTTTTAAGGAATTAATACATCCTAAACATCATTAAATCACAAGTTTCTACATTTTCCCCCAATTTCTCAAGAACATGAACCCTAAACTTTTAAGTTCTCAATTAGTCAATTCTAAATCCGTTTTTCTTACATCCAACATATATTAATACCAGAATAATCATCTCTATATGATTCTACATGCAATTTGTCCTCAATATTCAAGTTCTATGTCCAAACAACATGGGTTTTCATTTATCTTCCAAGAACAATGGTAAATCTTCAAATTATCTAACATGGAGGAAACATTCTCTGAATTAAAAGAGATTAAATCACTTGCCTTGATTGTCTCTGAATTTGGTATTGATTTTGTAAAGGTTTTCTGCAGAATTCCTTCTCCTTCTCTCCCTCTCTAAGCTTTCTTCTCCAAAGGTGGCTATGGTGGCTAGGGTTTTCTTTGGGAAAGTTGGAAACCTAAATGATAACCTCCGTAGCTTATTGGGTCATTAAGGGTTGGTTAGTGGGTTTAGTGGGTCTATTCCCAATCAGATTTACTTCTCTAATTTTCGTCATTTTTAATTCCTAAAAATACGAAATTACCAAAATACCCTTTATATTGCCGGTATGGCCTAAAAATACCCCGGAACCCAAACTACACCCCCGGCTAGTGTTTTCTGACTATCTCGACCCTTCCGGACGCGTTGGCGCACTCAAAACGACCATACAATTTATAGAATTTAAATTCACCTTTATAAATAAAATAATTATATCATGACGCGACTGTCACACGCGTCCCAATAAAATGACCAAATTGCCGTATATCAATCTCACGATAAATTTCATAATTCAATATTCATATAACATCATATATACTCAATATAGTCAAATACCAACTCACAACTCGCTAGTATTTTACCCGGATTAATTTCCAAATAATTCACATTTAATTAATTAATCCCAAAAATAAATATAGCCAAAAGTACGGGGTATTATAGGTATCTATCTTGTTGCGACTTTTCATTGATATTACATGCTTATCTTAGTATATTCTAGTTGGTATCTTTTTGCTATCGCATCGTAGTTGGTATCTATTACCCTTTGTGTGGATTAGTTGCTCTTTTGTTGCCATGTTACTTTTTTTGTACTTGTCACT
This sequence comes from Sambucus nigra, assembly GCA_949130495.1. Taxonomy (NCBI): domain Eukaryota; kingdom Viridiplantae; phylum Streptophyta; class Magnoliopsida; order Dipsacales; family Adoxaceae; genus Sambucus; species Sambucus nigra. The sequence goes on from OX422212.1 coordinate 521,763,430, forward strand.
CTATACACCATTGCATGATATACCTGTTTTTTCATTATGCTTATTCCTTGTTTCATTTAGGGGGAGAATTTGATTTAATTGGGGGAGAAATAGGTTATTTAACGCACTTTAATCTTTGTCTAATCCTGAACAAAAAGGGGGAGAAATGGTATCTAAACCTTTTAGTTTGGGAGATCTAACTTAGGGGGAGACACGGTTTTCTAAAGTAGGCCACGTTAGACAAAGGGGGAGAATTTATTTATATTTATCTCGTCATATTCCCTATGCGTTTGGTGGTGTGTTTAAGTGTGCATGTTTTCATCTTAAGAGATAATATTTTAAAGCGAAAAAGCTTCTCAACTATGTGTCAGTCAAGCGTTGTAATTTTTTTTTGGCGAGTTTGAGTCTTTTTAGATGAGCTTGACGATCCATAGGATTTTTATTTTTGGTTTTGTCCCGAAATAACAAAAGGGGGATATTGATAAGGGAAAATTTCCAATTGATTTAATTTGTAAGTACTGGCTTAATTCCGGACAAACTAATTGAGTCATAGGATGGAAGTTTGTTGTGTCCTTCAAGCCTATGACGTTTGTAATGAAGACATAACAACCAAGTCTAAATTGAAGATATCATCATTGCCAATTTTCGTGCCATGTTTATCGTCATCAACCTTTCAATTTGTCCAAAGTCTCTAAAGGTATGAATGCATTTAATATATATAGAGAGTTGGATACTTTTATGGGTATCTTATTATAAAACTTTTGTCAAAAAGACTTTATATTTTTCTCAGAAAAACATTTTAAATCTTAACATAAAATTTTTTGGGTTTTAAAATCAAATTTCGTTTTTCTGAAAAGCCGTTCGAACGAAATTGGGATCTCGTTCGAACGATATTCCCAGGTCGTTCGAATGAACATTCTAACAAGATTCGTTTATATTTCTCTATTTTCTCGTTAGAACGAACTGGTTTGAACGAGATTCCACGATTTTTGTTCTGTTTCCTCGTTAGTAATCTTGTTTGAACGAAATTGTTTGAATGATATTTAAAAGTCGTTCAAACGACCTGCATTTTGAGAAGTTTTTTCGTCAATTTTTTGTACAACTTCCCACTACCCCACTTTCGTTTTTCTAGTTTTTAATAGTGCGGGAATTGAAATTTTCATAAGACTTTTGAGAGATTTTCCAACACACTTTGAGAGAAAAATCCTTTATCCAAAAGTCCCATTTGTATTCTTAATCTTTAATGGTTTAATTTCAATAAAAACATAAAGTTTACACCCATAGTTTACTTTGATCCAAGTTTCAATATATATATATATATATATATATATATATATATATATATATATATATATATATATATATATATATATATATTGAGATCATCTTGTTGGCACCAGGTATCATCTCTACCCTAAAAGGAGATAGTTTCTACGGTGGATTTCGTTCTTTTGATTTGTGGTATGCATATGGAGAAAGGCTTCATGTGTGGTTGACGGTAGCTGTGCCCCATCGGTGGATTTCGAGACGACGTTGGATTCCGAAGTTATCGACTAGGGGAAGGTGGAAGAACGAAGAAACGTCAAGGCTTGAAAGTAGTCGAGTCATTGAGGTAAGTCTTTGTCGTGTCTTATATAAAACCATACCTAGTGGATTTGTGGATGTGCCGTCCGAGGTTTTTTCCGTTGTGGGTTTTCCTCGTACATCGCAGCGTTGTGTGTTATGATTTTTTTTTTATCTAGAAAAAATCACTTAGGTGCACGTGTAGGTTTAAAAAGATAAAAATTGATTTAATCACAACAATGGTGTAATTTTGGTGCAACTTTAGTTTGGGTAATTTTAATTTAATTTAATTCAAATTGTTTAATATATTTGGCAAAATTCATGCTTAAGTTTGTTTCACATAATTTTAACTTGAATTGAATTAATTTTATTTAAATTCAAATTCAAATATTTGTTTAGTTTAATTTAATTTTAATTTTGGAGAAATTAAAATTTGAGAATCTTAAGTGTTAATTTTGAAAGAAATTAAAAATTGGTATATTGGGTGAACCATCTCATATTTGGAATTGAAAAATTAGGGGATCAAAAGCATATCTTATAATTTAAACTCTTTCAAATTTATTGTTAAAAAGTGTGAGAATTGAAAAGGGGGAGAGTTGAATGTGGAGAATTGGTATTAAAAGAAATCAATTCACCCATATTATTTTTTATATGTTGGTAGCTTTTCTTGTTTGTCTCCTTGACTCCCATCTCATTTTGGTAAAATTGGTTGTCGACAGAAATTACATCTCTTTTGGTATACTTTGTTCATTCGGAGTAACGCTAGTCTCTCAATATGTAACATAATATTCCATATTTACAAATAGATTATATAATTGAGGCTAGTAACAGGAGAACAATGTATATAAACTTACAAAGTTGTACCAATATTACAAATATTTTCCAATTTTAAAAGTTTTTTTATATAATTTTTTTTAAGACAAAATAAATTAATTACTAATTAGATAAGCATTCCCCCAAATATGTGAAAAATTTTAGGTAATAAATGAAACAAAGATTGATGGGATACAAATGCTATTAGTAAAAAATTATATGAGAATGCATATAATTTTGAAGCTATAAAAATCAATGTAACCCTCACCTGAGAATGCATGAACTTCTATCTTGAAGCTGTAAAAAATGAGGAAATAAATTAAGAACGTAAACCTAGAAATGACAAAAATAAAATTGTTTGGATACAATATTAATCTTTATTGAGATAAGAAAATGTCGAGAGATATAATTACATTTAAATGTATGATAATGTTGATCTTTGAACGTCTTCCCATTACTCTAATACTTTGAAGAGTTGACCACATTCTTTTTAAAATCTCATCACCATTTCAAATGCAATGACCTCTTGTAGGATAAACCCACTACAAAGATTATAAACATGTATTTGATATAGAAATGATTTATTTCTAATACAATGACCTCTTATAAATAAACCCACCACAAAAGTTTTACGAAATTTAAATTTCATCAACATTAAAATCTAACAATGCAAATTAATTTAATAAAAAGTCATATGTTGTATAACACCTGTACCACCACTTCAGAATTCAAATCCAAAATAAGGGAAAATGTGAGTCTTCAAACATTAATAAAAAAATAGGACCAAATGTGACATCAGCTAACTACCAAATATGGCCTTATCTCTTTGGCAAGCACTAAATGTTTAACTTTGGTCAAAATTGTAAATTATGACCAACCTATAAATAAGAGCCTAAATAAAAATATAGTCGAGAAAAATCAAGTTTAATAACCCTCAACCACACACACACACACACACACACACACACACACACACACACACACACACACATATATATATATTCTCAACTTATAAATAATATTTAATAAAATTATGGGAATAGAATATTCATTTCATCCTTCCATTATTTTTTAATTTGCTAGATGTGTTTTTAATACAAAATAATTCAATAATGAACATTATTATATCACATTCATGGCCACAGATATAACGGAGATGTGTTAAATGAGTTTGAGATAAAATTTTCTAACCACATAAATAATAATTTAAAATATGTTTAACCCATTAAGAGTTACGAATATCAGATAAATATATTCATGTTAATCAATCATATATAAGTTTATTTTAACAATTAAGAGTATCACTAATATCAAATAAAATTTGTGTTAATCTTATGAACTGTTATTGTTTTTATTGCATTCTTCGTACATCTAAAATAAAAATAAAAAACACGTATAAATTAGTAACCAACTAAAAGTAATAACTAACCTCCGAGTCACCTTTTTCAAGGTAGTTTGACCCCCAATTAATTAAGGTGTGTTTGATAGACAACATTTCCCATGAAAAATGTGAAAAAATTTCATATATTTCAATTTTATTCGCATTTGATTGCATAAACTTTCATTGAAAATATTTTCCACCCATAAAATATCTAAACTGAATAAAGCTGAAAGTTTGCCTTTTTCAACTTTGAATACAAATTTCATAGCAAATTGTCATTGTTTAGGCCTAAATAAGCTCGATATTTTATATATTTCTGTTAGAATTTATGGGTTTACATAAGTTGACAAAATCTGATTTTGGTCAACTTTGGGGTCAATTTATTATAGGACCTACACGTCTTTCGTGACAACTCAAAGTGGTAACTCGTTCACCTTCGCAAGGAGTATAACGTGGTATACTCACATAGAAAAAAACATACATTATTGAATGAGAAATTGTAGCTCAAAGTACTCACTTGCAATGTGGAAAATGGTTGAAGTATTTAAGTTAAGGCTTATCCTACATAGGAAGAATGTGTAAAATGGGTGTAGTATAATATAACTCAATTTGGCTTAAAGGCTTGGTGCCCTTGGGGTATCCCAACTCTTTGAAAGAGGGAGGATATACATGGGCTTGGGTTGACTTCCAAGCCCACACGTGTGCGCGACGTCGTAGCCCGCCGGGCCAGCTCGGCATCCAAGCCCACATGAGCGCACGCGCCGACGCCCCCCGCACGACTCAGGCTCGAGCTCGGGCTAAAGTATAAAATTTTTGGGACAAATTCTATTAGGCTTTTATTTATTTATTTTTGGGTTTCTTTTATTTTGTTTCGGCCCAGTTTTTATTTATTTTTTTAATTTCGTTTTATCTGGTTGGTTAGTTAATTTCGGTTATTCCCAACAGTTAACTGTTGGAATTTCATCGTTTTTAACTGCCACTTATTATTGTATAAATAAGTGGCATGGGGTCTCATTTTAAGAGTCAGGAAAATAAAAGGTCAGTACACATATTTCTGTGAGTTTCATATGAGAGTTCTCAACTGTTGGTTCAAACAGACTTGCAAATTGGGGTGTTACATTTGCAAGTAAGATTATTGTATCCCGGGAGACAATTGTCGTTGCGTCAGAGAAACACTAATTCGGGGCAAAATTTGTCTTAAGGTCAGAGTGTTTAACACTTGCCTCAATCGAAATCTGTATTGTTGCATATTAATTCTGTAACTATTTTTTTATTGCATATTAATTCTATAATTATTCTGTTATTACTAATTTCTTAATTTCTGTAATATAATTGCAAAATCATTTTAGATAAATATCTTAAGATGAATTTTGTATATATCTTTTTAATTCCAGAATGATTTTTGCATTACTTAATTACTAAAATATTTTATAATAACTTGTGTGTTGAGAAATTATTTTAGTATTTCAAAAATTATTATTTTCACATTCTGTAAAGGATTTTGTGAAAGAGTTTTTTTTTTATGTATAACAGAAAATATAATAGTAGTTGCATGTTTATATAATTTATTTATTGCATGTATTTCTGTTACTCAGAAAATTAGCATACTATTATTTATTTCTAGTGAATTGCCAACAAGTTAGTTTTCATTAAATTCATGACATTATATTAATATAATTATTCATTCCCATATTCTGTTATAAACACATATTTATTTTTGTTTAAAATAGAAATGACATCTACTTCTGCTTTGCCCATTGCGGTAGTACTAACTAATGTTGGACATGGTGAAAATCTCGAAAAGTTCAAAGGGACTGATTTCAAACGTTGGCAACAACAAATGTTATTTTATTTAAAAACTTTGAACTTGGCAAAATTACTTAATGAAGAGGAACCAACTTTGAAAGAAGGTCAAACTGACAGGAAAATAATTGCCGTTGTGGATGCATGGAAACATGAGGATTTTCTATGTAAAAATTATATCCTCAACAATTTGGAAAACACGTTATATAATGTGTACAACCCTCTTAAAACTGCTAAAGCGGTGTGGGAGTCTTTGAATAAAAAATACAAAACAGAAGATGACGGAATGAAAAAATTCGTTATTGGTAGATTCTTGGATTTTAAAATGGTTGATTCAAAGACTGTCATTAGTCAGGTCCAAGAGCTCCAATTGATTTATCATGAAATCTTTTCTGAAAAAATGGAAATAAGTGAGTCATTTCAAGTGGCTGCTATGATTGAAAACTTGTCACCATCTTGGAAAGATTTCAAAAATTATTTGAAATATAAACGTAAAGAAATGGGGTTTAAGGACTTGATGGTGAGCTAAAGGATTAAAGAGGATAATCGGGTGTCAAAAAAGAAAACTAAAAATCCTATGGAATCCAAAGCGCATGTAGTGGAAGAAGGGCAAAGTAGCAAGAACAAGAAAAGGAAGAGTATGAACCAAGGCGGGCCAAACAAAGGGCCTAAAGGTGAAAACTTTAAAAAGTTTGATGGAAAATGTTTTGTATGGGATAAGCCGGGACATTGTACTAAAGATTGCCGTAATCGAAAAAATCAAGGGAATAAGAAACATAAGCAAGCACAAGCCAATGTCATTGAAGTTGAGAAAATTTCTAAAAATATTAATGGTTTGAGCCTTTCGGCCCTGGTTTTTGAAGTCAATATGGTGGGAAATACTAGGGAATGGTGGGTGGACACTAAGGCCACTCGTCACATATGTTCTGACAAGAATATGTTTACTTCCTACCAACACTCTAATCACGAGGAACAACTTTTCATGGAAAATTCTTCTGCTTCAAAGGTTGAAGGAAAAGGGAAAGTTATACTTAAGATGACTTTGGGAAAGGAACTTACTCTCAACGACGTATTTTATGTCCCCGATATTCGAAAGAACTAGGTTTTAGGATCACTGCTTAGCAAGATGGGATTCAAACTTGTATTTGAATCTGATAAATTTGTACTCACTAAGAGTAGTATATATGTGGGTAAAGAATATTTGAGCGATGGGCTTTTCAATCTCAATGTAATGATTGTAATGCCTATTAATAAAAATAAAAACATATCTTCTACTTATTTGATCGAGTCTTATAATGTTTGGCATGGTAGATTAGGCCATGTTAATTATGATACTATCCGTAAATTAATTAATTTAGACTTAATATCTAAATTTAGTATTGACACAAGTCACAAGTGTGAAACGTGTGTGGAATCAAAGTTAACTAAAACTCCTTTTAAAAATGTTAAAATGAGTACAAACCCTCTTGAGTTAATTCATAGTGATATATGTGATTTAAAATTTATACAAACAAAAGGTGGAAAAAAGTATTTTATTACTTTTATTGATGATTGCACAAGATATTGCTATGCATATTTGCTTGGAAGCAAGAATGAGGCGATAAATATTTTTGAACATTATAAAAATGAAGTTGAGAATCAACTTAGCAAAAAAATTAAAGTAGTTAGGAGTGATAGAGGAGGTGAATATGATTCCCCTTTTGAACAATTTTGTTCAAAACACGAAATTATTCATCAAACTACCGCTCCTTACTCACCTCTAGGCTTGTCAATTGAGCCGAGCGGGCCCGAAACCCTCTTGCTCGGCTCGCTAAATTTGGGCCGAGCTTTTATTGAGTTTGAGCGGAGCCGAGTTTGAGCCGAGATATTAAGTCCGAATTCAATTTGAGCCAAGCGTGAGCGAAGCACTTTCAAGCCCGAACTAGGCTCGGCCAGAAATAATATATATATATACACACACACAAAACTATTTTATTTTCTATGATATGTAAAAAATATTTTAAAACAAAATAACTTTTATAAATTTATCCTTATGCAAATAAACTATTGGATTTAATATTAAAGAAACAAAAATAAAGTGGGTCATTTATTAATTTCCTTTACTTAATCTTACGGGACTTGTCAATATTAGTACTGAAATCTATTCTTTTAGTGTTGAAATGTGGTTTTTTAATGCTGAAATGTCAATATTAGTGCTGAAATCTATTTTTTTTAGTGCTAAAATGTATTTTTTTAGTGTTAAAATCTGATTTGTAGTGCTGAAATGTGTTTTACTAATGCTGAGATGTCAATATTAGTGCTGAATTCTATTTTTTCTAGTGCTGAAATGTGTTTTTTTTATTGCTATAATGTGTTTTTTTATTGCTGAAATATAAAAATTAATTATTAATATAAATAAATTTGTATTTGAATATTCAATTCGGGCCTGCTCAAATCGGGCCCGAGGCCCGATTTACTTTGTGAGACGAGCTTGAGCCAAGCATTCTCAAGCTCGATTGGGCCGAGCTTGAGCTTGAGCCAAGTAAATCAAAATCGGGCCTAGCCTGATCAACCATAGGCTCGACTCATAGAGCCCGATTGACAAGCCTACTCACCTCAATCTAACGAGATTGTGGAACACAAAAATCGAACTCTAAAAGAAATGATGAATGCTATGTTGATAAGTTTGGGTTTACCTCAGAACTTGTGGGGGTAAGCTTTGATTTCTTCAAACTACCTTCTTAACGAAATGCCTCATAAGAAATTACAAAAGACACCATATGAATTGTGGAAAGGTCTAACACCTTCCTACAAATACCTCAAAATGCGGGGGCGTCCATCAAATGTAGTTGTTCTTGATCCTAAAAGGATTAAGATAGGATCAAAAATCATTGATTGCGTATTTATTGGTTATACAATTAATAGTAGTGCATATCGATTTCTTGTACATAAATTTGAGATTCCTGATATACACGTAAAAACTATAATTGAGTCCTAATAAAAATAAAGTGGATGGTTCAAGTTCTTTTAAAAGAACTTATGATATTGAATCTAGTAGTCATCAAAATAATATGGAAAATGAATATATTGAGAAAGATGATGACCTCGAACCTAGGTGCAGCAAAAGGACAAAGACTTCAAGTCTTTTGGTCCAGATTTTCTAACATATATGTTAAAAAGTGAGTCTAGAAACTTCACAGAAGCGATGTCAACTCCAGAAGCCCCTTTTTGGAAAGAGGATGTCAATAGAGAAATTGAATCCATCATGCAAAATCATACGTGGGAACTGGTTGACCTTCCACCACGATGTAAACCTCTTGGATGCAAGTGGATATTCAAGAGAAAATTAAAAGTTGATGGATCAGTTGATAAATACAAAGCTAGACTTGTAGTTAAAGGCTATAGACAAAAGGAAGGATTGGATTACTTTGACATTTACTCACCTGTTATGAGAATAACATCCATTCGAATGTTAATAGCAATTGCAGCATTATATAATCTTGAGATACATTAAATGGATGTAAAAACTGCCTTCTTAATTGGATAATTAAATGAAGAGATATACATGGAACAACCAGACGGGTTTAAAGTTCCAGGTCAAGAAAAGAAGGCATGTAAACTTTTCATATCCATTTACGGATTAAAACAAGCACCTAAACAATGGAATGAGAAATTTGACAATGTAATGTTGTCAAATGGATTTAAAATAAATGAGTGTGATAAATGTGTATACATTAAAAATACAACAAGAGGTTATGATATTTCTATATGTAGATGATATGCTTATTATTGGAAATAATAAGGATATTATTAAATCTACTAAGAAAATCTTCTCGAGTAAATTTGTTATGAAAGCTATGGGTATTTTAGGTATTATATTAGGAATTAAAATTTCTAAAACATCAAAAGGACTTGTCTTATCTCAATCTCATTATATTGAGAAGATACTCGATAAGTTCGATAAAGGTAGTGATAGCATCGCTAAAACACCTATTGACCCAAATCTTTATTTATATAAAATACTAGAAATGGTATATCTCAATCAAAATATTCTCGTATCATAGGTAGTTTAATGTATGTCATGAATTGCACTCGTCCAGATATTGGCTACTCAGTTAGTAAATTGAGTCGATATACAAGTAATCCATGTGAAGACCATTGAAAAGCCATAATAAGAGTTCTTAGATATCTAAGATATTCTCTTAATAATGGATTGCACTACATGAGATATCCAGCTGTACTTGAAGGATACAGTGATGCTAATTGAATATTTGATTCAAATGATTCGAAATCTACAAGTGGTTATGTATTTACACTTGGAAGTGCAGTGGTGTCTTGAAAATCCTCCAAACAGACTTGCATTGCTAGGTCAACTATAGAGTCTGAATTTATAGCTTTAGATAAAGCTGGAGAAGAAGCAGAATGGCTTCGAAATGTTTTAGAGGATATTCTAATGTGGCCAAAATCCGTGCCTGCAATTTGCATACATTGTGATAGTCAATTAAAAATTAGCAGAGCACAGAGTCATATGTATAATGTTAAGTCTCGACATATACGTCGAAGACATAATACCGTTAAACAACTTCTCTCTAATGGAATAATTTTCATTGATTATATTAAGTCTAAAGACAATATAGTGGATCTGTTAAGAGAGCAAGTGTATAATTTATCGAGGGGAATGAGATTAAAGCCTATAAAGTAAAGAGTTGTCTTGATGGAAACCCTACATAGCTGACTGGAGATCCCAAGATCTAGGTTCAAAGGGACAGTTGAATCTTGACTGACTCTTTGAACTCATGCCTATTCCTTTGATAAAACAGTGTTGCCTACAAAGTAAGTAAGGATAAGCTTAGCTTTTAATGACTCCTATACTTTGGAAATTTAACTGGGGTATAGTAGGATAATCTTAATGAGAAGTCACCTATGTGAGCGTGAAGGGGTTGCTTCTATGAGAAATTGAAAGGCTGAATTCTTTAAAGCACTCATGAAACCAGTAATTGTTCAGGGCCAAAATGAACACAACCGAAAGAACAACTTTGTTTGAAAAATTACTGTGTGAAGTCTACTGACTTGATTTTCACAAAATACTAAACAGTTCAAGACATCATGTTCACTAATGAGTAAGTAAATTTGATAGTCTCTCACTAGGAAAGATTCAAGGCCAAAAGCTATCTCTCCCGATACATGATTTTTTTTATAGAACTCTCTTAGTGTCTGCATAGTCGTTTATGTTGATCCAACCAATTTTCATTCATGTGGGGGATTGTTAGAATTTATGGGTTTACATAAGTTGACAAAATCACATTTTGGCCAACTTTTGGGTCAATTTATTATGAGATCCACACATCTTTCGAGACAATTCAAAGTGGTAGCTCGTTCACCTCCACAAGAAGTATAACGTGGTATACTCACATACAAAAAATCATAATTACTGAATGAGAAATTGTAGCTCAAAGTACTCACTTAGAACATGGAAAATGGTTGAAGTATTTATGTTAAAGCTTGTCTCACATAGGAAGAATGTGTAAAATGGGTGTAGTATAATATAACCCAATTTGGCTTAAAGGCTTGGTGCCCTTGGGGTATCCCAACTCTTTGAAGGAGGAAGGACTTACATGGGCTTGGGTTGGCTTCCAAGCCCACACGCGCACGCTCGCCGACGCTCGCCCGCTCGTCTCGGGCTCGAGGGTCTTGGGGCTTTAACTTGCCTAAAGTATAAACTTTTTGGGCCAATTATATTGGGATTTATTTATTTTCGTATTTCTTTTATTTTGTTTCGGCCCATTTTTTATTTCTTTTTTTAATTTCATTTGATCTGGTTGGTTAGTTAATTTCGGTTATTCCCAACAATTGACTGTTGGGATTTCCAACCGTTTTTAACTGCCACTTATTTTTGTATAAATAAGTGGTCCGTGGTCTCATTTTAAGAGTTACGAAAATAAAAAATCAATACACATATTTCTTTGAGTTTCATATGAGAGTTCTCAACTGTTGGTTCAAACAGACTTGCTAATTGGGGTGCTACATTTTGCAAGTAAGATTATCCTATCCTGGGAGACGATTGTCACTGCGTCCGAGAAATAATAAATTGGGGCAAAATTCATCTGAAGGTTGGAGTGTTTAACACTTGCTTCAATCGAAATCTGTGTTGTTGGATATTAATTATGTAACTATTCTTTTGTTTCATATTAATTCTATAATTATTCTGTTATTACTAATTTCTTAATTTCTGTAATGTAATTATAAAATTATTTTGGATAACAATTTCTACACAACTACAATCAAACACATAAAATAGAGAGGTTGACAACATTTTCCCTAAAAAATTGGCTTGGAAAATAAACCAAAAATCATATCGATTAAATAATTGATTTTTAAACATACGTCACTTGCTCAAATTTAAGGACGTTGGTATAGTCTATTTTCTAAAGTAACTATGAATTAATTACCTAGTAGATAATTTGGTTGACATTTGTAAAATATTTTATTAAAAGTCTCAAAGTTAAGATATCATAAGTATCTTAATATTCAATATTAAAAACATAGGAATAAAAGGTGGAGGGGAAAGGCATGAGAGAGAGGGACATAGGATTGAAAATATTTAATCGAGTGTATTAATAGGTTCTTTACAAGGGTACAAACATCTATTACTGGGCATCTTGTAATTATTTGATTTTGAAAGTGTATAAAGGTCCAAATGAAAATAATTGGTTTAAGCCACTTTTAGAAGTAGTATAGAAAAAGAAGAGGGGACAAGTCTAAGAGGGAGGGTCGTAGGATTGAGAAAAGTGAGCTAATTGCATTAATCTCTACTACTTAAAAAGAGGGAAGCTCCTCTTCAAATCTCTAAGTACTAAACTATCCTCATTAAATTAACATTTCCTATCATACCCTTAATATTAGTCTCACACATTCATTAAATTAAAATCATTCCATGAATCGTAGCTTGATACGTTCTCTCTCCTCATACATTCATCTAACAAAACTTTCAAATACATTCATCTTGAAACCTTAGAAATTAAAAGTCAGCTGCACAAATTTCTTCATCTTCCCATCAGATTCATATTTGCCATCAAAAGTATGCATTTGTTAATTTCAAAGCAAACACATAATTTTTGTAATTATATCTATCTCATTCATGAATGTTGTATCTCTTTTGTGCTCAAATTTTGTATTTTCAATTTTATTGTTATTCTACTCATGTTTTATAATAATTCTAAATTCAATCTTAATTTCAGAAAAATTATATATATATTTTTAAGTTAAGAAATTACTAAGTTCACACCTTATTAGATTATTATTTTTTATGCATTCATATGTATGTCCCAGTTGAAAATGTTTGTATTCCTGTTTATTTCTTAAAGATTCTAAAAATTCTTGAAACACTCCAATTACTTTTTAAAAGACAAATACTTCTTTATTTGTCAATTTTTTTTAAAAAAAACAGCATTTTAAACTATTTTTTAAAATAAAAAAATAACAGTTTTTTAAAAAAATTGTTAAAAAAACTCTAATGATAGTTTTAAAAACCCTTTTTTATTTAAAAAATTGTTATGATACTGTTATAGAAGTTTTTTTTAACATAGATTTAAAAACTGTTTTTTTTTAAAAAAAAATGTTTTTTTACATAAAATTGGGAAAAAATGACCAAATAAAAAAAAAATTAAATTGAAAATTGTTTTTATAACTGAACACAACACGACTTTTTTTTTAACCAAACATGAACACGATCCTAATAAAAGTGACACGACACAACATGAAATATTATTTTTTTACAAAACATTGACACGACACGACCCAAATAAAAGTGTCACGCCACAATATATGTTATTTTTTTAATCAAACATGAACCCAACCAAAATAAAATGACACGACACGGTTCAAAATCTTATTTTCACCTATAAAAGTAATCTGACACAACACGAAATCTCATTTTTTACCAAATACTAACACAACCCACTAAAAATGCAACACGATAAGTGGGTCGTGTTCGCATTTCGTAAAAAATGGATTTTGTGTTGTGCCATGTCACATTCATATGTGTCATATTCATTTTACGTAAAATTAAGATTTTGAGCTGTGTCGTGCCATGTCGTGTTAATTTTATTTTGGTCGCGTATTATAAAATATTTTAAATAAAATGTACAAAAAAAAATTAAATAAACAGTTTTAAACAATATTATAAGTGCTTAAAGATTTTATTTAAAAACAATTAAGATTCTAATAGTTACTATTTTGGAACTACTGACTTTTTATTTTTATAAATTTTTTTTGGTAACTATTAAAATTTTTGTTACAAGTTTTGTAACTATTAGAATTTTTGTAACAATTAGAATTTTTGTAACAATTTTCTTAAAACACTCCCTTGCTTGGATTTTACTTAAAAAATTTTTTTTAAATAAAATCTTTAAGTACTTAAAAAATTGTTTAAAACTATTTTTTTGTACATTTATTTAAAATGTTTTATAATACTGCCTATACATACCGCTGGTGCATACCAATATAGTAAAAAAATCTTCCTTGTCAGCGGTATGTATACGTGGTTGGACCCCCTATGCATACCGCTGGCGCAGACCATTTTTTAAATAGTAAAAAGATTATTTTTGAAATAATAAAAAATGGTCCTCGCCACCGGTATAAAAAAAATATGACTCCATGTCACGTCGCGTTTTATCTGGGTCGTGATCGTGTTACTTAAAAAATATAAGAAACAGTTTTCAATATAAAAAACTGTAAGAACATTTTTGTCCATTGTCAATATGTATGTCGTACGCCGTTACACTGTTGAAGAAATTCAAGATCGCTTGTGTCATCAACGGATCCGAATATCAAAGCGTCTTTAACATCATAACCTCAACGAGAATGAACTTGATAAAGTTTTATTTTTATGTCTCTAAAGTTTCATACTTAGTATTGGGAAACTTTTATAAAATGATTTTATACAAATAAGAAGTAAGTTTTTCAAGTAAAATGAGGCTTTTAAAAGAATTTTATTTTCTGGTAAACCGGACCGATCCAGTCAATTTAAAAACGAACCGATCCGCCACTGGACCGATCCGCTTTGCACCAAAAATAAAAAATCCCGGATCGAAGCCAAACCGAAGAAGCCTTTTTAAAAAACGAACCAATCCGCACCGGACCGATCCGGCATCAAAATCGGACCGATCCGGTCTTGATAAGCTCGAACAGATCTGTTTAGATTCTTTCCACCAATTCAAGTTTCCTATAAATATACCTTTTTCGGTGGTGTATTTTTCAAGTCTTTGAGAAAACGTTTCTAAGGGTTCAAACACAACAAGACTTCGATTTTTGATGTACCAAACATCTTTTTAATTCACACACAAAAATTCCAATTACTTGTGTGAATCTTTCGGAACCATAGAACACAAACTTTGCTATTGTTCAACCTTCGTGGGGAGATCTTTGCAACTGAGAGCTGTGTGTTATTACTGAGGGAGTCTTTACAAAGTGTTATGGTTGCGTGTCATTGAGGAGAGATGCGATTCTTCCTTTGTTGTTTGGGCTGCGAGTCCTTGGAGGGTGCTGCGTGTATTCTCTTGTTGAGTTCAAGACTGTGTGTCTTTGTTGGTTGGCTGCGCGTTGATCCATTGAAGATTTCTCTATGTAATTGTAAGTTGCGATTTATATATTCATAGTGAAATAAATGTTTTACCCGAAAATGTTTTTTTTCCTGAAATATGTGTCTCAGCATATTTACTGCGTTGCATGCTTTATTTTTGATGGGTGGATTTAGCTGCATATTTAGGAGCTATATTTATTTGATTTAAAAGTAGACTCTAATTAAATAAGGGTTACTTGGAAACTTGCGAATTAATTTAATCAATTATCACACCGCCGTTATTCGGGCTTTTTCAAATTGGTATCAAAGCAGGTTACGCTA